>LIHB01000018.1:0-306469 GCA_001297265.1 Mycosphaerella arachidis
ACCTAAATTACAGGGATTAAGGGCCTCTTATTAAAAGAAGACTTATATAAGCACCTTAAGGGTACTACTACTTAAAAGAAACATGGTTTTTTATACCCTAATTTCCAGACTTAATACCCTAGTTCTAAGCTTCTATCTCCCCTAGTTTTACACCTTACCTGCTTGCGCTGTTAACTTCCCTGCTACCGTAAGTAGCAGGCGTTAAGCACTACTCTAATCGCAAACATACAGCGTCTTAATACGCCGGAGGGTTACAACCCTAAGCATAGTTTATACATCCCCGGTCTTCTGTCTATTCCTTATCAAGAAAGATGTATTTACTTCTAAGCGTGTACTACCTCGTGTAGCCCTTCTTGTTTGTACAGCGCCTATATCGCTCCCTTCTTAAAATTAGTTATACTACGTCCTCTACGTATATAGGCACGTGTATATAAGATAAGATAGTTAAATAAAATACAGAGGGAACAACACCTCCCGTTGTGACTAAACAGGTAAAGCGTAGGAACAGGGAATGTATGAACTGTGCCGGCGCGCCTCGTCAGAATCAGGCGCGGCCGTGCTGACACAACATTTTCCCGACGTGGGCGCGAACGTAGTTCACTGCATAACCTCCACATTCCCCTCTCGCCCGAGGGCACCATCAAAGCCGGAAGAGCGCAGATACATTATCACAATGATAGACACCCACTAACATGTACCTTTTACAACATTATATATCATAATAATGCCTCCTGCTTCCGACGAGTCAGTTTCAGCTCAATGGCTTAGCTGTCAGCACCGAGTCCGTAGGTTTGATGCATTCCAGTTATTCCTATGTCTGGGTGCCATCCAACCTCGATGTGGCGATGTCGTTGTATAGGGATGGGGTTTGTCTTTGCGTTATTTCAGGAACTTTTGGCTTTGCGTTGCCTTCACAGGAAGATCTGAATATGCAAGACGTACTGTTGTTCAAGACTGGAGGTTTAGTTAAAGATCTGGCTTCTTGGCCGTTATGGTCACTGCCACATCTCGTAATGATAAAGCCCTTGTGTCAATGCATTCCACGAGCATTGCATATTTCCCTGCACCACGGACCTCCACGGTGGCGTCGCCACTTGTTTATCGGAGAAGCGCCCAAGCCGTTCACCGATGCTATGAGGCTCCTGACATCAACCTGTCCCCCATAGCGCAGTGTTATGGCAATTCTAATGGCGCTGGAGATGACCTGTAATGGGGCTAGAGCTGAAAATGCTATGGACGGTCCGGAAACAAAGCAGTCATTCTGCTGTTTCCAGTGTCTTCCGTCTCGACTGCCCGAATCGTACTTCGTGTAGGGACATATGTGACTACAACGCATCCACTCAGCGATCGTCTTTGGCTCAATCGTACGGGCAGTAGCTGAGGAGAAGCAGTTAACCGGCGGCTAAGATCTGCGATCAAAGGACAGCACCTCAGTCGGTGGTGTTCGAATGAGCATCTTCTGTGCTCGGGAAGATCCAGGAGCCAGAGGCGCTTGTGCTGCGTCTCAGACGGTTTTCAATTCCTGCTTTGGATCGCTCTGAAGGATTGACGCTACATAGCGGAGTATCACACCACTATCACTGCTATGAATGACAATGTTGGTTGTACGGTCTAGCGTTATAGATGGAAGATATGTGAGATGACGGCGTGAAGTGCTCGAAAATACTGTACCCTGCTCTGGATCGACCAATGTGAAGTCGTAAGGACCGGGGCTATTAGTCGTCAAGTCAAAGATGATTGCTCTGTCTGCCACTTGATTACGAAAGGCCATCGTGTCCAATTTAAGTGGTTGATTGAGATCATGATACGATCTAGGAGCAGTTAGCGATCGCCTCGTAATGGCGTAAGACCTGGTATCTCTGAACAATCATTGTTTTGCTCTGCGATGTGAGTGGAATCAACCAAGCTGGGACTATCTCAAATACGATATGTCCTTATTTGTATTCCTCGTGCCAGCTCCCGATATGCCCCACGCTCGAATCGCAACGCAGTTGGCGCTGTCTACCACATGAACCTCTGCAAACTCCCCGGCTCGCTCTCCCACTCGAAAGTCCTGTACAAGAAGATATACCCAGTGACGGCATTAATGATCAAGAACCAAAACGTCTCGATGACAACTCGATAATCATAATCTGCGAGAATCGCGCTCCAGCTGGGTGTGTTCTTTTTGTCCATGTCCCTCAAGACATCAACTGCATACAGCGGTAAATGCATCCTCCAGATTACGAATGGTACAATGCAGTATCGTGGTTCGACCAGTGGTGCACTGCAGAGCGAAAGGGCTGCGGTGATTGTACACACCAGTTGGAAGGACACCATAGCCGACGATTTGCCGTCCGGGAGACGCAGGACGCGTTGGCTGCTTTCAGTATGATCTCTGTCCGTGCCTTGCTCGTAGGCTGCTGCGATCCTCCCGAACGCTTGTGAGGTCTCGCCAGACTTGGAGCCGGCTGATGATGCTTCACCTCGCTGTTCAATACATGCCCAAGCTGTGACGACGTAGATTGGCGTCACCATGTATCTGACCCACCAAGGCCGCAGAAGGAGTTTGAAGATGTAGAAGTTGTAATGGCGGTTGTCGGCCAGGGTGAAGGGATGGACGACCGTGTTGAAGCGGACGATGATCAAAGACAGTATGAGGAATCCAACAGCGATGAGGACCCTGGGAAGGAAGTTCCGGCGGCGGAAGACTTGGAGAGGCTCAATGTGAGCGAGCTGACCGAGATGAGAGATGAAGATTAATGGGAGAAGAATGAAGTGTGGCAGAAGTAGTGGCCAGGCGAAGAACGCGATGAATGGCCAGAGGTAGAGCATTTGCGCGAAGTGTATGGTTGCGTTGTGGTTGCTTTTATCGCCGAGGACGACGCTGCCGTTCCAGACGATGAAGGTCGCGAAGAGGACCAGAAGCGTAATATATGGTGCGAGCGCTGTGGCGAGTCGTGCCACACGCTTTGGCTGTGTTAGTGCTTTCACTGCGCACGCGACGATTGAGACCATAGTACGAAGGTAGTCTGGTAACAAGTTAGTCAAGCCGTGGCGTTGGAAGGTCAGTGGCGGGAATCACCTTCAAGATACGCATCCTTAGCGGGTGGATCATAAATGACATCCATCTTCCAGCTCGTCTTCGCCACACTGAAAGTCGTGTCACCAAAACCTTGTGTCCGCCGATACATTGATTCTTTAACCACGCGATGGCCTCGATCCAGCTCAACTATAGCAGTAAGAGCCGCGGGTCCGACAGCGACCCAAAAGATGTTGGTCTGCCTGAAAGTCAAGCTGATGATGCCGAGCAGGACCTGGACGAAAGTTTCGGACAAAGTAGTCTCCTTATGTGACAGCCGTGTCAGGAAGTACCAGTAGAAGATCATGACAGATAAAGTGGACGCGATATCGGTGTAATACAGCGCCGCGAAGAAGAAGATGGGCGGGAAGAGGACTATGTTCAAAGCGCTGTGGTATGTCAAGATCTGGCTCATGGGTCCAGACTCGTCGTTCGTCTTCCGCCTGGCGTCGTATGTTGCTCGTATTGTGATGCATAAAGCCACAAGGCATATCACGTTCGCTGCTCGTAGTGCTGTGATGCTGCAGCCCAGGATGGGTGACAGCAAGTATGAGATGAAGTACAGCCCTGGTGGAGTGGTGATCTTGGGGTCCCAGACATGCCAGTGGCCTTGGCAATAATGTTGTGCTTGACGAACGTGGAAGACTTCATCCTGCGAGAAATATGAGAGACATGAACCTACCTCGATTGTGGTCGACCTACAAGGTACGGCTCAGTGACATGTTTGTTGACGGCTGCGAACCACGTGTTCAAAGGAGCAGCCAGTGCGGCTTCCCACACCGATGCCATGGTCCAGCGTCTACTTGTCACGAGTGGTGGGGAATCGAATTGTTATGTGCAGCCTGACACGCCACCATAGCTGATGAGGGTGTTGTATTGAAGAAGTCCACTGTTGATGAGGAAAGGTGAATGGATCCAATGTGCCCCCTTCCACTAAAGTTTACCCCACTTTGATTGGCTGGCAGTGAATCGCGCTTGACACGCGGAATCGCGTCTCCCAGTTGCTGTGTCTCTCTACATAGATGTCACAATTGATCCTCGCAATGCATCGCGACGCACGATGGCCTTAGCACTCCCGCCCGGACTCACACCCAATGAAGTCGGCTTCCTCTGCGAAATGGAGCTGGTGACGGTGATGCCACGACAGCGACTGGATTCCCTCGAATTGCTTGGAGTGAGTGCTGCAGCGTAAGCCGACACGGGATGCCGCTTGCTGGAGGCATATCATGCGGTGGTGTACTGATGCGATATAGGGCCCGACAGAACGACTGAATCCTCCCTTCCCCGCACAACTGCCATTATGGCTAGCATTACTACTCAAACGTCAGAACAGAGCCAACATCATACCCCCGCCATGGCTAAGCGTCGATGCGCTGACAAACATGCTCGAACTCGAGACCGACAACATTCTGGGCGGGAGTCTCGCCCCAGGCCCAGCGATGAGCGAGCCTGCTGGCGTTGCAATGCCCGGCGAGCCGTACTTAGCACAGACGTCCCTCGAGATGAGTCCACCCTTCACGCGAGACTCCTCTACATCACGAGCACAGGAAGATGCACTACCATATCACTGGCTGGAACTATCACATCTTCTCCTCTCACACGCGAGTGACGACTTCGACGATCCAGATACAGTACGGAGGCTAGTGCGAGATCTGCGAGAAGTGAGGATGAGCAAGCTACGGAAGGGCTACAAAGTTCTTGACGGTGCTGGCGGTTTGAAGATCAATGGTGTAGGAGGCATGGAGATTGCAGAGATCAGAGGCTTTGTGGGCGGCGTCATCGATGGGCTGAGGAGGATCAACAAGTCAAGAGAAGATACGAGGAGAGAGGAGATGGAAGAGCAGGGAGGCGGGCTTGGCAGCAGTAGCTATCAGGATGAGGATGACGACATGCAGCTATGAGGCGGGTGCATCAGCACATGCAGAATCCATTATACGCCAACAACAGAAAATGAGCCACCGTTCTGCGCACAGCCACTGCATGCACAGCCCGTGCAACAATGATGGGCGTCCAGGTTACTCCAAGGCACTGCTTTGCTTGATCTTACAGCAACGGCACATCGCGTTTGATCCAGACAA
The DNA here is from genome assembly GCA_001297265.1 of Mycosphaerella arachidis. NCBI lineage: Eukaryota > Fungi > Ascomycota > Dothideomycetes > Mycosphaerellales > Mycosphaerellaceae > Mycosphaerella > Mycosphaerella arachidis. The sequence goes on from LIHB01000018.1 coordinate 5,140, forward strand.
TGGAGGTACATCAGGGATTGCTTCCTTCGACGATTACAGTGGACAGGTACAAGCACACCGCTCTGGCTCGTCCAGGGTCTCAAATTCGCTGGCTTACCCTGGCGCCTGCCGCAGAAACAGAACCACTGCGCGGCATGCTGCAAACGGTGGACATAAGCGAAGCTTGTGAATTCCGGGCACTCTGGGGCGCTATCGGGAAGCCGTGCTCCTTTCACCTTGCCGACTGCATCTTGCCAATCGGGCGCAATTTGCATGCTGCTCCGTGAGAAATACGAAAACGATACAAGAAGGCGACAATCTGGATCGTCAGTGTCTGTATCGACCAAGATAATGCCGAGAAGCGTACGGAAGATCGCCATCATGAGACTCATTCACACGCGTAGCTCGGCTACCGTAGCCTGATTGAAGCCGGTACGGCCGGGAGATCGATAGAGCCCTTTTGCAGGTTTCAAGGTTCCTCGCATCGTTCCGTAGCATCGAGATGTCCGCAGAGCTGTATCTTCAGCCAGAAATCCCTGGCGATCACGTGGACGTACTGGAGATGTGCCTCTAGGCTTTTCAGGATGAGCAACACGTACAAAAAGCTAAACACTGCGCGTTCGGCCAAGTGTCGCTGATGACGATTCTGCTGGACGTTTGCAATAATCCTTACTTTCCCAGGCGATCGGTTGTTCAAGAGATTGGCGTTGCGAGACACATTGTCCTACTGCTCGGCACTGAGACTATCAGCAGTCGCGGATTGACAAACGCATCTCGCGTCCTCAATGTCAAAGCCTCGCCGAGATGCGGAATTGAAGGCCACAACGGCATCATGTTGCTGCTGCTGGAGAAGCGTATCCACTGTGTGCTAGACGGCATGGAGAGCTTCCGACAATTCGGCTATTGTGACTTGGATATCGTGTCGCGGCTCTTCTATGGCCATTACCAAGTGATTACTGCCAGGGAGACCTCCAAAGCTATCGCGTGGACTACTCTAAGTCTACGAATGATGACTACCAGGACTTCTCCGTGATGCTGTTTCTGTCACAGAAAGATGGTCTCCAGTCTACCTCGTAGAACAGACGACAGGTGTTCTGTGCGGCCGCAAGGAGACACTATGTCGGTGCTTCGACAAGTCTGGATCAGCCAACCTGAGTACGGATTGACGAGTGGAGCCCTCGCGCACTACCATCGATCTCATGAGGTTCCGAAATTCCGATGCGATGATGTATGGCGAGCAACTCGTGGTCGCTTACATTCAAAACCAATCAATGCCGGGATCTCAATGGAAATGGGCAGAGCTGAAAAACGCAGCTCAATGGCAATTGCATTTTGAGATTCCAGAAGCTCTTTCCTGTGATATGATTGTGATGGTCAATCGTCACAACACGCCTCAACCTGGCGACTGCAGTGTGGATCTCCGTAACTGTTTGTCGAAAGGCGATAACGCTACTGATTTCACTGACTGGAGTCCACATCCCATGGTGCTTCGTCAAAAGAGCAGGGCTTGAAAGGACAGCCGTCAGGTATGGACTGTGCTGCTGGATTTTACTTCAACTTGCCGCTGAATCACTACATTGACGCTGGTGACGCGCTCTCGGAAGAGGTTCAAGCTGATCACGTCAAGTGGACAAATGATCTCAGATCGGCCTTTGTCGTCGAGTAGTGCACGCACAGGCGCGCTCGAGGCATCACTTTTTCTGACAAATGACCCGTCAATCTTGCCCGGCTGGTGTATTAGATGTATGGAACTCTGTGCTCGATGAGAAGCGGGATGTCCAAGCGCGTGAGCTACTCTCGAATCGAGCACTTCAGATCAGCCAAGAACATGGTTTAGTACAGCTGTCACAATCTTATAAACAGTGGCGACGAATTTCGTCAACAGGCTGGGTCGTACGGCGTGTCGTTACACGACAGATGTGGCTCACAGCCACTTTTGCATAGCCACGCAGTGCTCCCAGCCTTCGTTCCAGCTCATGTATTCGAAACGAGCAGGTCGTGAGCAGCCTCTGTTCAATCCTTCCACCTCTTCAGCCATGTATCGACCAAATCGCGCATACAAACATATCACGTGGGCTCGACGGGCCACGTTCCAAGATGCGCGTGGTCAAAGTTACTCCCACCAGGGAACGAGCCTGGCACTCTAAACGGGCTACCACAGGTTCAGAGCATACCTTGTGATCGAACATACGAAGCCTCATCGTACGCATGGCGTGATTTACAGTGGCCAAGTTAAACCAGGATCGGCAAGAGAGTATTCTCCATCGGTGCCAATGTCAGCGTCGCGTCATATGCATTACGCGATCCTTGCCGCCGGAGCCACTATCTATGGATTGATGCCATGTGCATATGCCAGGCTATGTTCTCGCTTAGAAGATGGAAGAGAAGTTCCGGCTCCGCGCTACTTCAGAATCAGTCTGTCGAGGAGAACTACCTCGACTTCGCTTCCGCCAAGGTCAGGACTGGTACGTCTAACACTAGTACTTACGAGGCGATGTACATGCTCTGCTTGGCCGTGGAGAGACTCGGTGGAGGGCCACATTCAGATTTAGGACTGCCAAGTTGGGTTACACTGGCGTATCAAACCCATTCGAAACAGTGTACAGCTAATGCCGTGGTATTCTGACCGTCGAGCTGGAACGAGCAAACGCGCTTCGTGGTTCGAAATCCCCTTCTCCCAACCGACAAAACAATCACAATGGTCACGCGAGTCATTTTGGTATCGCGCATGCAGATACGGCTGATAATTCATGGTGTGGAGACATCCACAAACACAGCGGTCAGCTCGCGCTTCTCGACATGTCGACAGTGGGACTGCGACGTTGACTTTCGAGACTTGAGATGGCATGAATTAGACACGAATTTTTACTTTTTGGGGCCTGAGTGCCGTGGTTTTGAGGCCGCGTCCTGACGACTCTGGCATGTGAACTATCGTGACGATGGCGGAGCTCGGCAAAGTCTCCAGGTGCAATTACCATGCCTCTTCCCTCTCCGTGAAGCCACGAAAGCTGTTCATCGTGAGCCGGATACTGTCAAGGATTAGACCAGGCAGCGTGCTTACATCACCTGGACGTCCAGCTTATCATGCCCCAGTGATGACTACGGACGAGGTTTATTGTCGCCCGCAGCGCTCCCTCTCTCCGTCTTCAAGAGCTGCTGCTTGCACCTGCGAAGGTGTCGCCGCTTTGCGCGGTGTATGGCTTAGATTCCAAGGCGAGCGCGTCGCAAGCATTGATCGATCGCTATCGGAATGCCTCTTGGAGCTTAGCTGTAGCTTATTGTCTATCTGCACTGAGAGACAGAGCGGCAACGAATTTTGTCACCAATCCCCGCAGTTCTGTGCTCGCATTTTCTTCCACAAACCTAAGTCTTCCAGCAACCTCTCTTCAGTCTCCCTTCGCGCTTCAACACGGTACTAGATATACTTCAACACATCTTTTCGCTCCATCACACCAACCATGCCCGTGCGTCCCTCATTTCCCGCCACATCCTCACTCATCCACGTACCCACCTGTAGCCACGAGACGAAAGAGCAGCCTGGTCGAAAATCTGGGAGGGCGTCTTCAATCCTTGGGTGGCCGTATATCTTGACTGAGTCATGGAGTAAGGACAAGAGTTGACAGGATGCACCCTCGCACAGTCAGATAGCGCGGTCGAAGGCTTGGCCCAATTCCTGAGCTGGGACGAGGGATTTGCAGGGTCGCGTAGGGTATTCCAAAGTAGTGAAGATGGACTTGCAGTATCTGTCATGCGGTCGAGCAGGTAGTCGAGGGGTGTCTGGCCTGGTGAAGGATGAACTCTGGATGTGTGTGGCTGTAGTGGAGCCTGAGGAACGAATTGGTGACCTGTCGATGGTCTTGGTATGGTAGACCTTGTATTGTACCACGAGAACACAGACTTACAGCTAGAGCAACTGTAAGATTTGTTGTGAGTGTATCGAAAGATTGATCGCAGTGGCGGCACTCAGCGGCAGCCTGCTGGAAGTCTTCTGTCTGGTCCGCATCGCTAAGTGGAGGTACTGGCTGCGGGAGTGACAGTATCGAACCCAGGGCCCGGGACGTCCTGTGCCAGATCTTGCTGCTGCTGCGTATCCTCGATGGCGTGGGAGCCCGACTCGTGGGTCTCAGCCGCGCAGAACCAGAACCCAGATAGAGGGGACGAGCACTACAGACCGAGCAATCAAATCCAACGGCACGACCATTCCGCACTGAAGATTCCCGAACATAGCTCTGCTGCTTGTCGCCACAAAATCTTATGAGTCTGCAAGGCCTGACCTCCACCATCTGCGGGAGAGACTTGCTGCTTCGGCCGCCAGGGATCGAATTTGTGCACTGGACTGCTGCGCCGTCATAGCTGGCGCAGGACTCAGCGGAGCGAGTACTGACGCGGTATGAAACTCGCGTAGGTATTTCCGCATTATGGGGACAATTCCCGCCGCTTCGTCGGCATTCAAGACCCGATATCTTCCGCAGACCTTGACGACGGCGCAAAGGACAGGACGTGAGCCTTTCTGAGTGATAGACGGTACGGACGCTGTTACCGATATCTGTTGTGCAAGACCCAGTCACATTGCGTCATCCAATTCTGCGTTGTGGGTACAGCGCCTGCCGTTCTCCTGGAAGTCCGGACATGCCTCTGCTCGAGCTGGTGGCACGTAATGGAGGAGAAAGAGGCAGTGTGGCCGGGAGTTAGGGTCTGGAGTGTAGGATGTGACTGAGATATGACTGACATATGCTGCCTAGAAAGATCCGGACAAGTTGAGAAACGGTCCAGATATCCAGCGCCTGTGTGTTAAAAATTTCATTTCACTCGTCCAAGCGAAGGCGTCCGTGCACAGAAGACCCTTCGCCCCTACCGATCTGATCTCGAGCGACATAACGAGGCAGTGTCAACGTTCATTCGCTGCGCTTTGTAATGACCAGATCCAGAATCCACATATCTGATGTCTCCATCTGAGACGCAGCTGGTCGACGCTTCTGTTATAAGCAAGCCGAGAGCGCCGTGAAGCGCGCACTGTACCTCGCGAAGGACATTGCCAAGATGGCCTCATTCGATCGGGTCAGACGAAATAAATCGCCCTCCCTTGTTCCATACTGTGTCTTGCTCTATCATGCTGTACCCAGTGCACAAAGCACAATCATCGCTGAAACGCCTCCAACCCATTGGCGTACTTCTGTCCAATGCCCAACCTCCTCCTCGCACTGAGATAATACTCGTACACCTTCAACTTCAGCGCAACTTTCGCATACCCATACAACGCCTTACTCAAATGTATAAAATTGCTCGGCCAAAACACGCTCCCCTTGACGTGATCCCATTCCTCTTCCCACACACAGCGCGCAGCATATCGTGCGAGGATCATAAAAGACCTCACTGGACCCGTTGTGGTGTGGAGATTCTCTTCTAGAGACCGGGTAAGATCGTTGGTCTTGAGGATCAAGAGAATGACTCGCGGAACGCGACCTAGCATACCCACGAGCTTTTCGACAAGGTCTTGCCCGAGGGCTTCGGTGATGTTGCGCTTTTCTTCTTCGTTGCGCTCCTGGGTAATGTCGTTGGTCAGGACTGAATAATCGCGACCTGTGATTGCCGAGGCAAAGATGGGGAATTCGTCGTCGCTGAGGCCGGCGATCTCGTAGGCGTATTTCCGCATCTCTGGGATGTCAGTGTTGAGTACTGCCAGCCATATGTGAGCGTATGCACGACGGATGTGTTGCGGTATGTCGCGGTACAGGCCATGGTCGTACAAGACTATGTCGAAGTTCCCCGGCTTTCGGCGTTTATTGTTGATCCTGATCGCCAGGTTGCCACCGTGAGGGTCGCAGTGCAGGGGGGCGTCTTCACCAAAGATCATCTCGTTGAAGATTCTTGATAGCGCGGCTGCTACTTCATCTCGAGAGATGCCGTTCGCATCGAGGTACTCCAGGTTGTCTGGCCGATGCCCTGTAATGTATTCCATGACCAAGAATCTTCGATCGGCCTGGTACACTTCTGGGACGACCAAAGGCGTGTTCTTGATGTGGGAGAAGTACTCCTTGCAGCGAACTGCGTTCCTACCTTCTTCCCTGAAGTCCAGCTCTTTCGGTAGACTGGCTTCCACCTCATCGCTGAGCCAGGTGAGATCGTACTCCGGGAACCAGTATCGCAGTGTCCTGAAGGTGAATTTCGTCACTTCCATGTCCAATGCTGCCCACTCATCCAAGCTCGGATGCTGCACTTTCACCGCAACCTTCTCCTCGCTGCCTTTCAATCGCGCGATGTGTACCTGCGCCAACGATGCCGCACCAATGGGCTCAGCCGCAAACTCACTGAAGTACTCCTCCAGGTACTTCCCCGTGTCTTTATGCACCATCTCGTTGATACTGCCAAAGCTGCTCACGGGGCACTTATCCTGCAAGGGTATAAACGTATCACACCACTCGTTCGGCAGTAGATAGTTTAAACTCGTCAAATGTTGTCCCAACTTGATAAATATGCTTCCATTCTTCTCCATTGCATGCAATGTCCTATTTGCACATCTTTGATGCACTTCCTTCAGTTCCTGCTGAAACCGTGGGTTGTCCCAGTCTTCGCGCTTGAGGATCTTCAGGTAGTCCCGTATGCACAGGAAGAGGACTATGCCGACCCTTCCTGTCCGTTCGCATCCGATATATACATGTCGTACTTTCTCACTGAAGGCTAGCCCTGCGCCAAATGTGACGAAGGCAACTGCTGCGGCGATGGCGACTCGTTTCCGGTCGCGCGGAACTCTGCCCCATTGCTCGCGCCATGCTCGTTTCCCGGCTTGCGACAGCGGTCGATGTGAGGTCGAAAAGAATCGCGTGTGTGGCTGTGCTGATATTCGTAATCGCGTGGCCTGATCATACGCCTTCAAGGCGATGCTGTGCTGTTGACAATGTCGGCATACCCAAGGAGAACTTTGTTGGGATCTTCGGGTGAGGGCGCGTTGGGAGAAGGTGGGGATGATCTGAGCCGCCGAAGGCGACACGAATGGTCTCATTGCATCGTATCGGCCATATACGAAGCTGTCAACAGGCTGTATACAAGCGTTGTCGCGAAACTTGCGATACAAAACAGATGTCGAAGCAGTTTCGGAGGTCAATGCCATCATCTTTCACTTTCTTAGCGCCTCGGCTCGGAGCGCAAATGATCGACCCGAGAACGACCGCACGTGAAAGCAGCAGGGATGCTCTTCGTCGGAGTATCTATATTGACAAGAGTATCTATAGTGACATACAGCGTCTTCACAAATGGGACGATTATTCTGTTAATAGAGTGGACACCAGGCTATATCGAAGCAAGCGCGCAACCGGCCATGATCCTGGCATCTGTCCCAAACCAAGCTGACGATATGACCCTCCAACGTGTCAAGACGCTATAGGCACCAAGATGTTTAGTTCTGTATGCTCTGAAAACTATCTGGCGTCTGTCTTCTAAGTCACAATCGGACTTTCACCTGTCTTCACTCTACGAGAAGCGCATCAATTGTGCACGTCCTTGCCGCAATCTCTACAGGTGACTTGGATTTCTACGCCTGCAGCATATTATTTGCCTCCGCCGCATCATGCGAAGCGTACCCTCTTGTCCATACTCCTTGGCCCAAGCATTGACTGTCATGTTCAAGCTGATGTGAGAGTACATCGTGTCGCATCGAATCTATTGGCAGCGTCGCAAGGATGCGGAAGAGGTGAGACTTGCACCAAAACATGAACCGTATTCATTGTTGATGGAGCCGTGAGTCCATTTCGATCCGTAGCTGTTTCGTCTGTGAGTAGCTCAGTGTAGCCGAGACCATCAAGCCTTTGTCCGTAGGTCGACTTCGTAGTGCTATAAGTCTGGCAGTTATGCTTCATCACCATCAGGTCGCACGAAGACGCCAGTGCCTTGCTCGAAAGCATCAATGTTCGTGGCCAAGAAGAATAAGCGGATTAACAAAGACGATAGCGAGGATGATCGCAGTCCCGGTGCCGTACCATGACCAGACAAAGCAGCCAAGCAAAGCCAGCCGAGAGAGTGCTTCGACTGCACAGACAATCAAGACTATCACAATTCTTCCGCCTCGACACAATAACCACGACCACGACCATGACTTCTGCCCTGATTGCTCGCAGCGTCATCTGCTCAATGAACTCGATAGGAGGACGGCCAGTGACATCAGCTGTATAGAGAGTCCGAAGATACTCACCAAGAATAGAGTGTGGGCCGTTGCCACTGGTTAGACTTTCAAGATGTGATTGCCGTAGCCCTACGAGACGATGCCCGTGCTGACCAAGGAATAGGTACCAGGAAAGGCTCGATATAGAGATCATCGAGCAGAGCGCTGATTATCACGAATGCCCGGACACTGACTGCAGCAATAGCCGTTGGCTGCCAGAGGGAAACCGGTCTGTCTTCACCCGCGCAGAGTGTGACATGCAGAACTGTGTCGCCTGCAGGTTCACGATGCACTTTGTGGAGAGCTGCGATGCCTACCGGGCCCGTATGGACTCGGATCCTAACCAGCTTGCAAGGCAGAAATGTATGCAAAAGCGAGGGTAAAGGAGTGTTGGAAATGTGGTGCCAGATTCACGAAGATTGATGGCTGTAACGTTGTGGGCTGTGGTTATGCCCCGTAGTGCGGCTTGTCTCTCCGAAGTTACAGGTAACAGGTCGATGTGTACGGATCTTTTGCTATGAATGCCTCGCATCGCTCCAAGGTCCAGACGGCGTAAGGGGCACTGCTCACGAAGTCACTTGTGTCCACCATCGAGAATTTCAATGGAGCTCCGGAGATGCACAAGATCGTCCTGCTGCTGCCGTTGAGGAGGGATATGCTAATGACGACTTGCTGCCAGGCCCAGATGAAGCCATGATCCGTGGCCCGCGTCGGCATCAAAAGAACAGTCCGAGTCGTCGAGCCCAGGTGGATCGCTATCGCTATCACCTCGCGCGAGAACAGTATCGTAAGACCCAAGACGGCGGTTGACGTGCTGTCGAGCACAGCGGGAGAAGGTAGAGCTGATCAGGCAATGGAGGCGCTGCTGAAGCGGGTTGTCGGCACCTACACAAGCGCTGCCCAGACCATTTTCCGGCGCTTCATGCTTTCTTGTTCCTTGCAAGAAAGCGTACCTTCACACCAGTGAGCATCGCCATGAAATAATAGCAAATCTCATCCTCTTTCGGCATCTTCACTTCAATTTCAAACTCCTTGATAAGTGTCGGCACCACTTTCCCCACGATCAGCTCGGCCAAGTTCCTCCCAGGGCAAGTCCTCGCTCCACCACCCCAGATCAGATTGCAGCGCTCCACCTCCCGGGCCCCAGTCTCGTCAAGCCAGCGCTCCGGATCACAGACATCAGCGTCGGTTCCAAAGATCTCAGGGTTTCGATGCAGCGAGATTGGGTTGCAGCCGACTTGGGTCCCAGGCGGGAAGTAGTGGCCGTGGAGGTGAAGACCAGTCGCTGGAACTGTACGGGAAAGGCTCATGCCGATTACTGGCTGGAGGCGTTGGGATTCCTTGATGGTTGCTTGAAGGTATGGCAGGTTCGTTGAGGCGATGGAAGACACTGGGCCAGCACCATCCGGGAGCCTCGCGAGCTCGGTCAGAACATTGCTTTGTACTTCTTGTTGCGTGCCAATCATTGCCAGGACTGATGTGAGCGTCGAAGTTGTTGTCTCGTGGCCAGCACCAAAGTTTGTCATAATCATGCGCTTCAAATACTCCACGTTGAACTCCGGCTTCTCCTTGTGCAACTCTATTAGCTCCGAAGCCAGATCCTGGCGGTGGTCTTTCGGCGGGTTCGGCCTCAACGCGACATTTATACGGCGGCCAGTCTTATTCCCAAGCATCGGAAAGAGAGCCTTGAAGTTTGAGGGTGGCTTGAACGTCAATCCCCAAGCCTTCGCAAATATTCGACCCAAGGTTCGGGAGTATGCATCCAATACCTCGGCCCAAGCAAAAAGGCCAAAGACGCTCTTGCGTCTCCATCCAAGATATGCATGACTGCCAGAGCCATGATCTGTGCCGTCGCGGAGGAAGCCAGGTGACCAGGAAAGCACGAGTGCGGTGAGACATTCGACAGTGATGATGTGCATCCATTCTTTCAGATCGACTTCGGTGCCTTGTAGACCCTTCAGACGTTCGACAGCTTTGACCAGCACATCGTCAATGGCCCTCTCATGTTTGAGCAGATTGCGCTTCTGATAGATTGGTCCAATGAGCCGTCTCTGAAGTCGGTATCGAGTCATATCGAATTCTCCAAGCAGGTCTAACGTGTCAGGAAATGCCAGTTTCAGGGAAGAAGTCACATGTGGCCTGTTCAAAGCGAGCGCGACGTAAAAGTCAGACTTCTCAAAGCCCTGCGTTGCGCTGTAGATCTTCGTGAACGCCTCTTTACTGTTCACCCAGACTTCATTAGGCCCGACACGGACAACCGGTCCGTAGTGCTTGTGCAGCGTCTTTCCCAGTCGGAGCATCCTGCCATTGCGGGCATGGTATGCGTACCAGACGTTCGAGATTGCTGCAAGTCGTGGTCCAGGTACTCTTGCAAGAGGGTGCAAGTACAGTCGATAGATGATGATGGCGAATGACAGGCCAAAGGCTGCCAGCGATATTCTCGAGGCTATGGTGAAAAGCAAGCAGGATGCGGTTTGTACCGCTGCTGAAACTGACATAACGCGTGTGGTGAATGTAGTAACATGACTCTTGTTAGAGGATGGGGCGCGTCTATTGCGTGACAAGTACCGCTTTAGGTTGGCACTTCTACTCGGTAAACGTAAGTCGCTGAGGCGCTGTTGATGTTGAAAGCAGAAAGAATGATCAAAATTCCGGTTTGGTCCTGTCAGCTCGGACCCCCCTGAGACTTCTATGAAGAGCTTAGTGTATGACGGCCTGAATATCTTACGCGGACGGCAGGCCATTGAGAACGATCAAGTATGTGTTGTCTGCCCAGAATGCCATAGTATGGACAATTATATACGCTTCTCACCATTTTTCATCTAACTTGGAGTCTTTCGCCGCCTCCCAATCAGCTCTAATGACCCATGACGGTGAAGTTACCTTGCGGCCACAGAATATAGTATACTCATTTTTTGATCTTCCACACTCCATCCCTAGCATCCTTCTGCATGTCCACAACGTACTAACCACTCGCCAAGAAGTCCTGTTTGGGTGCAACATGAGCAGGCAATGCAGGCGCATTGCCCTCTCTGAACTTGCAGTGTTGCTTCCGAGAACAGGCGGTTAGCACAGCAGTGGCTGCACCATGCTTGACTTCGATCCTGATGTCGGTTGTGTAGTCTGTTGTGGTCATTCTCCCACCTCCAATAACAAATGGTCAAGGTCGAATTCCTTGCCGCTCATGAAGAAGACGGGCTCCGAGCCTTGATTGACGAATGCCGACCTGGCGAGCTCCATGTCGTTGTTGTCCAGGAGAATGGTTGCTCTGCGAATTTCACCGGTGATGGCCTCTCGAGTTGTCATACCAGTAAGTTTGGTTGAATAACACATGATGTCGGCTAGTGTACTGTTGCTTTCGGTTTCGTGCTTTGCCGTGTTTTCGTTGCTTTCATTGTACTTGCAAGTCGGTGGCCGTTGTGCTTATATTTGCTCGGCCAAGTACCGCTCTGTGATGTTTCAGCCTAATAAAGCGTCGCTCAAGGGTCCTCCGTGGTGCTGAGTACTGGGCATCTCAAGCTTGAGACCAGCGTTAACGCAGGGGAATAGCACGCGGCTCAAAGTTAAGGCAGTGATTGACAAGATTTCGGCCCTCACTGAACTTTGCAATACGAGCAACGGCAAGTCGAGTCGTCCGATGGTTATGTATATAGGAGAATAGCCGATTTACGAGCTTTCGATCACCCTTCCAGCACGGCGACAGAAAGTCCGACAGTCAATCGCATCCTTCGCAGTCGTAGGTGCCCGTTTGACGCTGCGTTGCGATCCACTCTTCGCTCGCAAGATCCATGTCCTTTCGTCTGGCAAGTGTGACCGGATCCTTATGCCAATCGCAAGCATAATCGCATGGAGGTGCCTCCTTCTCACCGAAATAATTGGCAATCAACTTGTGCCGGCACCCACTGACATTCTCGCAGTAGCCTATCAGCGACTGTAGGCTCTTGCCTCGCATGATCTGCGCGTCGTGGTTCTGCCCTACCTTGTTGAATGTCTTTTCGGCTTCTCTTCGCATAACATACGCAGCTCGGTCTCGGTCTTCTCGACTGTAGTACATGATGCACAGGGAAGCTTTGCCATCTCTGCCAGCCCGGCCGGCTTCTTGGTAATAGCCTTCGAACGATTTCGGCATTTGCCAATGAGCCACAAAGCGAACGTTGTCCTTGTCGATGCCCATGCCAAATGCGGTGGTGGCTACGATGACATCGTACCCTTCCTTGTTCTTGACCCAGCCGTGAAGGTGGTCGTCTTTTTGGTCAACAGAGAGACCAGCATGGTAAGCTTTCGCGCCGATGCCGTCGGCCTGGAGCCGTGCGGCGAGCGCTTCTGTGTCCTTCCGATACCAGGTGTAGATAATGCCTGGGAAGCTCGTCACTCGCTCTTTCCGCTGGCTCAGTTCTTGCGAGCGCGTCGGGTTGTTAGCTCTACGGGCGTGCACGTTCTTGATCCACTTGATGAAGTCGTCGTAGCGGTCGACGTCGTCGCTGGTGAAACGGATATCGATGTGTAGGTTGGGACGGCTCGTGGTCATAGTGTAGCTTGCAAGTGTGTCTGGGCTGAGAGCCAACGTCTTGATGACATCGTCTCGAACTTGCTTGGTCGCAGTGGCAGTACAGCAGATCATCGGGACCTCTGGGAACTCCTCCTTGAAGAACTTGAGGTCTTTGAAGCTCGGCCGAAAGTCGTGTCCCCATTCCGAGATACAATGGGCTTCATCGACGGCAATTCTGGCGAGCTCCTTCTGCTGGTGGACTATGCGAAGATGTTTGCGAAAGTGATCAAGCTGGCAGTACTCTGGCGTGACATACAGAAGTCTTGTCAGAGGATGACCAGTCTTGAGGTCGTCTAGAATGGCGTTCTTGGTAGACATGGGAGTGGTGCTGTTGATCGTCTCGACTCGGATGTTAGCTGCTCGCAGGGATGCAATCTGGTTGTTCATGAGGGCCAGCAGTGGCGAAATGACGATAGTAATGCCGTAGTCGACGACTGCTGGCAACTGAAAGCACAAACTCTTGCCGAAGCCCGTGGCGGCTTGTAAGAAGACATCGTGGCCATCAAGCGCGGCAATGACAACCTCGCGCTGTACAGGTCTGAGCGCATGTCAGAGCTGCCAGCTGGTGACAGCCACCATCGTTGTTCTTGACCTTACCTGAAGCTGTCTCTGCCAAATACCTTTCGGAGCGTGAAGTCGATGTCTACCTTCTGCCCGAGCTTGCGAGCCGGAAGACCAGGCATTGTATTGTTTCAAGAAGACGTGCGATGTAAGTGAATGGACGCGACATGAATACGCCGTACTGCACTCTCAAACGAGTAATGCTCGGCGTCTTTCTTGCACGAGTGCCACTCGAAGTCGAAGTCGCGTTTTCCTCATGCTGCCATGCACAGTCCATCGCGTGCTTTTCGTGTACTTTTCGTGTTATTCTCGCGTGCTTCGTACTTCATGACTGTTTCAATGCAAGTATAATTCGCTTTTGAAACATCATGAAAGCGACATATAAACCTCCCGTTGCAGTACGTTGGTTCTCTCATAGTTCAAGGCCGTCGCATCCACTTCCCACTGCACCGTCACGGTCGCAGCCAGTTGCAAACTGACCGCTGCCGTGCCAGAAGCCGATTCCGCTGTCGCCGTCAAGGAGAAAGACAAGCGCATCGCCACTGCCTCTAGTCCACAAGACAGCGCCAGCAAAGCCGAAAGACGATGCTGAGTCTGCGGCAGATGTCAACGTGTCGAAGGCCCTGCAAAATTGACAAAGTCGCAGACTGGACGACGAGAGGTGATGGGTCATACAGCGCAGCAGAGGACGTGCTCGAGAGCAGGCGGCGCGCAGCGACCGATCGGCAGGCGCTACACCTGTCCCAGCAAATTCAGTCTGTAAGATCATGTGTCATGCCAAGATGAGACGTCTGCTCTCGAAACTTCTCGACCAGGTCCATGTCTCGCGAGACACGGTCACAGGCCAGGAGGCTGAAAATGACAATTGCCCAAATGTCAAGATTCTCGTGCCATACTCCCTCCATCTCGAGCTAACTAGATTGGTGGGCCTCGAGTAGCCTAGATGGGTGGGAAGGTGGTCGCGTGAAGTGTTCCTCCGGCGTCAACTTCTCGAAGCGTAGGTCCTTGAGGTAAAACCTGAGTCTTACAAGACTTGGTGTGATGCATCGAGCTCAGACTCCGATTGACGACAAGAAGGCGATATCAGTGGAACGAGATGTACGAAGCTGGCGGGACAACGATCATCGTGGTTTGCCGTCGTATTCTCATTTCGACCGTCCTCGCGGTACCATCTGAGACTTATAAGACTTGGTGTGTTGGCGAGCTCAGACTTCCCAATGCTCAGGGAGGCGAACTGGTGGAATGCGGCGTGCAGGACGATGATCTCAGGCGGCGCGTGGCAGATGCTCTCAACTGTAAATTTTGCGACGGTGGAACACGTGTGAACCAAAGGGGCTGATGTAATTGTTGTTGAGTGAAGGGAGAGAGAACGAGAGAGGCGGGGTACAAAGGTCTTTTATGCGACTGCCAAGACCACCTGGGTGCAGATGTTGCAACATGACACGTTTCTAAGGTGAACAGCGCATTACGTCAAAAGTGAGTGACATCCCGAGGACTCTTGAAAACGGAGAATGTGGCTGCGCTGGCCTTAGTCATCTTGGCAGACTGTGGTGCTGTTGGTCTGGCCGCCAGGAACACGACCTGGACGAACACCTGCCTCGCATGCACACAGCGACAAAGAATAGGTACTGAAAAATTGTCACAAAGCCTATTAGTCTGACAGATACGGTTCAGGCGGAGGAGAATGCTGATGATAGCTGAGCAGACTGAATTGTCACATGCAGACCGCCAAGCCTTAGCTTAGCCACAGGTATTATATACTGGTGACCATCTAGAGTCACACTCCCGCTCTTCTTACTCTGGTATTTCTGAGTTCAAGCTGTTACACGACACCACGACGAATGCGCACTTTGCGCACACAACTCCAACAACACAGTGGCTTCCCAGCTCTCCTCTCATATTACGTCCTCTCGAACGTAGCTCGCGACCGACATTCGACCACGACTGGGCTATGAGTCCAGCTGTAACACAGTAAGACTGATCACCTGGTCTCACAGCAAAGATGCGCGTCACTACAGATCCCGGCGCAGGGAAGCGCACAGTGCTCGCGGTCTTCAACAGTCAGGAGGGCGAACCCAAGATCAGAGTTGGCTACAAGGGTGATGGAGACTGGTAACTTGGTACTGCGCAGGGACTACGCGTACCTCCAAATCCACCGCGCAGGAGCAGTGCACCATAAAACGAGAGACTGAAAATGCTACATCGAGTTTGAGAAAGCAGCCACCCAGCCCGAGGTACGTGCACAGAATCTACAAGACTGTCAAATGCTCTCGAGTCGCCCATCGTGTCCGAAAGTAGAATGTAATAGCTGACTACTTCGCAGAGGGTGACTTTCTACGGCACTGAGCAAGATATTGATCCCGAATCGGATGCGATCATCGCCAAGGTCCTATCACAAACAGACTCGAGTGCGCCGCTTGGGGTCAACGCCATTGTCATTGCAGGCCAGCGCAACCGCACCAAGCTGATCGGAGAAGTGCGCGAGCTGCACATGAGAAGAGGGGTACTCGACAGGGCGACTGTTCGTCACTATCGCCAGTAAGGCACCGTCGCGTTGGAGTTCGACGTCTCGTCGAAGGATGTCACTTTGATGGGCATCAATTCAGCTTGCAAGATCACCGCTAGAGGCCAAGCGGTCTACCCATCCCTCAAGCCAGTGAAGGACAAGACCGCAGCAGAGGAGGAGCAGGAAGAGCATGAAGCGGTGATGGAAGAGTTGAAGGCAGGCACTTAGGGTCAAGAAACGCCTGAAACGCTTGCCGAAGTTATCACTCTGGTGATCGACATGTTGACCGTCCTTTATGAGGCAGAAACTGATCCCACGGCCAAGGACCGCATTTACGGACCCGACATGCCGCAGGACAGGCGTTCATCCCAGTTCCTCGAGCAGATCATTGTCTGTATGAAGCGCCCTGCCTTCGCACAAACAGATCAGGAAGCTGCTAAAATTCCCTTTGACGCGTCTTGCCGATCGCCTGAACAGCAAGCTGGGCCCGAAGTCTAAGTCGCGCCTCATTGTCCCAAAGACATGGCCACGCTTCAGCCCTTCCACCCTGACCTCCAACTTCGCCGTCGCCTGCGCCTCTCCATCATGCCCACTCAAACTTACGCGACAGACTGCGACCGCTCTGAAGGCTAACTCGAAGGACATCAGCAAGGGAAAGACCAAGCGCAAGTGCGAGGTCATCGAGCCCAACGACAGTAGCGAGGAGTCTGAAGTTGATAAGGCATCCAAGCCGAAGGTTCACAAGGGGCCAGGCATGAAGAGCTCCCAGATCCGCGACGACGCAGAGTACGTCCCACTCGGCGGCAAGCCTACTGTGCCGCGCGAGCGGGATCTTGCATGCATCAGCGAGCAGGAGTTCCACGAGACTGATGGCGCGCTGTGCTTATATTGCGCTAGTCCGGTGTTCGACGAAGAGGTCGACGCTGGCCTTGAAGAGTGCACCATCTGCAGTGGGGACGCAGAGTGGTGATTGAAGGCAGTGTATGCATTACAGTGCACTCGACAATTTGCTGCATCTATCAATCGATTTAAGTGCCAATGCATTTGAGCTGGGATGCATACAAAAGGCGTTCATGGACAATTGCAGAGATACACCACAGAAGGCGATAATGCGCCATGAGAGCGCTCGGGGCGCGCAAAAGCGGTGTAATGATGGTTGAACTCATTGAACGTATGAAAGCATGTACAAGGTGACCATCGCGCGCATCGCTCATGTTCCGTTTCGTGCTCACTTGTCCAACCGTCTCGATGCCACACTGCCTGCTCACGCCACTCCGTGCTGGACTACACAGAGACAGTTGCTAAGAGCTTCGGGCCGGAAGTCTGGTTCCAGCTGTAGGCAGGTCACCGGACGGTAAAGTCTTGCTATCGTCAATCTTGCCCAGCAGTGACACAGGCTTGCCTGGTCTGGCATCTACTCTGAGCCAGCATCTGCACGTAGTACTAAAGGCGAAAGAACGTCAGCGGGCGATACAGGAGACGAGGTTGGCGGCGTGCCTGCTGTACACGTCGTGAACGGCTGGGGCGTCGTTGCGTCTAGTCAACATGGTCAGGAACGAAGACGGCACAATGTAGAGTGAACTACTTACCTGGCCATGGTGAGAATTTACCCCAGATATTGCCATCCTCATTTGGTCCAGTGCCGTCTCGCAGGTGCGTGAACTGCGAGAAGTCGTTCCTTGCTGAGAGCCGTCCTAGCGTTACTGCTTCTCGGAAGATCCAGTGCGTGACCGTTTGCACATACTGACCAGCCCAGATCTGGCCGCTGTTGGGAAACTTGGTGCCAGTGGAAGCGGTGACCTTGTACTCTCTGTTGTACCTCTAAGAAGCTGTGGACTCCGCTCGCCACTCCCATCTATTGCAGATGTCACCGGTCTTGAGGTTAGCAGAGCCAGAATTGACATCTTTACTCTTACCGGTACATGCATCGACCTCAATGCGTGCAATGGTGACTTAGGTAGAAGGGTTCGAGACGTAGCCAATGAACTGTTATAGCATGAGTAAGACTTGTAATGGGGTATTGTTGTACCCACGAAGCCCTATCATCTGCGTGCTCGACAACATTTTGTGATTGTGTATCGAGGACACCAATCAATGCATCCTCAAACCGAATGTAGGTAGGCCCAGATGGTGTCAAAATCTGCACGTTTTCTGCCAAGATTCCACAGCAAGTCACCTCAGCACCAACCCGAAGCCAGGCAAGAATGAAGCCGTAGTCAAACGACCTGGAGTGTTGCTGTATGCCTGTAATCATTCTCCGGAAGTCCTCATCAAGCAACTTACAAGCTAGTCTGTCCTGCGTGCCGATTCGAGGAAGTGCAGTTCGGGTCTGACGACGATCGAGGCACGCACATTAGAAAGCCACTGAATGCTGACGGGAATGATCAATTGGAAAAGTGGAGAGAGATCGCTATAAGGCTGACCTATAATGCCTGGGCTTTCGTCATCGGCTGTAAAGGCTGGTCCCCGGGTGTATCGAGCAGAACACAAGGCGTTTGGATCGTTGATGATCATGACTTGTCCAGTCTGCAACGTGATAACTCCAACGCTGGCGAGGCTCCTGATCTGGCCGTAGCCGGTGCGCAGGAGCATTTCGGACATCTCAACAAAACCCGTGATTGGCCTATCGTCTAGGTACTTGCCTAGAACCTAATGCAAAACATGGTCAACAATGCTTGATGTCGAAGGTTGAAAATGCTTACAAGTACTTCGTACCCGATATCATTGCCGTTCGCGACCTGTTCAAAGGGCAGGGACGCTGTAGGCAGTTGGATTAGCAAGTTCAAGGAGACCGCTGAGTCGCAGGTCCGAGCATAAAATGCATCAGTATGCATGTGTTGCTCGTGGCGAGATGCCAGAAAAGGTGTTGTCTAGACGAGCCATGGCAAAGGGAGCTAGATGTGTACGGTCCTCGTATAGCGCACACACGGTCGTTCCTAGGCGTAAGGCTGCAGCGCAATGCATGATTGTATTGTCAAAGTGCTGTGTAACGTGCAACGGCTGAATGTGGTACATGATCGTGCGCCAGAAAAAACTCCAGAACCCTAGTGGTGGAAGTTCTCCCGGCGCTAGATCGTTCCTTGTCTGCGAAAACAGCATCAAGAAAGCGCGCTGCGGCTGAAGCGAGGATCAAAGAGTATTGGCGCGAGAAACATCAATGGCTTGCAGGGTCGGAAAAAAAGGAGAGAAAATGCAACATGAGAGACCCCGACACCGTCGACCGATTGGCACGAGGAGTGCTGCATTGGAACAAGGTCTTCTATTGAACAATCCTGGAGGGCTTTACGCGAAGGACCCTCGTGAGCCCATCTGCTGCGGTAGATGCGGTCGTGACTTGTATCTCCGGGCCACGATTTCGGGTTTTCGCTGGAAGGAAAGATAGCTCGAAACCTGCTGTAGATGGACTGCTGCCATTGCCGGAGGCACTGCGAAACAGATGATCAAGATGTTCGAAGATAAGAGCATCTCACCTGATGAGCTTTTGGCGCTGCCCGGAGCGCATTTCAGGGAGCACATTCCAGGAGTCAACAGTTCAACCTTGACAAGAGCAAAAAAGGTGCGCCGCAAGACAGTACGCCTGGCGTGTGAAATGTCAAGTACTACAAGAAGACTGTCGGAACTGCTGCAAAAGAGATCTTACGCTTCCCTGCTGATGTTATTCTCGCGGCCGACCCTCGCATGAGTGCTGAGTGGGCAAAGTTCAGGCAGGGAAACGGTATTGGTCAAGATCGTTGGAACGCTGTAAGTTGTTATCTTGTCACTCGTGGACTGGGCTGATCAGACCCGTAGGACTATGCCACAGCATATACTCGCCTCAGTCTGCTCGCTGTGAACGTTATCGACAACCTGACAAACTGCAGTAAAGTGCTTCCCAAGGCTCGGCCTGTGTTCGCTGGGGCGAGCGAGAAGTTGGTAGACGAGTAGATAAAATGCTCGTTCGACATACTATCAGCATGCAGTTCCTATGATGTTTCGATGACTCTTGCCGGGATCGATCGAGGCCCATCGAGCCTCCCTTAATAAAACGGCTGCTTCTGGTCTTCGTCTAAGCAACACGTGATGCAACTCTTGGGCCAAGTGTAGCTCATGTAGTCCAAAAAGATCGAGCAGGACGATTCATGGAATGGGTTGCATCAACGCCGAAGATTTGAAGACCCGCGATGTTGTCTTTTAAAGCGACTTGAGACGTCGGTCATTTTGGTGTCGATGGATAGGAGATCAAGAGAGGCGTGAGGTCGATTTCTCCTCCGCCTGGACCGTGCGCCCGGGACACCATCCATTTCCTCCAAAGCAACGACTTCATCCTCTCGAGTCTGCAGCATCGAAAGGGCTTCTTACAAGGCTTAATTACCCATCCAATCATATACCGGCCTGGTATCTTCTTTAAGGGCATCTAGGGTATGCAGACACCGGCCCTTCCGCCGACATTGACGACGGTCCCGAAATACGCTGTACCGCACAGAATTCTCGGGGTCGTGGATCGCGGGTTGTAGCGCCGTTAATCGATCGGTCATGCGTGGCTCGTTGAGATTAGTCTAGTGGGATCAGAAGGCCTCCTGTGATTCAAGATGCGATATAGTCGGCGATGAGGATCAGCAGGACCACGAACGAGGCAAGCGTTATGCCTCCAGCACAGCCAGAAAAGCGGACCATGACACTTTATAATGCCTTGTACGACCATCATTCAAGTTTATGGCGTACTTGTCATGGCCTGTTCAACGTAAGAGGACATGTTGTATGGAGTTCGCATATAAAAACATCGACTGCACTGAAGAGCATGATCTCATTCGCTGGGCGATCTCATCGTTGGATCTCGCTCCTGCGCTCGCGAGCTTCCGTCGCACTTCTCGAGTCAGATCGGGTAGGAGTATCGACCCCGCCTGCCCAGTCGAGCCTTTGATTCCTCCAGATTAACCATCAGCTTATGTCGACACATCGTTCCCCTCGTCCTTAACCATGCATGGTCTTGTCTGATCACTGACGACAAATCTTAGCAAAGTATCTAATCCTAAGCACTCTCGCCTTAGTCTACGGACTTGAAAATCACAATGGCTGGCTCAATGCCCAATACCATGCAAGCATGGAGGTATCGCTTCGAGCACACTGAACCATTCCTCGCAGAGATACCTGTACCAATCCCGGAAGCAGATGGCCTCCTCGTCAAGATCCTCGCCATGGGTGTCTGTCATTCCGATTGCACCCTTTTGGGCATGAGCGAACCTATCCTAGGCATGAAACCTGAGTTTACCATGGGCCACGAAGCATGCGGCGAGATCGTGCAGCTTGGATCAAAGGTTTCGAATGCCGCTTTCGCAGTGGGCGACAAGGTCGTCATGCTGATCATTCCGGGCTGCGGCGCATCAACTTGTCCAGACTGCAGCAGAGGCCTGAGTAACCTCTGCCGCTTTCCAAAGAGCGGCAACTATGGCCTTGGAATCTCAGATGGCTTCTTTGCGGAGTATGTAACAATCACGCAGCGTGCCGCTGTCAAGATTCCCGAAGGACTTGACCTTGCTCAAGCTGCTGTCAGCGCAGATGCTGTCATGACTGCATATCAAGCTGTGCGGTACACTGGAATCCCGCAGCCAGATCAAACAGTCGTAATCTTTGGTCTCGGTGGTGTTGGCTTGAACGGCTTGCAGACAGCTCTCCATCTTGGCGTCAAGAAGATACTGGTCGCAGACAAACGTCAAGCATCTCTGGACGAAGCCATTAAACTTGGTGTACCGAAAAGCCACACTTTTCTCGTCGACGAAGGAACTCCTATCGAACAGTACGTGGCTGAGCAACAGCTCCAGGTTGACATGGCATTCGACTTTGTGGGGCACGAGCAGACCTTCCAAGCTGCACAGTTGGTGGTTCGGAATGGCGGGACAATTGTACTGGTCGGCCTTATCAGCCCCACTGTTCCGCTGATACCTCTTGTGAGCGTCCTCAAGGCAGTGACGATCAAGTGCTCATACAATGGCACTATCGAGCCATTGCGGGAGTGCTTGGATCTTATGGCCAAGGGCGTGCTGAAGCCAGTTGTGGAGACTGGATCAATAAGGGACCTGCCGCGAGTATTGAAGGACTTGGACGAGGGCAAGATCAAGCACAGAATGGTATTGTTGCCGGATTGGAAGACATGAGCAAAACGATCTGGACGAGATGCAGGAAGCAGTCTTGAGCTCTACTAGCCGACCTGAGGAATCGACACTCAAAACGGACCTGTTCCACTTCTGTACCATGACTATACTCCATCGAACTCTCCCTGTACAGCCAATCCTCAATCTCCCTCGTGTTCCTCCCCTTGAATCCACCGACACTCTTCACAGACAGCATTTCATCGGATACTCTTCTCGCAAACTCCTTCCTTCCCCTCGTCTTAGCACTAGCGGCCTTCCGGGACCCTCGGTACTCCTCAACTTTCGCACCTCGAATCTGACCATACTTCTTGGCGAAGCCGTAGACGTTCTCCCAGAAATATAGTTCCTCTCTCTACAGCTCCATGATGACATCCAGCTGAAGATAGATTCAAGATGAAGTGCGTCGATGCGAAGACGTCAACTTCCGGCCCAATTAGCTGCACATCGATTTATCGACCCATGAATCACTCCTATAGGGACATTTATGTCGTTTACTACTCCTATAGGGACTCGTTTCTAAAAATTGCTCCTGTAGGGACTTATAGTAATGCTAAATTACTGCTATAGGGACACATTATAGCAAGTAGTATACCTTCATTACGACGACGGCGCTTATATTCTGCACTATGCAGACATCTTGCGTTATACTAAAAGACCGTATATTATTACGTCTTGGACTTAAAGTAGATAGGGTATAGATCCGTGCCCGTCTATAAGCTGGATATATAGCGTTATTTCTTGTGCCTTCGTAGATATAGTTAAGACACATGCACTACACATTAAGTCTTGTTTTGAAGTTTAAATTACTTGTAGCAACAATAGCAATCTATATTGTAGGTGCAATTTGTACCTTTATATATAGCTACTGCTACAAGACTAAAGGCTACCATAATGGGTCCCTATAGCAGTAATTTGGCATCCCTATAAGTCCCTACGGGAGTGATTTTGAACATGACTCCTTATGGGAGTGATAAACGACATAATTGTCCCCACGGGAGTAATTCACCGATTCAACGACCATCCAAATCACACCATACAAATGCCCCAGGCCTGTCGCGGCTGTCATCGGCTTCCTCACAAATCTCCAAAGCCTCAACAGCAGCGGACCGCAGGTGCTAATGATGTGTGACCTATTCCGAGCCTTCAAGACCTCCGGTGCGCCTCTGGCCAACTTGCACCTCATGGGCATATCGCGTAATGAGCGACGAGGTAAGCCGAATGCACGGTGAGCAAGGCAGATCACGGACCTCCTTCCAATCCCCACATCACTTCGTACACTACGTCTCGACCAGATCGGCAGCGGCTACACATTTTGCGAAAGCGGCTGGCGTGGTGCTCTTACACTGATGGCCGATTTCCAGAACCTTCATCAACTGGAAAAGCTCGAGCTGAATAGTAATGAGGGCAAGCTGGGCGCTGTAGATGAGACGCTGTTCAGAGGCGGACATCTATTGCGAAGACTTTGCCCGTAGCTACTGGATTGCAGCAGTATCGGCTAAGCGATCGTCATGCGGTGATGGTGGGAGCCGGAGCTATCCAGGCTGGTGTGAGGATTATTCTGGGCCAGTGGAATTAAAGTCAGGAAGTGGATAAGTGCTGGCTGGTCCAGGGTACGTGACTATGCGGACTGTAAGATTACGACGCGTAGACCTAGCTCCTTTAGGAGACAAGGCTGAGTATGCATACAGGAATGAAGAGCTAGAAGCGCCGGAAGTAGCCTCGTCCTGTTGTCTGTATTATTGTTCCTCCACTTCGATCCAAGTGGTTGAACAAGCTGAGCCTTATAGGCAGGACAAGGAGAATTGTCACATGGAGATCAAGTCCGTACGCTTGCTGGACGACTGGTAAGAACCTAAGGTGGCAGAGCCTTAATTGAACACCCAGTGGTCTCGGTCGTTAAAATAGGGTATCCAAGAAGACAGAACATGGCTCGCTATGCCATCTATCGGTAGCCTGAGCACGATGGATACAATTTCGCACTGAGTATCGAGCTATACTGGTTACAAGCTCGATTTTTTGAACCACTTTGCAGTTTATTTCAACGCCTGCCGAAACCTCGCATCATGGAGATAGCGATCGCCTCTTTCTGAACACCAAAGTTTTGCCAAGATGAACAGTATGGTGACATCCTCGGACCTTGACCAAATCGTCGGGATGCTTCCATATCCTTTCTCAAAAGCTTCGCGATATCTGCACCAGAACGACCCATTAAAGGCAACAGCGCCACTTATTCGACCTACCACCAGAGATCCGCCTCATCATCTACGATTTCTACTTCGCCAACACCAGCTTCTCGGACTTCCACAGATCGCAAGGCTCCCTTCGCCCCATCTACGCCCATCCGCTGATGTATGCCTTCATTTTCGAGTCGCTTGATGTGCCAGGAGAATTTGAATAACCTCATTCGCTATCGCGAGCTTTGTCGCGAGTAGTCTCACTTACATTGCCACTGGACGTGGACTCTCCAGGACACGTACTGCTCGCGCAACCCGATGTGGCGACACAATGATGTGAGTGTGTGTGAAGTAGCCACTCGGTTGGATAGTCTGAGTGGCCATGTGGTTGGTGGGCCTTCACCTAATCTCTGGTGACTGCAGCCCAACGCAGCGAGGTTGTGAGTAGAGGAAACTAAGTAATGCAAAGCAGGTCCGAAAGTGAGCGGCACGCCGAGCAAATGCACGGGGACATGCTGTGTGAAGCCCTGCTGCTCATGTCCGCATGGTTCGTCTATATCTCTTCGAGAAGCTAGACAACGACCCAACCTCCCGGATAATCAGAGGAAATTGTCGCCTCGCATGCACGTCCGGTCCGGTGGCTGCTTCTTCTTCGATCGGGTTGCCGGCCGGTGCTTCGAAGAGAAGTCTGAGCCAAGCTGATCGACACATGATTCTCTTCGTCTCGAGGGATATGGGGTCTTTTTACGGACAGGGACTCTGCTGATCTCTGAGCAGGTTGGGGAACCAGAACCAAGTATCTCTGTATCCATGTTAGCATCGAGGCTTGTGTATCCCGAACGTCTTCGTTAGAATCTGCCCTGTGCGGCATGGTCGATATGCCTATCATTTGACGGCAAGACTCCGGCAGGACGGGTCAATATCACGCCCAGTGACGCCAGTTTCTCGACTTCCAGTATTTACTTCACGAGAAGGCATATTAGAGTCCTGAAAGTTTGAAAGCAGAGCACTGATGGCAAGACTTTGACTGCAAAGTGCCATTACTACTTCCGCCACGATTTCCCGATCAAATGAAGTCAAACGTATCCCCCACACCAGTCAACATTCCCTTGACCCGACCACTCCCCACAACCCTCTCCAACTTCATCCCATCCCACTTACTAAACGCACACCTCACACCCGCCTCAGCGGGATAAATCTTCCCCTCATTGACAGTAGTCCCCAGATACCCTTCGATTAGCTCCTGATAAAAGATAGGATTATCGGGTAATCCATACATCACCACCCTCTTCACGCCCCTAATCTTCAACCTGAAGAAGTGATGCGCTCGCTGCGTGTACAGAAGAAAGCTATGCCGGCCGGACATGAAATGAGACCTGGCTCTTCGCTGTGCTGACGTTTCGCTATATTCGTCCACAGCGCCAAAGGAGATGTTGGCGGTCTGATCTGAGGCGGCGAAATGGTTCCGTAAGCGGAGAAAGTCGAAGTATGAGGGTATGAATATGAGGATTCCGGGCGCGTTGTCAGCGGGCTTTGGGAGGCGGAGAAGCGCTGGCAGGACTGCGGTTGTGAAGTACTTGAACCTTGCGTCGGGGTCTTCAATGGGGGACTTGGAGTCGAAGCGGGAGAAAGTTTGTTTTATGCCCAGGTCGCTGGTCTCTGTGATGGCGCCGGGATAGACGGAAGTTATCTTGACTTTACCGAAGACATTCTGCATGTTTTTGTTGAAGAGGGCGTTCATTTCCGGGGTGATGTAGGGCGTGAAAAGGATTGTTTGGCGGATGTACTTGGCGTTGCCGTCGAGGTAGTAGTTTCGTACGCGGCTGAAGTCGCACCCGTGAGCTTCTTTCATTTCGAGATTCAAATGCTTGAAGACGACCTCGACGTTCTCCCAAGTTTGCATGTACATTGCGTCGGCTTGATCCACGACGACAACTTCGATCGATGATAGGAAGTCGTGATCGCGCTTCTTTGCGTCACTGTTCTCGATGACTTGACGAAGGCCAAGGGGCGAGGCTAGGATGATGTCGCTGTTGTAGAAGGCGGAGTAGAATTTGAGGGTCTTTCTTGTGAACTTCAAGGCTGTGAGGAAGCTATTATTGTTGTTGCCACCATGTGTCTCACGGAAGTCCTCCGGCATGGTTTCGCGATCGTCCAAAGGTGCCGAGAATGAGTCGTCAAATCGTTTGCGATTCTCTTGCTGGTCAGGCTGGAAGACTTTGACGATATCGTCGGCGTATCTCGCGGCCATCTGCCGCATCTCCGTCAAGATCAGAACTTTCGGCCGCACATATCCTTGATCGCGAACATCAAGCTGTGCATAATCGTCGGCATGGCTGAGGCGTTGATTGTTCTTCAAAACCTTATCGCGGCCCTTTAAAACATGATTGACAGCATGTATACTGGCCATGTTCCGCAACAAAGTAGCATTTCTGGGTGTTCGACCGCTGAAGACGATATCCTGATAGCTGAAGACTGTGGTTGCAATCTCTTCGTTGACGGCAGATTTATGCAGTGGCAAGTCCTTGTCCTTGATGTTCTTCAATAGCCGTTCCTTGAGAGGCAGGTCCGTAATAGTCTTGATTTCCAGCCGCTGTGCGACATTCTGCTGACCTGGACTCGACGTCTGCAGGTTCCAACTTCGATCAATCGGTTTTTTCTCCTTGTGCCATTGGCTAGATTGTACTGCCTGTAGCCGAAGCTGTAGCTCGTTACTGTCCGGATTTGCGAAGTGGATTTCGAATGGATCTTTCGCATCATCCTGCTCTTCGGTGTGCTCATCTGTATGCGTCTGCTCATCCTCCGCTTCTTGCGCATCCTCTTGACTCTGTGCTAGGGCCTCTTCCACTTCCTGTGCCTGTAGCTCTTCTTCATCCATAATCCGTGGCTCCTCTACCTCAATCTTCCTTCGCTTCGCCTTTCGTTCGCCATTCTCCTCCGGCTGGTGCAATGACTGCAGAAGCTGATTGTATGCCTTTAGTTTCGGCGCAACTTGATCAAGATCCCCATCGTCGCTTGATTCATCGCTTTCTTCTTCCAATGGCTCCTCTTCAATATGTGGCTGCTCGTCCTCCGACTCGTCCAGATCTCTCACCCTTTGGCTGTCGAACTTCTTGTAGCCGCCTCCTCTTGTCCTGATGCCACTCCGTGCTAGCTTTCCCCCACCACGTGCTCCGCCTCTCGCACCGCCTCTTGAATCACCTCGCCCTCTTCCCCCACGACCACGAAAAGGAGCCATTATTGTATCGTAACGTCGTAATGTACAACTTCCAGGTCAAAGTTTCGCGATCGATTGGCGACAGTTACAGTAGACTTTCTTATCTTATCGCAGAAGCACTAAACTCTTTTGGAATATTTTGCTGCCAAGAACGTCAAGAACAATCCCACCTTCCGCGCAGCGACAGCGGTATCGCGCGATCAGTACCGACAGCAGCCACGACCCATCTGCACAAAGGACAACTTTTCGCCCGGAGCGTCTTATTGCACAAGACTCACCGGCGAAGATGGGCGACAACAGTTTCCTGCACCTCGCCAGGCCACTTGCGCCCGCCGCAGTCTCTTCCCAGGCCCCGAACACCGCCCCCGTCACCGTCAACATCCAGCCACAAGCGCTTTTCAGCATCCTCGACCACGCATCTCGCCGACCAGCAGAGCAAGAGCGCGTCATTGGGACACTTCTCGGATCACGAAGCGAAGATGGCACCGAAGTCGAGATCCGCAACTGCTATGCTGTGCCCCACACAGAGACCGCTGAGCAGGTGGAGGTGGACATGGACTACCAGAAGCGCATGCTCGAGTTGCATCTGAAGGCTGCGCCTAAGGAGGTGTTGATCGGATGGTATGCGACAAGCTCGGAGCTGAACACTTTCTCCGCCCTCATTCAGAACTTCTACTCCCAGCAAGGAGAGGGCACATTCCCACACCCAGCAGTGCACCTCACAGTTTCGACGATTGCTGGTCAGGAATTTAAGGCGGACACATACATTTCTGCACCAATCGGTGTTACACCTGAGCGGGCGGCGGACAGCTGTCTGTTCATCCCAGTACCACACGAGATCAAGTACGGCGAGGCGGAGAAGAGTGGTCTGGAGTTGATTGCTGGAGCAAGAGACAGGGAAGACCGATCACAGCTGCTGCAAACGGATATTGAGACATTGGAGAGAGCAATTGAGCAAGTATTGGAGATGCTCGAGCGCGTATCGAACTACGTCTCGAATGTGCTCGACGAGGAGGCAGAGCCAAGCTCGGCACTTGGCCAATTCTTGATGAACACCCTATCTTTGGCACCCAAGGTCGAGGCAGAAGACATTGAGAAAGACTTGTATGTATTAACCTACCAAAGACATCTTGAGATCTACTAATACCCTCCCAGCAACAACCACATCCAGGACGTCCTCCTCGTCTCCTACCTCGCCAACACTATCCGCACCCAAATCGACCTCTCCAACCGTCTCGCCACCGCTGCTCTCACAATGGGTCCAGGTGATGGCAACACCGAAAACAAGGGCGGCGACCGCAAAGAAGGCGGCAACCAACGCAACAACAACAACCGACAAGGAGGCGACCGCGGTGGTCGCCGCAACGAGCAGTAAATCTGTTGCTTCACTGCTGTCGAATCTGCGAAGAAGAGTAGCAGAGACGATAGCACAGATTAGAACTTGCAGGACCTACGAAGAGGTTCCGCAGTTGAAAGCAACCATTGGTCGCATAGAGTCTCGCATAGAGCATCGACAGCTTTTGCGTGTTCAGTATTGATTGCACGAATTTGATGGCTCCCAGTCGGGGGTGATTCTGAGTCCTAATGTTCTTCGTCGTCCCATTATCCGTTCTGTCTGCCTTACGCAAAGCATTGCGCTCGTTTTCAAGTGATGCCCTCTGCCATGTGCAATGCAGCACAATGACCTGAACATCATGTTCCTCTACTGTATCCAATGCCGTGTGGGTATCTCAAACTAAACCCTCAAACGCCGTCGCTAATTAATCATAACGTGCTGTCACTCCTTCCGCTCAAAGTCGCTTCATCCTACGTAATCGACTTCTTCACCTTCTTCGCTTCCGCACTCTCACCCTCCGCATCCCCATCAGCTTTCCTCTTTCTCCTCCCACGTCCACGTCCCTTCTTCTTAAGCTCTTCTTCCGCTCCGCCGACTTCTGCCAGATCTGCCAGATCTGCTGCGTTCTCTTTACCAGCCTGGAAATCCCATTAGTTTCAATCCTTCTGCTTCCCTCGCCTGCGCAAGACTCACCATCCCATCAAAATCGATCGCTTTCCTCTGCATCTTCAACACCTTCTCCCTCGCAAGCTGCTCATTCACTCTCCCCAACATGGGACCGTTGTGTCGCAATACCCAGCGGAAGTCATCCTGCTTGATTTTCTGCCGGCGCGAGTAAGAGGCGCTAGTGGCAGCGATGTGGCAGGACTCGATTATGAAGTCTGTGAGAATTTCATCCAATATGCGGATGGTTTCTGGTAAGGAGCCGGAGGAGGAGTCGCCGAAGGCGTAGAGGAGGCCGCGGAGGTCGGGGTCGGAGAAGTTGGTGCGGTCTTTGGGGCGAGGCCGGGCGCGGGGTTCCGTCATGGTGATTGAGGATGGATGTTGGCCTTGATATGCGAAGGGCTTATGGTGTTGAGTAGCGAGTGGTGAGTTGAGAGATGGTGTTAGTGAGTTGAAGCATGTGTCGTCGGAAGTTGCCGATGACCCTGCCGGCAAGCGCGAAGCCACGTGTTGGGGTGAACCTAAAGGCAACGACAGCAAGAACATCTCTCCAGAACACTTCGTAAACACTCTCTACCTCTCCATCAACGAGCAATCACATACGTCGAGAAGCCACATCAAGCGCTCAGCACATCGGCTCCAACTCGAGACGAGCGCAATGTTGGGCATTCTCAGGTTCCAGACCTTCCTCCTTGTCGTCCTGCTCTTCATCTGCTCCTGCACATATATCCACGGCGTCTTTCCAGCATGGCTAGATCGCAACAAGACAGGGTAATTTCCGTTGACCTTCGTCTAAGCATGTTAAACGTTCGCTGACCGGTACTGCAGACCTCTTGGCACATTCTGGAGAGCGGCGAGAATTGGTGAAAGGTTGAGCCCATATGTCAGCTTGTGTTGCGTGGCGATGGCAGTAAGTATCGTGACTTGGAAAGTTAAGATATTCTGCGAACGTATACTCATCGGAATAGGTGAGCATATTACTGGGAAGATGAGGACTTTCCACTCCAAGGCCACAGAAGCAACTTCCTCACGAACGAAATGTATCATCGCGTCGCCGGGACCAGCGCCCATATCTCAGCAGACCGACTTGCGGACTTTATCCACCAGAGATAACAGCATCTGGATACTGGTTGCACAGAATTTCTCCAAACCAGGTCCATTCAGATCGAGATTCTGGCCATTCAATCAGGGATGCGCCACGATATGGCGACCTACCTTCCAGGCCATAGGTGCCATCAATGTGCATCAAGAGTCTCCCGCAGAGAGTACCTGGCGTACCAATATGAACTTTCGAAGTGCTACGATACCATTGTCCCAAGCTTCAGGACACTTTTCTTCCCGCCTCCATCTCTCCATGTCCATTCAATATGCTTTTAGGAAGCCTCCAATGACTACCCTTATGACATTTAATGCGTACTCATACAATAATACCGCGTTGTGTAATGCTGTGTCGCTTTTCACCATTTCCAGCTTGCACCTACTCCAGGATCCACTACCAGAACAGACTTCTGCCGTCCACGACCGGGACTTCTTTAAACACAAAGCCGCCAGTCATAAATTGTCCGAATCATCAACGGAGGACATCATCCAACATGCGCTGCCAATCACTAATGTCTACGACCGCCTTTACAGCAGCAACTGTGACTGCCTTTCTTCCCAGCACTTTGGCTCGCGTCTCGGCCCTTTTGCACTAATCAGTGCTATGGCACGGTGCAAAAATATAAATTACCACGGCCATCTTATTGACATCCTCGCCAGGCTTCGCGACCCAGTACGACCCAGACCCAGTGCAGCAGATTCAGCATGCCGGGCCAGCCAACGTCGAGGCGAATCCTGGCATCGATCGAAACTTGGTCAGCTGTGAGCTGTGTCTCTAAGTTGACTCTTATTGGTTGGAAATGTGTTTTCCGCCAACACATCAATCTAAGATGCTTGCTTCGCGACCATTGGAAGCACTGCCGACCTCCAGAGTTTTGGCGCTGTTGTCGGGTCTCGCGTACTTGAAGCTGTACGGCCTGGACACTTGCGGACCAGAGGTCCAGCTGAAGGCCTCGTCCATGATACAAGTCGTTCCGAGCTTCTGGCGCTCTACTAGCTAAAATCGTGCTGAACAGCTGCAAAGTCTCCGGCGGAGAGGTAGTGATACCCGTAAGACTCCTGACTGTTATCCCCAAACTGACCTCGTCCAGATTCGTGCTATCCTGGAAAACGTCACTACTCTACGCGATATAGAAGTTTTTCAGGTGACTTGTACAGACGTTTGGATGCGTGGTCTACGCGCTATTGTGAAGGCTGAAAACTCACTCAGGACAGTGCGTCTCTCGGCTCTCTGTCCACCTGAGAATGCCGCAAAGGTACAGGGTCCCAAAACTGGTTAAATTTTCTTGGAGACGAAGTCTTCGAGGATGAAGGGACTACGTACAATCGTGTTCGTAGCGTGCTGAAGGCCATGCGCACTCCAGCTGGTATCCAACACTACAAGCAGTCCAGCCTCGAAGTCCACCTACTGAGACGCTACGCGATCAACGCCGGCATCAAGGTCATTCTGGGACATATGATGGTGAAGGAGGACCTAAAAGCACTGAACTTGGAAGACTAAGCAGTGGCCATATCCACGGATCTGCACCTTGGTGAGGAGAGGTAAGATGGATGAAGTGCATGCCTCGACTGGAGCAAATATGCATGAGCTGTCTTTCTGCAGATTGTGGTTCTTAAAGCGATACCTGTTCGAGTATTGCCAATTTGCGTCTGTTCTAGTCAAGGCAGTGCAATAAACTGTCATGTGAGAAGCGGCCTCTTCCGCGCTTCTCTCCAGCTTCGCCACACTTCTCCTCGCTAACACCTCCGGCCATTTGACGTATTTCCTCATTCAAGACAGTTCACAAACAAAAGCTTTTAAGCACATCATCAACGCCTCGGTGCCCTAGCCGCCGTCGGCACCAGCAATATTTGCAACCATGATTACGGAAACTGATAACGGCGGCCCGACTCTGACACTTAACTCTCGATATCACCATGCCTCGGATCGCACTTCCAATGGGAATGTTGAGCCAGATTGTGACCTCACTTAAATGAGAGACTATCTCAGCTTTTGAGCAGCATGTCGCACGACATATCAGATCGGATTCGAGGCGATCGGGAAGCAGCTGCCCAAAGCCAAAAAGTGAGCCATCGACCTTCGTAACGGTTTCCGAGATAGTTACACCAATTGATGTGCTGCAGAGGCAAAATCTACGTCTCGGGCACCCAAGAAACCCAGAACTTGCCTCGCACTATGGCTCTGCTACGAGGCTCAAGCGCAGACTGGTGAGTAGCATCGAGCTGGTTCTCCCAGCCACCCACGAATGAGTCTGCCACTGGATATTACAGCATGTACGACCCTGAGCGCTTGTGCCTTCTTGGCAAAGATCATGACTGGCATATGAGGCGCAATGGTCCACTTCGCTACATCACGAAGACTTGGCGCAGTCCAGAAGGCTTTCAGCAGTACAAGCTCGCTGCCACCCTATCCTGTATGTTCGGTCAGCGTGCCATCGGGGCAGGGCTCAAGATCATGCTGAGTAATCTCCTGTTCAAGGACGAGGTCGAGGCATTGGACATCGAATTGTGAGAGAACAAGGTCGCATGGTAGACGGCATGGAGCACTGCTTAAAGATTTTTTCCATGGCACATTTATGCAAATACGGCGAAGTGTCTGTGCTTCTAGCGCTTGAGAAATGGCCAAGCTCTCACAAAAGTATATTTTGTTCAAGCTCAAGCGTCGGCATCAGTCCCTAGCTGGTGGGTGAACACGAGCTTCGTGTTGCAACGAAATGACGTATCTGGCAAGATCTTCATGTGATCCGGCTTCTTCTCTGCTCTACCTCTTGGCCGCGTGATCTTTCTTTGCCTTCCACGCACGTCCACTTATATTGCAAACCACGTACAACATAGTGTAACCCGAGTGCACATCGCAATCTACCACCACCACCGCGGACAGCATCATGCCTCTCGTCGATATGCCCACAGTGATATTGTGCCAGGTCGTAGAGTCACTTGGCCGCAAAGACTACCTCAATTTTCGAGCCACATGTCGCACCACCTCCAAGATCGAGTTCGAGGCATTCGCTAAGAAGCATTTCGTAATCCCAGGGTAACACGAATTTTGCGGCACAAAGCAGCAGGAATGCATCACTGATCACGTGCAGAACAATGTTCTTCCGCCGTGTGGCATTTCCAAAAGTCTCCAAGTATTCCCGAGCTACCTGTCTATTCAGAGGCTCCCCCGAGCTTGCGCGGTTCGTGAAAATCCTCACACTAGACTGCGGCACATCGTGGCATCCTCCAAAGCCAGAGCCACAGCCTCAAGTCCAGAATCCATTCCGCAGGGTGATGTGCGGTCTTACGGTCGAGCTGCTCCCTCTGCTCCCCTGTTTGAAGAACTTACGTGTGACCGATCTTGACGGTTCGGGTATTCAAGGCCAGCTCGAGTTCGACACCATGCTTGAGGGTCTGGTAGCGTCGGGAACGAATCTTAGCAAGATCACTTTGCAAGCTTGCACAATCTCAAGCTCTCAGGTATATCTCAATTTTGCCGCTTCAAATCCAGAACTAACTCCAGAATAGGTCCAGAACATCATTGACAACGTCCCAACATTGGGCTTCATGAAGTTAGACAATTGTATTTCTCTGGTTGGCTGGCCTCAGATACTAAGACTGCTCGCTTCGCAAACGAGCTTGTCCCTCACCAAATTGGTTGCCGCCGCACGCGAGCTTCGCTTCGTCAACGAGAAGGACGAAACCCAACTCTGGATCCTCATGTCCCTCGTGGGAAAGCACTGCGAGTCCCGACACACGTCAAAGACTTGGCGGACATCCGAAGGCTGGCAGCAGTACAGGCTTGGTCGCATCCAGTGCATGATGTCCAAGGACCAAGGCATCCGGGCTGGATTAAGAAGATTTTGGACCGGATAACCGTATATGAAGAGAGAGGCATCTAGGTTATACAAGCATGGAGCCGCTGAGTGGTACATGTCAGCCTTACCATTCCAAAGCAATCCGCACGTAATGCGTATCTGACGCTTATAGGGACTAGGGTTGGTGACAAAGTCCCTTGCCACCTTGTAGATCGAACAATTCCTCAGAGCACGACACGGAGGATGCAACATGCAGTGATCTAGGCATGGCACGTCACGCATCCTGTGGCATAAGTTGTCCCAGTCTCCGCTAGGTAGCTGCGCCTCCGCAGGCTCGAGCAAGAGCGTCTGCCTCAGTACAAAGCGACGCCAACGACCTTTGTCATCAGCCCTCGAGACACCAAGCTAGCAAGAGACTGGAGTTATCTTCATTGAGTTATCTTCGTACGCGCATATCAAGGTCTCCCGCGACATATTGCCCACGAAGGCGTTGGATTCGATCGAATTTCTGACCAAAACGTATAGATGTAGGCACAAAGCGGATTATGTCTGCTCTTTTGCAACGTCTATGCAATCAAATGAGTCATACACGATTCAGGAATATACTTCATGGCCTTGAACTATCATCCAATGCTGGCATAGCCGGCGCTCGCTTCTTGTTGTACTTCACATCCGTATACCCATGCTTTCGATCCTCCCGCCTACGCAATGGCACTGTCTGATGTATCATTCGGTAGTGCTGATGCAACTCATCAGTGGAAGCGTTCTTTCCCGGATGTGTCTCGCGAGCAAAGCGTTCCCAGCGATCCTCCGGAATTGCATCCTTGTCCTTCTCCCACCAGTTTCTTGCCCTTTCGTTCTTCAGCTGTTTCTGCTTAGCTTTGAACAATCGCCGACTCTCATCCAGATCAGGCTCCGGAAAGTTGGCCGCTTCGAGCTCAGTATACCTCACAATGAGTGAATCTGGGTCGAGCGCAGGATTCGATGCCTTCCACTGTCTGCCCAGAAGAACTCCCTCGGGGTTTGGCTCGATCTCCGGCTCATCGATATCTGGTACTTGAGGCTTAAAGGCTGGCCTTGAGTATGTCTTCGCACGTGTGTCACGAAAGATCTGGCCCGCCGCCTTGTCTTGGGCGTCGTATAGGCGTGGCCAAGGAATGGACGGTTGCTTTTGGAGCCCTTCGAATGGTCCT
Source organism: Mycosphaerella arachidis (assembly GCA_001297265.1). Classification (NCBI taxonomy): domain Eukaryota; kingdom Fungi; phylum Ascomycota; class Dothideomycetes; order Mycosphaerellales; family Mycosphaerellaceae; genus Mycosphaerella; species Mycosphaerella arachidis. The sequence goes on from LIHB01000018.1 coordinate 40,496, forward strand.
GCAGCGGTACTGGCATCCAGTCTCCCAGGCCGTGCTGCGAGTCTCTCAACTTCTTCCGCTTGAAATTTGGCTTGAGGTCGGACTTGCGGCTTAGATGAGCCTTCTTCCAGTTCCTCTCGTGCGGCATTGGCCGCAATGGCGGGCTTAGACGAATAATTTAGTACTGTGTTTGTGGTCTTCCGAGACGGTAGCACTGGCAACGGAACATGCTCGTTCTTGGGCACCGTAGCCTCGGGCTCTCTGTTCGCGTTTGAAAAACTTCTCTGGAAAGCCTCAGCTTTTGCAGCTCTGATCATCTCCTCTGCAGCCTTCGATCGAGTCTCACGGACTAGCTCCCATGGCTCAGTATATTGCTCGCGGAAGCGTCTATTTTTCATGTCCTTGGTTGCCTGGACTGCGTTCTGCCGGTCGGCAATCTCTGCCACAAGCTTCTCTCGATCTTCTTTTGGCAGTCTGGCAAAATTGGATAATGCTTGTTTCGTTGTAATCGCGGCGTTGTCTCGCTTGGTGCTTTGGAGTGAAGCGCCGCTGCTGGGCTGTGTCTGATCGCCGACGATGCCGGGCCTACCTATGATCGTCTTCGGAGAGACACCGTGACTCTCACGACCTCTATTGCGCCGACCCGCGGTAGCAGTAGGAGACCATTTGACAGCCATAAACCCTTCACCACGTCTCAGTTCTATTTTACCTACTATTCGAGCGTCTTGTTCAATCAATGGCATAGTTGTTGGCTGGCCGAAGTAACGCTTCGGTCTGCTTTGACGTTCGTGTAAGGCTGCCCGACCACAACGAATCTTTGTTCGAATAATGAGCCTGTGCTGACCTTTGTTGTGCTCGAATTGTTGCTGCGATGGAAAGTGATTATGCTTGACGACGGGACTTAGCTGACCGTCAGTATGATCACCGTCCTATGCTTCGGTCGACCATGGGCTGCAGACCCGCGATAGTGATCTGGCGCTTCCAGCATCAATGGCAAAGTCACCAACCACCGTACCTGTCGTTTCTTAAAGTTGAGCATTTACAGTCTTCTTTGTTAATGTGTGGGCGAGACATTGGTCTTTGTCCAAGCTTTGTTCGGCATCGCCGGTGTCTTGCCTTGGTGCATCGGGTTTGTGGCATTGAAAGCCTGTAGACGCACTCAATTGTCGGTCGCTGGTCGCAGGGGCTAAGTCTTCGGAAACTTCATTTTGTTTCAGAGATAGAAGGAACTTTCCGTCGTTGACAAGTTCGTACTCAACGATTGTTATTGAATGGCGCCAAGACCGAAGCCAGTGTATGGACCTGCTGAGCATGGTCTCGGTTTTCTTTGGTCAAAAATGTAGCGAGAATTCGGTCATGCAATTTAAAAGAGTGCAGATAACTTCTGCCCAGAAAATATCCGTGCCGATCCGGTGAATGTGTGATTTTCGTCTCGACCAAGTTAATGTGATGTTCCATGTCTTCCCAAGCTAAAACGCTTAGCACGAGACAATACGTCTGGGGATTCGATTCGCTTGCCTTGTGAGACAGTGACCGTCAAGCTGCCACAGACAATCAAGCATTGAGCGACGCATTCTGACACTGACTCTCTTGGATTTGTGTCTTGCAGGTGGATGCAGAACTCACAAGTGTTTCTTGGCATGCAAATTTATGCTGACGTGTCCCTTCGTGTAAGCCACTGCGTCAAACGCCTTCAGGCATCTGAGCGCTCAAATATAGATGCGCTTTTCCAAGGCGTATTAAGTGGCCGAATACACGTTGCTTTCGGCGTGTTCTAACCTCCACGTGATATTTGCAATCAAGATATCTGGTAATATTGCTCAGAGATCATATCATTCCAGCCTACGGCAGATCGCAACCCACCTTACCACCTTTTTCAAACCTGCGCAATACTTTTTCAACGGGCATGTTGATAACACTGACTTCTTGCGTGGTGACCACAACCCATCCGTTCGCCAACACTACATTTGTCATCAAAACAGCGGTGCCATCAGATGTGACTAGCAGCTCCCCTTGCCTGGGAAGTTATATAGGCTATTGCTAATGCAAAATGCACCATCAAAGATGTGCGAGGGCAAATCGCTCTCACATCTTGAGGGAAAACATGGAAGAACTACAGTCAAGATTGTCTAGAACGCTAGAAAGTTGGTTCCGTTCGAGAGCTGCCCTATCCACGAGACGATGGCGGTGTCGAGTATGCCGATGGACCTTAGATCAAGCATTTCCCGAGTCGCGGTGCTTATGAATTGCCCTAAGCAGACCCTTCAGCCTTATAGCGGTAGCATGCCAGTAAAGAGGTGAGGTGCTGCACTGTATAATTTATCAGATCCAAGTGCGAAGCCCCGGGACCCGACCATACTTGTAAAGCAACATCACTAAGCCCATATGCTGTCTTGCATATACGGACGCTGCGCTGGGACAATTTTCTAGAGTCCTGACGCCCGCTGTTTGACCCGGAGAAGCGAGCTGATGTGTTCCACGCGGAGTGTTGCTGCAAGCCGTGGGATGTATGTAAGCATGCTGCGTCGGACGCTACGTCCCTCCCGGCGTCAGGTTTGTCGAATTGGTCGTGGTCGAAAGCGTGGATCTGGCAAGTGCCATACGCCTGAAGAAGAAACGTTGGTTATACACTATGATGAATACGTACAGCTCAGAGCAGAGGCATGTCCATGAATCTGGCACAATGCAACAGGGCAGCTCATCGTCAACTCCATCGCAGTGGAGCCGTTGCGTAGCATTTCCGCATCTCAGTCATGCTGACGTTCTTGTGTCCTTGTCTGCCGAGACTCGAGTTTGATAGTTCGCTAGGCGATTCGACTTGCTTGAAAGTTCAAAGCATTCGACCAAAGTGGCCTTGAAGGGATTGAAGGTCTACCCGGCACGTACCACTCTCCTTCTACGACCGAACTACTCCATGCTCCTTCAAACTCTTTGCACACGACACAATAGCCTCATCCGTACTCCTAAACTGCATGCCCAACGTCGTCTTGGTTTTCTCATTACTAGCTGCCTTCGCCTTGCCAAGTTCCGAGGCCACAAGGTTCGCCGCCGGGTCAAAAAGTCCCATAAGCTTGACCATGAAGTTCGGCGCAACCATCGAAGGAACCTTCCTGGTATCCTGTGCCGAAAGCTCTTTCCTCAGGATATTGGCAATGTCTTTCACGCATGGAAACGCACCATCAGCGCACGCGATGAAACGCTGATTCTTGGCCTTAGGGTCTGTCACGGCTTTGAAGTGGACCTCGGCGACATCGCGCACGTCGACAATGCCGAGGCTGAGTTGAGGCATGGCTGGGATCTGGCCCTTTAGGAGTCGGGAGACGAGTTCAACACTGGTAGCGAAGTCTCCGCTAAGGACAGGGCCGAAGACGCCGACGGGGTTGACGGTCGCGAGCTCTAGATCGCCACCTTCTTTCTGTATGAAGTCCCAGGCGGACTTCTCGGCGACAGTCTTGCTCTTGGGGTATGCGAACACCTTGTCACCTTTGGAGCCATCCAGGACCGTCCAATCTTCCTCAGTGAAAGGCTTATCCTCTCCCCTATTGCCATGACCATATGCAATCGATGCAAATGAACTCGTCACAACAACTCTTTTGACTGTGCCAACCTGTTTCGCGAACCGCAGAGCACGAAGTGTGCCTTCTCTTGCGGGTGTGACCAATTCATCTTCCTGCTTCGGGACGCCTGGCGGGAACGGACTCGCGACGTGGAGGATGTATTCGCATCCAGTACAGGCTTCGAGCCAGCCGTCGTCTTTCATGAGGTCCGCGGCGAAGAATTGGACGCTTTCTGCTTGCTTCTGAGTCGCTCCGCCATTGCGCAGTGATTGCCGGACTTCGTGTGTGCGTTTGAGGTCACGGATCGTGGTTCGCATACGGTAGCCTTGCTTCAGGCCGTGAAGGAGGCAATGGGACCCGATGAAGCCTGAGCCGCCGGTCACGAGCACTGTCTCCCCTGTGGCCATGGTAGTGGTAACGATCTTGCCGGGTCGTGCTCTGCGAAGGCACGAGATTGCACCTTTGTTTTCAATGGCTCAAGCAGTACGGTCCTCGCGATAGTCGTTGGTTAGAACGACTGGTGGATTAAGATGGTCAAGGTAGGGTCAAGCAAGGAAATGTGATGATTATACTTCTCTTTCCCCTCGGCCACCACATCGCGGCTGTGTGATCGACACAAATATTATACCCTCGGCAGGCGTCAACGACGTCGTCATTCTTCTGCTTGAATAACAGTTCTTGAAGCTGTGATTCTCTCTGGGCATGCTCGTTGGACAATTCTGAGTGCGACGGAGGATGATGTTGTCTCCGCGGATGAGGTCGAAACAAGGTTTGCCAGGAAGAGAAGTGCCGAGATTCCTTCGTACTGACTTCACTTCAACTTTCACATGCTCACATGCTGCCGCAGCCTTAGTATCTCTCGAATATGAAGCGAGGGGAATCATATATGGTGTATACTCAACGAGCTCGAGATGCGCCGAAGACATTGAGGCGAAGAAAAGCCCGCGCAGTCTTTACGATCTAGCCACTCGAGATATGGGTTCAGAACGACGATCTTAGCCTGTCTTATGCGGCCAGTCGGGCAGACCGTCAGAGATCTAGGGCCATTCCGCTGGTGTGAAGTAAGAGCAGTTCATTCTGGTCGTCGAAGGTCGAATAAGTAACCGCAGGTAAACACTGTGCGGAATCTCAAACAATGGTGCTTTGGAAGAAGGATGACGTTCAAGAGATTACTTCGGTCGAAAAGCAGCTTCCAGCGGCCGATATAGGACGCTGAAAGTGAGACTGCTGGCTGCACTGACTGAGAGGTAGCTTTCAAAGTCAAAAACGGACGAAAAAACGGTCATCCGCATAAGGCGCCGGCGGTATGAGAGACTGTTGCAAGACTATGGGAGGTGAATGCCCCTCTTAACGCAAGTCCTTATGCTTCAATTCGCCACACCACGCCCCGCCAAGCATCAACCCTTCGAACTCCGCCTTCCCGTGTACCAGCGGACCAGCGCACAAACAAGTTCCTGCAGCCCAACACCACATCGAGAACAATTCGAACTGCCCGAACCGACGCACAACATGACAGCATCCAAGTTCATCGCTAGCCCAGCTCGCAAAGACCCACCACCATCACCACCACCACCATCATCTTCCCTAACCAAAATGACAACCACAACCACAACCAAACACTTCCGCATCCTCGACCTACCCACAGAGCTGCGCCTCAAAATCTACTCCTACTACATGACCACTTTCATCCTACCATATCCTAACACATCAAAAATGATCGGCATCAAATACGCCGCACCCCTTCTCAATACCTGCAAGCTGATCCGCCACGAAGCGGCAGAGCCATACTATGCCCATTAGCAAGAAGTCCTCCCAGGATTCAAGCGATCGGAGGACGAGCGCTGGCACGCGGCAGAGTCCTATCTGAACAAGCAAGCAGCGGGGAGAAGTCGACTGGAACGAGTATGAAAGGATCACATCCAGGGCTAGACAGCCGACTTTCGAGTCGGCCTATGCGCAGAGGGCTGTTGATCATGAGGTGGAGATGTCGAGGAAGGATGGTTATGAGGTTAAGAAGGTTGAGCGGTGTTTGTAAGATGTGGATGGCGAGCGCGAGGGGGCTGAAGTGTTACATTTAGTTGATAGAAGTCGATCATCACCTCCGCATTGCTGGAGAGTACAGAAGACACTTTCTAGCAGTGATGGTGTCTGGTCGAGGAGTGCAGAGGTTCGGTCTACTTGTCGCCCAGCCATTGGGACTAACTGCATTGCTGCCATCCCGTATGTTTTACAAAGCATTTTCGGCGAGAGGGTAAGCCCTGCAGGCCAGTGCGAGTCGTTAAAGCGAGCTTGGGTCGCTGGTGATGCTAAGAGGTGGCGGCAGGAAGCTCGCAGGAGCGGCATCAGAGATTCAGGTTAGTTCGATGAAGTAGATGTGCCAACGAGGCATTGGACCTGATGAACGGCTCTAATGAGACGGACGTTGAGTAGGGAGAAGCATAGCTTCGCAGACGGTCAGTGCATATCATCACATTCACCAAACCGAGGAGCCAAGAATGAAATGCCTCATTTGAGAATTACCGTAGCCATAAAACCACTGGCCATATCTCCCATTTTACCAGCGCCTCAGATAGCAAAAAGAAAACCATGCCCATGCCCGTGTCCGTTTTTGGAGCATCTCGCATATGCAGGCTATCTCCAATAGAAACACCAGTAGTGTACACCTCTCTTTAAGAAACAGCAGCCGCTCAAATATTAACTCCCGTCCGTCTCTCGCTCTTTAAAGTGCCAAAACGGCACCAAAAACGCCCACAGCTGCCAAGCCAACGACATCCATGCCCAGTCTTGACGCAGCGCCGGTGCTCTGGGTACCATTACCATTTGCTCCAGTCGTTTGGCTTGCGGACGAGCCGCCGGTGCCAGAGGCAGTAGGAGCTGACCAAGTGCCGTTAGTAGTGGCCGTGGGAAAGCCAGATGAAGCAGTACCAGCGGTGCCAAAGGGCACACCACTGAAAGTCTCGGTGGGGGAAGAAGTGGTGTTGGAACCATGGGTACCTGTAGCGGATGCAGAGTGGGAGCCGGATGTCGAGGAGGAGTTGGAGTGGGAGACGGTGACACCCGCGTCCTTGCAGACGTCGGCGTAGTAGTCGTTGGCGGCGTCGGTGTTGTCGCCGCACTTGGTGGAGATGTAGGATTTGACCTTGTCGTTGTCGCAGACGGCTTTGATATCTGCTGGGTCAGGCGCTTGACTGTGGCTATGTCAGAGTGTGTCCTTGCTGCCCGCATATGCTCTGTGCGGCTCTTTCTGCTCTTACTTTACAGCGGCTATGACACATGCTGGGGGAGTCGCGACCACGACCTGCGCGGTGATGGCGAGGAGCCCAAAGACAGTGGTAAGCTTGGCAAACATATTGCCTATGGATGGGTCGTGTGGAGGAGTAGTGAGGTCGGTGGTCTCAAGGGTGGTTGTAGTACTGATGTATCGGAATGTAGTGTGGTGTGACGTTTCAGATGGCGCAAGGAAGCCTCGAATGAGTGAGAGGTGTACTGAAGTGTGATTGGTGAATGAGTGTGAGGTGGAAAGTGATCCCAAGGAACGGCCGTACTCGGGAGTACTGGTTGCTGTGCTGCTCTCGCTGCTCTGCTGCTTGACTGTGTAGTGGTGAAGTTGTCGTTGGCGTCGATCTGAAGTCTGGACTCAGGGGCGCCATCTCCAGATTGGGCTCTCCAAGCGATTTTCACACATCCCGGCAAAAGTCTAATCAATGCTTACTGGGCACTTTAGTTGACCCCATATCCGACTCCACTACCCGTGCCGACTTCATGCCCTCTCTGCTTGATCTGCCACCAGAGCTGATCCATCACATTTACCATTTTGCAGAACCATCCGTAATGCGCCACCTGCGACTCACGAATCGAACTCTATGGAAGCTGGGCGACGAGCACCTTCTGCCCGAGATCACCGCCTATGTCCACCGCCACTCCATAAACAATATCGAGCAAATCGCCTCTTCTCGTCCGGCTATACGCAACGCCATCAAGTCTTTGTGCTTTCAAGCCGATGAGACAGATCACGAAGCCCGAGGATCACCGCGAGTTGGCGCTATCGAACAATTCGATGAATGGAATGTGGCTCGCCACTTCGCCTTCGCGCGAGACAGCAGCAGGTTCACGTCCTTGCTTGCCAAACATGGCACTGATACATCGGTGCATGCCGCTCTTCTAAACTACTAAGCTTTGAATGAGAAAGCTGACCAGCAAGATGGGTTTGATTTGATCGACGAGCTGTCGGAGGACGGGATCAACAGTATCCCTAAATATGGCGAGTCGAGCAGGGACCCGGTCCTCTGGGCGGCTTTTGAACACTACAGAACGCTTGCCAAAGATGAGCTCAAGATGAGGGCAGAGGCCATCATTCGAATCAGGTTCACAACATTGTTTCTGGCATGTCCAAATCTCACAAAGCTGTCTATTAACCTGAAGGACATACTTGGCCCTAATCGTGGCTTTGAAAGCCCAGAATGGCTACGCGGCCTCCGTGTACCCCATGGATCGGTTGACTCGGGGCCTTATGTTCTCGGACAGTTACTGCTGGCCGCACACGATGCGTCACTGAATCTACGGGATCTGTCACTAGGTATCGTTGGCTTGACTTCGACTATCTCTAGCGAGCGACATCTCATGCTCAAGGCCATGAGGAAGCTCACCAGACTCCATTGGAAGTTTGAAGACCTTCACACTCGCGAACATGACACTGCCGATATTTTCAGTTTCCCAGCCTACGTATTTGCCGGAAGTATTCTTGAAGTTGACTTGGCGGGCTTCTCGTCTAGCTGCCCAGATCTGGAACAACTATACTTGGACATGATGTACGAGACGTTGGTCAGCGGTAGGGCAGATCTCCGCCTACTCTTGCCGACCGGATTTGTCTTAAAGAGCTTGCGGCGTGTCCGCTTGACAAACTTCCGGGCCACGCCGGGGCGACTCTCCGCGTTCATGCTCGACCACGCCGCAACGCTACAATACTTTCATCTACACAATGTCCACCTATACGATGTTGAGGATGAAGATCAGCAATGGCAGGAACAGTTTGATGAGCACGGAATTTACTGGCAGACCTGTATCGAAGCATTCGCGGGTAAAATGACGGCGCTGACGAAAGTCAAGCTGACTGGAAGATTTACGAGCTATGCCAGGAATGGGATGTGGTACTACGGAAGGAAGTTGCGAAGCTCTTCTGGAGAGGATGGTTATGAGCGCGACTCAAGTGAGGTAATCGACTTCATCTTGACTGGCACCAGCCAGTACAACTTCCCTGCACCGTCCTTCGATGGACAAGTGGTCAACCCTAGTCTTTCGCCAGAGCTGCAGGAGCAGGACGATGATGAGACATCGACGAGTGGTACCTCCTCGCTGGATGAGGAGATTGATGTGTTTGAGGGCATTTTTGGTCCATATGAGAGTGAGGAGGGTGAATCAGAAGACGAAGACGAGGACTGAAACGAGGAGATTGGTAATCGTTTCGCAGGAGGTACATTGGCAATGCGCGAGAAGCACTGCTCTCATGCAATCTCCACACGGTCGCCATTCTCTACACCGCCTTCATCAGTCTCGTTGCGCCGTGCCCATGTCAGAAAGTTCTCCCTCAACGCGCCTTACCAATCTCCGCCTCTTCCGCCTCCGCCTCCGTCTCCCGCTTCAATGCTTCCGGGTTCTTGAAATACTCCTCGAACTCCTCATCACTCATCTCCGGCAACCTCTCCCTGAAGTCCGCTTCGGTCTCCTCGTCCTCCCACTTCTTTCCTACTCCACAACCTCCTTCCTCTCCCTCTCTGCCTGCGCTGCCGCCTCATACGCTCTCTGCCCACTGGGATCACTCGTATTGAGGTGTCCCTTTCCAGTGGTCATACTGACTCGAAGATTGACTACATCGTGCAAGCTCTTGAGAGTCTCCCTCGTCGCGATGCCTCCACGCAGTCCACCATAAGTGTCATGATTGTGAGGGCAAGGCTTGTCTCTCCGAAGCACGACTGCCGACAGCATGGAGCTGAGATTGGAAGTCGGGGAGCGCTATCGAGCAACATCTTGTCAGTGATGCTTGAGCTGCTTCAGCGACTCACAAATGGCTGAGCGCGCGCATCAGTGCCTACCGACACGTACCTTTATCATGGATTTGGGAGCAAGTGGAGAGGAGTGCTGGATCCAGCTTGCCGTGATCGTCACCTCTGCCGTATGGGCGAGTTGTCGAAAGTACTGTTTCGTAAATGACAAGGCGAAGTTCGGGTAGAAGCTGAAAGAGATAGCATGGCTTGGGCGACTGTGCTGGAGAGCGTGTATTATCCTTCATCATCAAGTTCGTGTAAGTTTTGTGAGAATATCAGCAGTCTTTGATAATGATGTTGATGCTGCTGTTGTGTTGTCCTGTCATACACCTCGGGCAATATCCTCTGCGTTTGGAGGTGCTTGCGACCATTGACCGACTCATGTTGACCTGCTTAGCCGCTACGAGCCTTGGCGACTTCCAATGTCCTCCTCAATGCACTTTTGCGAACCTCACCGAACCTTTAAACCTTGTCTCGCTCCTCCGCGACCGGCTCAATCACCGCCCTGCCCGCCCTCATGCGCTCAGTGTTGGCCTTACTGAACTAGCAGATCTCGGTCATGTTGCTGATGGGGCCGGTTTTGCGCCGCTCCTCCGCGTCGTCAATCAGCACCTGCATGATATGTCGTATGAACTCCAGCTTTCTCAAGGAATTGCGGAAGATGCTGTCGATCTGAGCGTCAAAGAATGTATGCGCTTCGCCGTAGATCTTGGTGCATGTGTACAGAAGAGCGGGTTGGATCTTGTTGTGGAGGTCTGGAGGCTTGGCGTGAAGGGCTTTGATAGATCAGACCTTCTGGTAGATGTCGAGGCGAAGCTCCGTCGGAAGCTTGAGTAGGTAGCACGGCTTGGCGGATAGTATTGGAGATGAAGTTGTTCCGTGCGAAGTCGCCATGCTCACGCCCGTTTGTGGTAGTGTTGTGAATATGTGAAGCTTGTTTGCATCGTCCAAGGTTGAGAAGCTTTCTCAAGTGGGCGTTTACCGTGAATGCACGTGTCTCAGCGGCACGTGCTCATCTATAGCAACGGCCAGCTTCAAACGCTTCACGAAACAGAACGTGCACGATGCGATCTTTCGCTACCAGGTCTCGTGCGATACATACCGAGTCGCTTCCATGCTAGCGTTCAGACGACATCTCTTAAGATCTCGTCTGAACGCAGATCGTGGTGCATCCTATCCAAAGCCTCCAGCAGCGCCAGGTTCCGTTGAGTGACTCCCATATTCATCTCCAAGTTTACTCTAGCAACGATCCTGTGATGGTCCATGTGTTTCTTCTCAGCTCTGTTCGCCCAAGCTTCCACTGGCTGTCCTTCTGATGAAGACTCTCGCTAGTGACGTCTAGCATTTCTTTCATGCCCTTGTCGTCCTGAAGAGTTGCGATGACATCTTGACGGGATTCCCCAGACCTCAAAAGTGAACCCCTGAACACGTGTCCGTGCTCTTCATGTGACGTGTCAGCAGAGTCCACTTGACGCTCGGGCGAAAGCTGCCGAGAGCGAAGATCGTGCGCCTCAAATGCCTCAAATGCCTCTTCCGGTGGCAGGCTTGGTAGAGGAGCTCGCAGACTCGGACATCGACCATATCTTGACCGTATGGAACTTGTAATTCAATGCAAGAAGTGTAGCATGACCAATGGTTGCAATGAGCAAATTTGTGCGCTTGTATTCGGAGCTATGCCTACCGACGGAATCACCCACCTCGGATCGCAACGTGCAGCATCGAACTAAAGCTTCTAGTTCACTGGTCTGCCCATCCTTTGTATGTTTCATCCCGCCCAGCTCCCACCATTTTCACCGACCATCTCTTGCATCGTAGGCTCGAGGAGTGTATGCCAGAAGCGAATCTGTCGTACCATAGCACCGAAGTGCATCGGCGACGCCAGGATTATGAAAGGCTGAGATCTGATCTCGCTCACACAGGAATAGATAACAACACACTGAATCTGTGAAGTCTCAGCTAGATGAGATGTCAGTAATGATCAGAATGTGCCATATGACGGGATTTGCGTACGGTATAGGGAGCCATGGTTTTTTTATCAACTTGAAGAAGGAAGAGAAGAGAGATCAGCGCGCAGAATTTCGCAAGAAGAGTCCCAAAAGCACGGGCCAGATCTTAGTCATTCACTCCCGCGGTATCCCTGCTATCAACAACGACGTTCCAATGTCGCTTAAACAACTTCAACAGTATTTCGCCTCGTTGCCTCGTCGATTCCCGTGCAGTATGACCATTTGATCGTTCCCAACACGTCTCTCGATGGGAACCTATCAATCGAAATGGGCGACACCGTCTAGTGCTATCTTCTGATCATGATTGGAACAATCCAGGCCATGTATACGCTGCCTGGCAACCTCCAGTGCCAATGAACACGGCTCGACCTGACGATATATTGGGTTCCTCACTTCGAACAGAGAGGTCGTGAAAAAAGACCTGATTCATGGACAGCTTCTAAAGCGGGAAGGCCCATCGACGTCATGTTAAGCTCTCGAGCTCTGCTCGCCACTACCGAAACGGCATTGTAGATCCAACACTGACAAGACCTCATATTGTCCCCAAGAAGACATCTCATCCTCTTCATTCGTCAAAATGCCTCGATGCACCATCCACCTCATCTCGCTCGTCAAAGGCATACCACCCGAGAAAGTCATCAACCAGCTACTGGCTGATCATGCACCAGTGCTGGTAAAGGGCATCCCACACGGCTGGGTCCATCAACCTCATGCACTCGACAAGAGTGAGCTCTTGAGCCATGATTGGGACCTTTTCATGATGCTCCCAGGTAACCTACAGCTCAGCTTCCGCGAGGACTCCGTGCCAGCACATGTGTCCATCAACGTATCGCTTGGAGAATCGCAGTACGAGAAATTACTTGGACAAGCTGGCCAGAGACCTACGCCTTCGAGCAACACCCCTCCACTGCCAGTAGAGTGGCCTGGTACAGGATCAATCACGCAGGATGCCATCGTGGAAACTCAGCCAGGTCCTCTGAAGCCGGGAGAGCTGCACCTGGACTCAAGCATGGCCAAGTTCCTGTCATCAGCACTACCAACCTCTGTAGCCAATGCACCGGTCAGCTTCTTCAACCTGTTCAAGTACAGTAACAACGACCGAAGCGTCCACGACTCATACATGGACGGATTTAAACAGAGCTTCGGTAGTGCCGCAGGTGCCAAGGTCAAGTTCATGGGCCCGGTGGCCAGCGATCTGCATTACAATGCAGGAGATGGCAAAGCTGGCACCACCGGCAAGGGTAGCCAGAAATGGGACGATGCGAATCTGGTGCAGTACGACAGTGTATGGCACTATGCGTACATGCTCTCGACCGATGAGTACAAGGGCTTGAATCAGCAAAAGGTTGCTGGCTTGATGGACACATGTATTCTGCTTGTGAGTGAGATGGAGTTGGCCGATACGACGTAGAAGAGAACAAAATCGCTATCAAGATATACGCGTCCCCCTCCACACGAGCGCTCGATGACATCGCCACCTACAAAATTCTAGCAAGCACATCGCACTATCTGACTGAGGTCTTGACAAGTACTTTATATCGTACATGCCTGGCTATATCCCGGCAGTGCGACCTGACGACTAACTCACACCTTCCTGAACAATCCGATGCGTATCGCATCGGTCATAGCTGCTTTGACGGTAAATGAATCCCGGGTCTTTCGGCTTAAGCCACCACGTTGCACACAGAACTCATCTAACCCAACATTTCTTACACTCTTCATTCCTACAACATCTTCCGCCCAATCACTACTCCGTGCCAGAGCAAATCACTACTCTCTACACCACCCGCCTCCATAAGCCTCTGATCTTCCCACCGCCGAGACAACACGCAACAATGGCGAGCACCAGCCAGCTCATGCAACAACCAGCAACCTCTGGCAAGTAGAAATATCGCCTGCTCATGCTCCCAGCCGTGCTCCGCCTCAATATCTACGAACAAACATTTCCTCCCAGTACCGCGGCGCCGAGATCGAAGACGACGAATCCCAGAACGCCGACCTCCAGCAAGGCAAAGGTCGGCAACGCAGCGCTCCTGCACACCTGCTTCCAGATCTACCGCGAAGCACTATCAGTATATGAGAGGCATCTCAACGCCGTGGCTGATTACGCTAAGAAGGAACGCCATCTTGGTATGGGGCTCTCCCATACTGCAGTAGTTGAAGCCACTGGCCTCCCGGCCTCCTTGATCGCGCGCCAAACAGAGTCTCAGCGAGTGTACACCATCAATTGGAGATGTAGAAGCGCGGCGGCTTAGATGTCGATGGAGGCGATAGCTAACCGGCAGGAGGAGCTTAGTAGGCTCAGTGTGGGAGCAATGGTTTAGCGAGGAACGAGTGGCACGGGGCAGGACGAGAGCTATTTCAGGCTAGGGCGCTAAAGTGTCAGCGTATGCAAGACAGCCTAGGGGCCGGTGGCGAAGTGCAACGCTGCCCGGCGCCTCGCTTGCTACGAAGGGAAAATATTCCTGAAGTGTGGCTACCTGGTGGGGACTGTAGTGATTCGCGCGAAGACATGGCGTGACGAGACAGGCTTCAACGATTGGTAGGTCGTCTCTTCTGGCGGCTTTCCAACCTCGAAATGATTTGAACATAGCAATGAATCTTTATCACCATTTATGGGTCAGCTTTCAAAGAGTACCGGAAGGTAGAACCTGTGTTGTCAGGATGGTGCATGCCCGCCCCGACCGCCCCCCCCCTCCCTCTCAAGCAAAAAGCTGTGCTCTGTGCCGCGAGCCGAGTTGCGCTGGCAGGTCGAGAAATAGGTCGAGGAGCTAGGAGAAGGTGTTAAACGAGATGAAAAGTGAGAATGGGGGGGGGGGGGGCGCTTGATGATCTGAATCCTTCATCTAAGCATAATAAGGACACCAACGCACCGAGTACAGCTCGAGGTGCCACAAAGTATTCGTCGCGGCACGTCAAGAGGACGAAGCGCCGTAGGATAGCAAGAACGGTAGGCGGAATCAAATTTGATCACCAAGCTTGGGAAATCCCTTCTACCCCACCAAACATGGCTGCCAGAAAAAGTCTCTCCACCGAACGATGAAAAAGAGCGATGGGTATCGGATCATAGCTTATAGACCTTAGTGCATGATGATACTGCTATCGATTCAGCTGCAACAACCCCTCAACGTACTTCCTCGCATCGATGCCAATGCCACCTCCCAGAACCGCATGTCCCCGTCCCGCATGAGCACCACCCGTAGCCTCATCACTTGTGTTCGCAGGCCGGAGCGATAAAGTCTGCCACATACTGCTTGCAGCACGGCTAGTCGTCGAAGCCTTTTGCACGGGCACCACATCGCTAGCTTTCCTGACCAGGAATGCAATGCGGTTCATGCTCGGCTTAGGCTTCTTAGCCGTAAACGTGCTCTGGACCCATCGCTTAGAAGTCGTCATGCTAGCTTGTACCGTATCGTCGGACTCTTCTTTACGAAGAGTGGCGGGGAAGTTCGGGTTGTCTTGTGATGAGGCTGATTCTTCGATACCAGGTTCCTTGGCCGCGTCTTGTCGAGCTTCGGCGTTGTCGCTGTCGGCAGATGTATCTCGAGTCTTTGAAGGTGGCAATTTCATCCACACGACCCACCAACCACGGCTTGTCTTGCTGGTGCGTTCGTGTTCGTCATGACTACGTTGTGTGCTGGTCAGGCTGTTGAGGATCTGACTGTGCACATTCAGTGCTTCGACTCGTGTCCACTCGGACGACGAAGGAACGCCTGCATCTTTCTTGCTAGAGACGATGCCCTCTGCGGCAGGTGTTCCAGGATCAGGTATGTTCGGTATGCTCGTGTGTAAAGTCAACAACGCTGGGTCGTATATGAGGTCGTATATCGGCTTTGACTCCACCACTTTTGTTGACCTGCTTCCGCTAGCCACGCTGGCAGTGTCTGATGACGGTTCTGAGGCTTGCGCTTGCGTTTCTCGGACCCGCTGCAAGATCCGCGAAGGACTCGTAGACGCAAGCAGTGGTTTGTGGATAGGTGAAAGACTGCGATGTAGGTCATTGTAGAAGTTCGCTATGCTGAGCGAGTGCTCCCTGCTGTCGAAAAGAAAACAATACATGAAAGGCCGTCGGACGTATACGAGTACTCGCAGACGTCTGTAATGGAGTGGGTCATCCGTGCCAGCATCCAGCCCTGCATCGCTCAATTTACGCTGCAGCTCATTCTGGTCTTCCCGGTCAGTCGGCTTAGGTACGACCTCGACCTGTACTGTTCTCAGAATGTTTCGAAATCCGTCAGACTCGTCGTCGATGTCATCTATGCTTGCATCGGGGTCATCAGGGATATCGCAAAGATCACCTTTGAGACCAATGACAAACAAGCCGTTTTCTTCTTGATGCTTCTGCGTCGTGATCTTATCCTGCAAGGTCTGTCCGTCAGGAGTTGGGTCGATCTGTGTCATGCCCTGACCATCATCATCGTCCTCGGGGACTACTTCGGTGGTTCTCAGCTTAGCCATCGTCTCCTTCGATGCTTTAATCGTGGCCGAGCTACTCGTGGATGTCCTCTTTGGGGGTTCCGGGCGCGTTGGTTTCATCAAGGTGCTCAGGCCGAAGGTCATGTACTTCATATATTGGTCGGGAATACCAAGCGTCGTGTTCAAGTACTCCGTATCTGTATTTTGGTGCGTGTTACCCGCCTTGGACTTTTTGGTGGCGTTGTCGAGAGATCGTTGCGTTGCGGTGACAATGGGCGGTGGGATGCCAGGACGACGACTATCTTCCGCTCCGTCCATCTCACTCAGGAACGGATCTTCCAAACCATGCACTTTCTGACCGTCCTTGGCGGGACCATCTTCGAGTCTCTGTTGGGCATGATCATGGGCACTGACCTCATCCGACGCTTTTGGCGGATACTGGCGACCATTTAGGCCCGAACCGCGTTCTTCATCGTGACCCGACTCGCGTTGCGTAGCTTTCGCGGGAACAGCAGGACGTCGGCGCTTTCGACGTTCTCTATTGGGATTGTCGCGAACGCCGTAGGCATAGTCTCCACAAGTATAGATCTGCCGCATCCATAACGAGACATTTCTGAGAGAAGGTCGTGTGATAGCGTTGATCCCACCAAATACGATACCATCCGAGGCCGAGGGATGATTGCCTCCACCGAGCCACGGCAGAGCCTCAGAATCGTCGCGTGGAGCATCTTTCGCAGGCGCTGGCTCGCCAAAGCGTGAGACGACAAGATCGATAAGGCCAGTTGTCTGTCGCGTGAGATCTTCCAGTACGGCGCGCTCGCCACTGCCCCATTCTTCCTCGCCCACACCCATACCAAGCTCGCCTCCACTGGACAATTTCAGAGCACTGAAGACATCTGTGGCTGGGTTGCCATGAAGCAGCACATCCCAGGCGCGGGCGAACCGCGTCCAGAACCTGTCCAGTGTACTGCAGAACTTTTCTCTCGACAGCTTGACGAACATCTCGGTCAGAGAAGGTCCATGATGCAGTGAGAAGATGTAGTGTGCCTGGAGCAGCTGCTGCAGGAGCAACGCAGGTGGGCTGACTTCACGGGATGAATACTCAATACTTGACTTCGTTGGCGTCTTCTCGGTGCCTTTCTTCGCAGTCTCCGGCGATGTCCTCGGCAGAGTCGGGAGTTGCGTAAGATCGATGGACTGCCATCATGAGCCTCGTCCATTTGTGCAATGCATGGTACCTACCGCGAGGATCCACCAGCCACTCTCCAGCTCATGAAGGACAATACGACTCTTCTCCGTATCGATGGAGTCAACAGGCTGTCCATCGGCGAAACTCCTATCTGGGCGCTCAGTCACTCCTGCACGTCTCCTCCACTGTGTACCATGTCCGCACGTGCTGACCTACCGTGCAAAGTCGACCATGCCCTGCGCTAGTCCTATCTGTCTCAGCTTCTCGTTCTCCAACGCGCGGATCGCATCTCCACCCGCTTCATCGTTGCGATTGCTCCTTCTCGCTGCGGCGCGTGCATCGTGGGCGGCGCGGTCGTAGTAGAAGACGAGCTGGTCCGGGAAGGTTTCATCGCTGGGGCCGAGTGCGGGATTGTAGATGGCGAGGAAGGCGAGGCGCGCGGGCACGACTGCATTGGGCCATCCCGGCGAGCTCATCGCATTTGGGCGCTGGTGTCGTGTTGTTCTCGTGAGACACCGAGCAATTGGAAACAATTGGCAAGGATGATGAGCTCAAGCTCTCGGATGCTTCGGCACGAGCCCTGATTTGCAGGGGAGCATGAAATATGTTAACAACACACTTAATCACGAGCGGTCAGTACCATGTGGTTGAGGAGTGATATCGGTGTCGCAGAGAAGAAGGGCTCACAGAACAGACATAGCTGAATTTAGCAGTTTGGTTATTACGCTGCTCAAAAGGAGACAAAGGGACGACTACAACAATTAAGCGCAGGCCTACACCTTGACTGGCCTCTCACATAAAGATCTTCCTCGAGTTACACGCAATGCCTTCTGGCTTTCATCTCCCCTCACCATCGCATACCCAGTCTC
Organism: Mycosphaerella arachidis; assembly: GCA_001297265.1. Taxonomy (NCBI): domain Eukaryota; kingdom Fungi; phylum Ascomycota; class Dothideomycetes; order Mycosphaerellales; family Mycosphaerellaceae; genus Mycosphaerella; species Mycosphaerella arachidis. The sequence goes on from LIHB01000018.1 coordinate 58,553, forward strand.
CCTTCCGCCCCCCCCCTCCTTCCCCCTCTTTCTAAAGCTCCAGCTAATAAAACCCAGCCGGCGTCCAATCCTCCCTTAACGGATTCTTCACAATCGCACCCGCATTATTGGAACAATTAATCTTTCCCCTCCTATAAATCTGACAATTCCCATTCTCCGCAGCCTTCCCCTTACCCGCATTATCGCCTTTCGCACAGACTTGGAAGAGTTTGCCCATGCACATATCCTTGGAGATGAAGAAGGGCTATCGGGAGCGTCAGCAACTGCATGGGAGAGGCGGATGGGTTGGGTCAGAAAGAGACCTCGCTGCGTTCGCCAACTTACCTTACACTTCTTCTTCTTCTTACTCCCGATTTTCGCACACCATTGATTATGCGTCGGCTGGAATCCCAATCCCTTCCCAGGGCCCTGCCAATTCCACGCCGGGTCGCTGGTCGTGCACATTCCTCCCGAGGGGTATTTGTTCGGGACCGTGACGCCTCCCTTGCCACCTGCAATCCAACCAATCATTAGCACATTAACGAATTATTCTATCACCTCTCTTCGCAAGGAACTACTTTTACTCACCACTCCCCCGCTCACAGAACCTCGCAATCACCCTCTCGATCTTCGGATTCTTCCTTTTACACTGCTCTCTATAGTTCCTCTGTCCCGCTCCTACACCTATCAGACCCAAGCCCGCAAGCTTTGGGACCTTTGGCTTGGGTTTGGGGAGACCGATGCCTCCGAAGATGCCAAGGTCGGGGTTAAGGGCGGCCTTTTGTTTGGCTTTGGCAGCGGCGTTGATGGATTCCCAGAGCTGAGGGTCTGCTTCGGGTGCTGCGTCGCGGGCGATGTTGGTGTCGGCTGAAGGTGCTGCTTCAGGGTTGGGGATGGCGTTGGCGGAGGCGGAGGCGGAGACGGAGACGGAGAAGAAGAGAGCGAGGAGGGAGAGGGTTGCGATGGAGAATTTCATGTTGGTGGGTATGGGATGAGTTAATCGAGTAGCTTGATCTGATCAGACGGCAAGCTGTGGTAGTGGAGTATAGTGGTTTTGGCTTGGTCATCAGGCATTCAATGTCTGGCTGATGCCAAGCCCTGTTGGGATACAAAGCATTCGGATTGAAAGGGGAAGCTGCGGTCGAAAGAAAGGAACGATCGCTATTGACACCTTGTTTCGGGCGCTGTAGGGACTTATTCTAGGCTATATTTATTGTAGATGTGCTGGTAGCCATGGTATTGGTAACTTCTGCGGCACTGAGAACAGGATGCCAAGACGTGAGGTCGAGAACCATCTTCGTCGCCGTGATCGAATAATAGCTGCGAACTCATGTCTGGCACGAGTCGAGTTCGAAGCAGGTAGATGAAGTTGTACCTGGAATCACTTCTTGTCTGGCACGCAGAAGGCCTCGAACTCTTGCCAAGCCTTCTCAAGATCATCGTTGATGATGATCTGATCGTGCACGCCGGGAGTCTTGGAGTATTCAATCTCCTTCTCTGCCTGCTTCAGACGCTCCAAAATGGCCTCTTCCTTATCTGTGCCACGACCGCGAAGTCGCTGCTCCAAGATCTCCACGGAGGGTGGCTGAAGGAAGACGAAGCGGGCATTAAGATCCTTCTTCTTGACCTGCTTGACACCCTATCTCACAATCAGAGATCTTACACATCTTTGCACTGTCCTGCTTGTCGTACAACATACCTCCATCTCGATGTCTAAAATGCACGTCTGTCCCTTCTCTGCCACATTTTTCACGGCCTGCACGCTTGTGCCGTATAGATTGCTGCCGAATTGCGCATGCTCAATGAAACCGTCAGCATCCACCAGCTTCTTGAACTCCTCCCTAGTCACAAAGTTGTAGTCCTTGCCATCCTCTTCACCATTTCGTGGCTGCCTAGTGGTATGCGAGACGGAGAAGCCGAAGCGACCCGGGTATGCTGCGAACAGACGTTTGAGCAGTGTGGACTTTCCAGAGCCGGATGGACCCGAGACGACAATGGGACGAGGCTGTTCTGTCCCTATCGAGCTGTATTAGGACTATGGTATGGTATGCGAGTGCGTTACGGTTTCGCGCTGGCGGTCGTACCGGTTGGCGCCATGTGTGAGAACGAGCGGCACGTGACTGTGACGTTGCGGATAGACAATGAGCGGGTATACGTCGAGCAGTGAAGCTGACGAAGTATCTGCTGCATTCAGGGCATCACATGCAGAATACCGAAGACTGGTCGCCCACCTGGCGTGCGGTGAGCAACCGACGTGTCAATAAGGTTCAAGCTGCCGCATTGGTCAGACTGGTGCGGGCGCTAATGGCTGTATCTTGAATGCTCCCAACCGCCAACGAACAAGGGAGATGTGAAAGTTTTCCACAACATGCATAGCCTCATCGCGTGGCCATCTCTGGCCGCCATGAGGCTGAAGGTCAACCTGCGTCTCCTGCGAAATATCTACTAATTTCATCCCGCGAACGCTTCACAGGCTCTTGAAATATAGCGGTGTTATACACTGCGATCGCCCGCGGGTTGAAGTGTGTGTGGTAATGACCACCCGGATAGAGACATCGACATTCCCGTATGAGCCTTTGGACAGCAACAAGGACACACTTGAAAGGAATCATTAGGTAGCCTGCATGGGCCCAATCTACACTTGTGTGGGTCTGGTGCTCCTCTGGCTGTTACAGATACACGGTGAGCGTGACGCTAGCATATATCAGCCCGTCGAAAGGTCTTCTCTTGGGTCATCGTGGCGGACAGAGTGTATACAGGCGCACCGAAAGCAAATTGAGCAACGCAAGTCTACCCGTCGCCGTGACTGACCTCTGTGATACCAATGACCGAGCATGGGCAGAGATCGAAGGCTTGCTGGCCAGCCCATGGTGGAAGAGGGCTTGGCTTCACCAGGAGTTTATGCTCGCATCCCAAGCAATCTTTGTCCTTGGCTATGGCTTTTCAACGCGAGGCTCTAGTAGCTATTGGGTGGCAAGCGCTGCATAGCCTTCTGACGCGATGTTGGGCTGCACTGGATTGGACCAGGAAGTGGTGCTATTTTACGCTTGAGCCGACGTTATGGCCTTTATGCCGCCGACCTTTGCCAACGTTCCAGACCACAGCGTTCTATTCTGCGCATACAGTTCAGACTGCAACCCAGAACATTTGCAAGTCAACCAATTCGGATCTGACTCTGGCCTATGACTCGTACCTCTACTCGTTCGGAGTTGAGGCTGCCCTGGATCTTGTCATCTCTGTGCTCACGAGCAAAACCTCTAGACATGATACGCACGTCACATCACCGCTCTCCTTCTTGATAGAGCGCGCCAGAAAATGCTAGGTTTCGATCCTAGAGACCAAGTGTACGCGTATCGGAGCTTGTGCGATATCTCCTATGAAATCTCTGCAGATTACCGGCGCACCACTGCTGCGGCAGGTGTCAATTAACACCGTGAAGGCTATCCTGTCCACTGAGGGAAGCCTGGCTTGGATGAAGTGAGCCGTAACTGAACGAAGACATGCGATAACTAGAGATGAATGCCTAGGTAGGCACCAAACATCCCTCTATCGCGAAATCTGAAACTACTGATGTGGGACTGCGAACAACACATTGAACGAACGTCATCCCATCGTCCAGGCTGGTCCCAACAGCGCGGAGTCGATCTGTCATTCCATGTTGATACGTTTGGGAGATGACAGCACTCGCTTCGACTTACCGGCATAACAGTGGACATTCTTTCCGGAACCCCGTGACTCACCGGTTCTGAACCTGATCCTTTCGTTCAGGGCCAGTCAGCTGGGAATACAGGCGTCCGTAATGAAGCTCAAAGTCTTGCCAGAGCCGACGACCAGATCTGGATGATTGTAATCGATATGCTGTTGGTCCTGGGACGCTCATTTCCACATGAAGGATCTCGCACCATTACCGGACCTGCTTGGTCGCTTAACAAGGCGAGCAACTGACCAATATTCGATGTCGGGTTTGTCGCGCTTTATTGGAAGCGGCAGACAAGTCTTTTGAGTATGTCATGATAATGTAGGTGCCCTATTGCGCGAGCTCCTCAAACCCTGCGCGTCCCCATCGCGAGTCACTCACTCTTGAACATACTAGTATATCTCTTTGACCGGGCCAGCGTTGGATCAAAATGGACCGTTCTTGTGATGGTCATCGCACACTATATAGCGAGGGCGACCTCGGCTCGATGGCAGCTCATCCATAACTGTCGTTGGAAGGAGTATAGAGAATGGTCAGTAACACGACGTCGACTGAAATACTGCTGGCTGGGTGTCTTTTAACGGCTATCTTCCAAAACTTGAGCTGCTGGCGTATCAATGGTATCGATCCATTGCAAAAACGCGAAGGACAGTGCAGCGTTTAAATGGCAATGTCATCCGCCGGAGGTGAGCCACTATACGAAGCAGAAAGGTAATCCCGCATTCGAATAGATTGGTACACCGCTCGCCCATCTTGCAAGATCGACTTCTCATGGCGAGGTTGGGTTTCACGGAAGTCCGGTCGCAAGAACAAGTCGAACACGCAGAAAGCTGTACTCTCGTCGAGCTGGACGAAGTCTTGTCGTAACGGTTTCGGGGAATTGCGCTTAAGGTGCTGGCCCTTCTTTGCAGACTGGCGAGAAAATGTATGCTATGTGCTTGCTTCCTCCTCAGTTGATGGCGGAATCAATTTTACCTAGAGCGGCGAGCCAGCGCCTTGATCTTTGCCGGTTTCTGTGTTACGGGGCACTTCTTCTCTATTTCGCGTGACTTAGCGTCGAACGGCTGTGATTGGACCATATCGATAAAGGTCACCCTCGGCACATGCAAGCAAGCAAGTCTGAGCTCGCCAAGGCAGCCATCCTGATAGATCATGCATACGAGCTTCTGGCGGCACCCACGACTTCATCTTTCCATCTTCGTAAACGACGGTGACATGTAGGAACCATGGCCGATCCCGACACGTTACAGGACAGATTTCGGTCCATTCATCGCTATGCATCTGCTCGCTACAAACGCGAGGCAGCAGCAGCGCACGCCTTGTCTACGCATGAGATCGCAGAAGGCAACATCGTCATGACGCCAAGTTATGCCACTATCGCATCTGGATGGTGTCGTCAGCTGGCGGACCAACATAGCACCGCACCAATACTGTATTGGAAATCCTTGCAGTTGCCGCCAACCGACCTCGACATTAGCATTCTGGCCAGAGCATCAGCAAAAATTGGCAATCGCATTGGATCTGGCTGAATCTCCGAGACTTCAACGACAGTCCTACGCAAAAGATACCTGACTACGTAGTTGCTGAGACCTCGATCGAGCAGATGCTATCTCATGTAGTACTTTACTCGGCAACAATCACTGCTCTGACAGCAGAAGCCAACCCTGCGCACTTTCGAGTCGTCACTGCACAAGATGAATGTGGCCTTCCAGTCGGCTAGTGTGCACTCAATCTCCCAGATCGGCACGACCATGTCGGTGGCTTTTATGACTTATACGTCATGCCAAAGCAGCAACGAAAGCGCATTGGAACTGCCTCGATAAGCGCACTCTAGAGGATCGCAAAAGCTGTTAGATGCCGGGATCTCTATCTGCTATGATGGATGGACAGCTGGTATATCGCGAGGTGTGCTTTCAGTCCCTCGGACCTGGTTGGAGCTGGCATCTTGAACGACACTTCACTACAATCACCAGGCCAGATTGCAGCACGGTGCAATTTCTGGACGCAGCTGGACATGGGCGATACCGATCAGCTAGACAGGATGCTGTCAAAAATAGATAAGATGAAGCTCAACGAGCCCACTGCGAACGATATGACACCGCTTGAGTTTGCAGTCCATTTCAAGCAGCGGACCTCGGGGCAATGGCTTATTCGAAAGCGCGTCGTCCCAGATCTCATTTCTCGGGGATACGGGAACGGAGGTAAAAGCTCATCAGCTTATTCACATCCTCTCGCTGTCAGCACCAAGGCTGGCGAACATGGCGCAACAGCTATTCACCTCGCCGTAGAACCTCACGACTTCGAATTGGCTAAGTCGATTTTGACCTCCGGCTACAACTTAGCGAACGGTCCAAAAGGGGGAGTAGGATAGTACCTAAACAGCGAAGCAGGAAGTAGGGATAGGGGGTCCGGGGCGCTTATATAGCCTTCAGACAGGACGATGGGCTTGAGTACGAGGCTGCTACAAAACCCTTTACTATATTTGAAAAACAATGAAGGATCTAGAGCTTATTTCTGCGAGACTTAGGAGCAAAAGGTCTTATCGCTCTCTGAACAGACCCCTGTCTATATCGTAAGATTTGTCACTTACAATGGCCCGATAGCACCCTTGATCAACCAGATCATACGGAAAAGGCAGATACGACATGAGAGCTCCGTCGCAAGAGGAACTCCTGGGCGAAGGAATTTCACGTCGCCAAGTCCACTCCAGGGCGGTTTTGAGGAAATGCTAATGGAGCCGTTCTTTCAGCTGCACACATCTGGCAGCACTGGTCTACCTAAAGTTGTGACTCTGAGGCACGGATTCACGTCATGTGTTCATGCATTGCAAGGCCTCTTGCATAAGCCGACGGAACGGTATTGCGAAATGCGCATACCCATCCCGTCTCCTGCCTGCCACGTAGCTGTCATCAATCACGGTCTGTCCGTGGTCATCTTTGCAGACGGGATAGCTGTCTGTCCACCTCCTGGTGTCACAGTTACTGCGGAACTGATCCATGCGATACATATCGAAGCCAGGGGAGAGCATCGCTTTCTGGCTCCGTCGTTGCTCAACGAGTGGGCAAAGAAAGAGGAGTACGTTCACGCACTCCAGAACCTCAAAGGATCGTCTTTCAATGGGATCCATGTTCAGAGGAGACACATGCTATCGTGTCACGCCATATCATTGTCCGCACCAGCTTCAGAGTGACTGAGTATGGAGGTCTTACTATGTGGCCGAAGGATCCCAGCCTATTCGAACTTGTCTTTCAAAAACTTGCCACTGCCAGAGACACTCATCACGTTCCCGGAACTCGATGGGTATCATACTAAGGACGGTTTCTCAAAGCATCCCACCAGACCTCGTCCTTGGAATTATGAATGCCGTCTTGACGATGTTATTGCCCTGAGCAACGGAGAGAAGTTCAATTTAACTTGAATAGAGGGTACTATTTCAGCTTGTCCCGATATCGCGGCGTGCCACGTATGTGAGCAGGGCCACTTTGAGCTGGGCTTGATGGTGGAGAAGAGAAACCCCGATCAGAATGATGGGGCGACTCTCAGAAACTTGAGCCCGTTCCTAGAGAAAGCAAATCGCCTGGCTCCAGCGTATGCTACGATCTCCGTCAACGATGTTTTGATCCTATCGCGGGACCAGGCTCTACTGAAGGCAGCCAAGGGAATGGTACATATAGCACAAGCGAATCGCCCATTCCAACATGAGATCGAGAACTTTTACAGCAGGCTCGAGAAATCCGAGCATGACCCACGGACCAGCAGGGGCCTGGACTTCACGAGTCTGCAGACCATGCGAGTCTCACTATCAGATCACATCTCATCATCTCTTATGGATGATGAGGCCAGGTTGGCCCACAAAGATAATTTCTTCAACTTCGGAATTGACTCGCTTAAGGCCATCAATCTCACCAGGACCATCAACAGGCCAAACGCAAAGTCATCAACTCCGATCGATCCTAAAGTCATCTACGACAATCCGACTAGCGATAGGCCTGCCTCTATCTTGTATACAAGGCCTTCAACCATAGAGTACTCGGACTTTGACGCCGACACCGAGCTGGAAAAATCGACTTGGCAGTTGACGGACTCCCTGTACAACACGATTAAAGGGGGCTTTGACGGCAGTGACAGCTGAAAGAAACTCTCATGGAGCTCAACGCTTCAGTCGTCAAAGCCACCACCCCTATCAGCCTGAAGGTGGCCTTGTGGCCTGAATGCAAGTTCTGGGATCATTCCTGGTCAATTTCAACAATGGGGGCCTTGTGAATACTTTTAATGTATTCCAGGCATTCTACGAGACTGAATACTTCCGCCCCTATTTGGGATAGCAGATACCTGTTTTTGGCACAGTCCAGAGGGCCTTGCTGCTACTTGTTGGGATCCTCTCTGGTCCTCTGTTCGACAAAGGCTATTTTGGCGCGATCTTGCTCCTCGCTGGTTTAGGACTTATCTTCGCACTCATGATGCTCAGCCTTGCTAGCAGCTACTGTCAGATAATGTTGGCGCAAGGCGTACTTCTGGGCGTGTGGTCAGGGTTAGTTTACATCCCCAGCATTGCCTTGATACCATTGTACCTCCAACCCCGACGTGGTCTTGCTCTTGGTCTAGCGATGGCAGGCGGTTCTGCAGGTGGCGTTGTCTAGCGGTTGTGTTCAGAGCGTTGCTCAATAGTCTAGGATTTGGCTGGGCCACCCGGATTACGGGACTCCTGGCTTTGTGCACGCTTGCAACGGCTTCATTGCTCATCAAACCCGTTGGTGCACGCTTCACCCGCCAAATATTTGATCGAGAGGCTTTCTTGGAGCTGCCATATATGTGCTATCTGGGTTCAGGTTTTTTCTTTCCGCTGGACTGCTGGTCCCCTATGTTTTCTGCACAACTTACGCATACGACGTCCTCGCCATCAATTTGGATGTGTCATTCAACTTACTGGCTGTGCTCAATGGAGATCAGTTCATTGGGCGCATGTCCCCAGCAGTACTGTCAGATTGGACTGGGCCAGATGCTCTGCTCGGAGGAGCAACTCTAGCAGCCGGGTGCTTGGTTATTGCTGGGCAGCGTTGAACAATCTTGCTGGATACGTTGTTTGGCTGGTCTTTAGGGAATCATATCAGGCATGGTCGTTACCCTCCCTGCTGTGGTCTTCCCTTATATTTGCCCCAAGCATGTCGGTGATTGGCACGCGCCTGGGTGTGGTGTACTCTGCAGCAGGCGTGGGCTTTCTGATCAGCAGTTCGGCAGTCTTGACCTTGAATTCGAGGACGAACAGCTTCTTGGGGTCTCGAGTCTGGATAGGTGCATGCTGCTTCGTCGGACTATTGTTTTATATAGGTACATGGGCTGAGGCGAGAAGGCGACGAAGAGCGTACCAGCGGAATCGTGGGCATCGACCGTATCTGGTACGTCGCCGCAAAGCTCGTTTGGATAATAGTTCCCCAGCAAAGACGGTGCACGGCATTTCCACCCGTATAGTGTTGATCATTGACTGTGTCTACTTTGTAGCCAGTACCGAGTTCAGGGGAAGGTAGCAGTGCCTCGGTCACAGCTGGTTTTAGCAACAAGTCGGTGGACCGGTAGATAAGGAAGATGGAGCGTGACCTGCGCAAGAGTGGTTACCTAGCTTTATCAATTCGTCGAACTATCTCGGCCTTGTGCCCGGATCCCCCTGACTAGTGGATGATATTGATTGGAACCCAGTAAATCGTCTGGCCACGGCCATCATTGAGCTTAGCTTGGGCGAGCAGAAAGGGGGGACCACAGTGTTTCATCACTTAGCTAATCCGACTTCCATCGAGTAGAAAGTGTTAGTACCTGCGGTGCTCAGGGTTCTGCAAAAATCGATCCAGGGCCTCGTGAAATTGGTGGATCGTCCGGCCTGGGTCGACGCGTTGAGTACCTCTGCAGCGCGGGATGAGACCGACTTCTCCCTAAACCCTGCAATCAAATTGCTTGCATTCTTCCAGAACCTCAAGGAGAAAAGTCTTAGTTTCCCCAAGGCTCGGGCGGCAGCTCTAGAGATGAAACAGACGCGAGCAAAGATTCAGACTCTGGCCGAACTTGGACCTGTCCAGCCTGAATGGATAAGCTTGTGGTGGGGTCAATGGGGATACAACTCTGATACTTCGGCGTACTAATTCATCCCAGACTACCACGTGACAAGGTTAATTTCTCCTTTGTTGTACTTCTCTCTTAAGACCTTGCCTGCCTCCCCACCCGCGATGTCGTCTTGCAAATCGGTCACATTATCGGCAGTAATTGATAGTGCGCGGCCTATCACGAGTCAGGGTGATGTTGCTTTTCACCAAGGCAGATAACATACCATTCATCGATTGATCACCTACCATGCGAGTAACCGCGCGTACCAAATCGTCCATAGAAGCGAGCCTACCGCCGGCTTTTCGAATTCTGTCCAGTACCCCATGTGTCATTGGAGTGTCAATAAAGGTAGGTGCCAGGAAGTTGACCCGTGCGCCCAGTTTTGGGAACTCTGCACGCCAGACTTTGAACATTCCGCGAAGAGCCCATTTGCCACCTGAGTAGTCAGGTCTGTTCGCCACGTAAGTGTATGCGGCCATAGAACCTATCAAGACTACAGCTTTCTTGGAGGGAAGTTGATAGTTTCCAGAAGTGCTCGCTGCCGGGAGACCCATGCAGTACTTCACTGCAATATGCACGGAATTCATGGTACCGATCAGACCCACATCAAGGCAAGCAGTTCTAGGTTTCAATATTTCTGCATCCTGTGACTGGAAAAGCGTCTCCGGGCTGGCTGGCGTGACATCCCATTGAGGGTCCCCAAGCAACCCGGCACATGGAATAAGTACGTCCATCTCATGCCCTGTGAAGAACTCCAGTGCAGTACGGAAGAGATTCACTTGAGATTGCCATGAAGTAACATCGACATACACAAATTTGGCGCTACATCCAAGGGCTTGCAGGTCCTGCTCGAGCGCGGCTCCCAGTTTTTGGTTGAGGTCCGCGATGACAATCTGAGCACCTAGGGATGAGAGTTTTCGCGTACATGCCTCTCCTATACCGGAAGCTCCTCCAGTGATCAAGATTCTCCGTTGCGCAAGACTTTCTTCGTCGTTCGTCTCGTATCTCGCACTCAAGTCGACAATGCCAAGTGTATGACGGTCCACCTGGGCTTTCACCTTGGCGCGGGTCTCCTCGGGGCTCGTATATGACATGGTGACGGCCGTGAATCAGTTTGCTATCGAGGCAATCCAAGTGCTGAACGCCGGAACTAGGAGAGACTTTGCTGCGCTCTTAATAATGCCTGGTTTTTGGCATACGAAAGCGATGAGTCGCCTAGGCTGCAGGGCAGATGCATCGCAGATCATTGCCCTGAACAGGTTGCTCTACCGGACTTCAAGAAGAGGCTGACCTCGGGTGCTGAAAGATTCTTGACTCATGCAATCGTTGATTCACATTGCTGCCGCTGTGCGCCGTCTTGGATGTCCACGGCCACTGGGTGGCCGTGGACATCCATCAATACAGTGTGAGACTCACCAATTTGGCTGCTGACTGACGTGACTGACAATATTTTGCAAAATTTTCACTATCTTTTGCATGACGGACAATACATAGAGGCGAGAAGATAAGGGAGATGGAAGGTAATGTGAAGTTGGAATTGTCAGCGACACCCTTGTCCACCTTCGGTTTCGGAAAGGCGCGGAATGCTTGGCGTCGACGATATTTAATGTCGCTTCTTGCTCTCAAATCAAGCAAGCATGGGCACAATCCTGCGACGTCTCGCCATCACATGAATTCAGCCGCAGTGTGGTCTAGTCACAGCATGGTCAGTAACACGACAGCGTTCGAGATACAGCCGGCCGGTGCCGTGTCGTCCATGGGACAGATGGCCATGAAAAGCACTGCACGGAATCAGGCTCTGTCGCATCCACAAGCCATTTACTCGGCGCCTTACATAACGTAGCCGTGAGCACCTACTTGGTCAAGGTCTACGAACAGCGAAGCGGGCACAATGTGCTCGGCAGCCTCGGCGTGAAACGATGCGGAATTCTCACTCATCTCTCACATCGGTTGGCTCACGAGCAAAGGTTCTCGGTTGCGGTATCCCAAACTCCTCCTTCAACTGACTTCTTCTCTCGAGGCCCGATCGATATCATAGAAAGGGTAGTTGGAGACGGCGGGGTCGAGCGGACTGGACGCAATATGTTCGTCGTCCTGTGGTCATATGTGCTCAGATTTTGGTGAGCTGGAAGATGATATGGCTAAAATCATGGTAATACAGTCATACAAGCTTGACCACAGACCAAAGTCAGCAAGTATACTCTGAGTGGAACGATACCGACGGATTACCGAGAAACCAGCAGGCATAATGTAGGTCACGTTGTAGTAGAAGTGGGTCTAGATACTGGATCCAGATACTGTCGGTAGTAGCTCAAGTCCTGGTGCTGAAACGTTGACTATCAGCCATGGGAGACTGGGAAATCAGGAAACAATGTTCCCTGGCGACGTCACAAGCTGGAGGTATACCAACAATCATGAATTGGAAGGAGTCAAATCTGGCCTGAGTAACGTTGGGATACGTGATAATGAGGGTGTTCGCAATTGCCACAACTTCCAAAGTTGATGCTGTAGGGTACAGAGTAGGGCACAGACTGAACGGAATCACATCCAGGACAGACAACACCGGACCAGCAGTCAGTAATTCTCTTTGTGCCATGTAGGAGCTTCATGAGACTGCACGTATATCTGCCGGCAGGTGAAGTACAGCCGGGCCCAACCCGCTAAATTGAATCGAGGTGTTGTTGAAAGCAGCTAACGGCACGTACTCAACTTTCAATACTGGCAGTCAATTTGGGTCCCTAGCTTTCGTTCGCCTATGGCTGTATGTGCTTGAAACCGTGGCTTGAGGCAACAAATAGCTAAGAACTAGTCACCGAGTCAAGCAGCCATCGAGGAAGCCGGTGATTCTAAGACCGGACGAGTGCAGAGAAGCCAATGTATGTGATTTAGAGATCTTTACACGGAGTTGTCTTGCTGCGGATGAGCCTGTCAGGACGAAGGCCGCTGCCACTCATTGAAGGCGAAGGCCTCACGAGAAATGACTTGTGCGGCCATGCGGATCCTCGTTCTGTGCTCGACATCTGCAGCGTCTACAGTCTTCCTAGCAAATCCTTCTCCGCTCTCTCCGTATCACCCGCGCTCTTTTCGGCCCTTTCTCCGCACATCGCACGCGGAGCGAAACATGCTCCTTCGACGACAGATGAAGGGTGGTTCAATTCGTGTCGCGCTGGGCCTGGCAGTCGTACCAGGTCTGTTCTCATGGCACGTCTTCAGCGAAGCCTGATCCCGCCAACAGTGTTCAGAGCCTGATCAGGTTTGCTCTGTGGAGAATGGGAGCCGAGTGTGCTACCAGAGGGGCAGTGCCCATTGGAGAAGTCCTCCGATCAACACGGTCCACATCTCTCGCACACGATTGTTGTCGATGTGCGATCTTCTCGAAAAAAACCTCCCCGTCGTCATTCGTCTCGAAACGATCAGTGCATCAGCCAAGACTGTCGCTTGCCTGCGATTGCCGGAGGATCGTCGGCTGATCGCGGGTGTTTTCAACAGACAACGAATGCAGTCGAGTCTGAACACGAAGGAACAGGAAAATGTAACCTTGCAAAGGCCGTCGGGATCGCCGTCAACTTCTAAAACCCATTCGTGCCAAACACGTGTGAACAGCGTGAGAAGTAGGGTTGCGGCTGCCGTCCGGCTGGCGTTGACTATCCGAGGCGAGAAGATCGGCCCACAGGCCGAGACACGGAGAGAAACTTGAAAGCTTCTTTGTGCAAGAGAGTGCGCTGACGTAGCTTAGATACTCTTGTCCGATGTTCGACGAGTACAGTATCGTCGAATGGCATGTGTGCATCAGTGTTGTCTTACCCCGATGGCAACGAACGCCATCAGATGTAATGGGCTGGCACACCTGTGAAGTGGTATACAACTTGCAGACGTCACTTTTGACCATTCTGTGTTGCACGGCACGCACACCATTGATGCCAAGATCTGAGAGACAACAGCATTCCTTCAGAACGATGACGTTGCTATGGAGAATCTCTCTCTTGACTCCACCAGCTACCGGCTCACCTACGGTATTGGTCTCGTGAACCATGAGGTACTGTCACGAATGACGATTGTTGTATCCAGTCCATGGGTATCCCAGATGGGTCCTTATATGACCTCCATCGCTCCTCCGTGTGGAGAGCATACCGTAAGTTTGGGTCCTGCTCTGCTCTGCGCTGCTCTGCTTCCTTCCCCTCTTTACTCTTTCTATTCCTACTCTGCTGGACACAACATACACAATGGGTATACTTGGGCTGAAGGGGAAGAGAAACACCTCCGGGGATGTCACACCACGCCAGGAGGGAGGTTTCTCGCCCGCAACAGACGTAAACGAGAAGACGTTCGGGGCCGAGGGACACGATGATATCGAGAAGAGAGGTATGGACACCTCAAAGGTCAGAGTCTTCAGAGGATACACCTTGGCTGTCGCAGCTATTGTGTCGATTGGTGGATTCATCTTCGGATACGGTAAGTTGAACGGCCATGCTGAGCGAAAGAGCGTGGGCTGATAGCAGCTCCTTAGATACCGGTCAGATTTCAGGCTTCTTGGAGATGAAGGACTTCCTTGGTCGTTTCCACAACCGCGGAGACTCAGATGCGACCTGGGCTTTCACTGATGCGGTTTCTGGAACGATTGTCGGCCTTCTCAGCATTGGAACATTGTTTGGCGCGCTATGCTCTGCGCCAGTCGCCGACAGATTCGGTCGCAAGATCTGCATCATCTTCTGGAATATCATGTTTTGTGTGGGAGTTGTCATCCAAATTGCGGCCACAGACAAATGGTATCAGGTTGCACTAGGTCGATGGGTTGCTGGCCTCGGCGTTGGCGGTTTGTCAGTCTTGACGCCAATGTACCAATCTGAATCAGCACCTCGCCAGATTCGAGGAAGCATGGTCGGCACATACCAGCTCTTCATCACTCTCGGCATCTTCACCGCCTACGCCATCAACTATGGCACCGAGGCCAAGCAAACGACTACCGTGAACGGCGTGGAAACACTGGTAGGCAACGGACAGCCCACACTGGCCAGTTCTGCACAGTGGCGAATCCCGATGGGTATTGGCTTCATCTTTCCGCTTTGCATGATTACCGGAATCGTGTTCCTGCCAGAGTCGCCTCGTTGGGACTACCGCCACGGCAATATTGAGCGTGCTCGCAAGTCCATCGCCAGAGCATACGGCGTGCCACAAAACCACTGGGAGGTCCATCGCGAGATGAAAGAAATCAAAGAAAAGTACGATGCTGAATTCGCAGGCGGCGGCAAGCACGTCTGGTACGAGATCTTCACCGGACCACGAATGGCATACAGAGTCATGTTGGGTGTTACTCTACAGGCTTTGCAACAATTAACAGGAGCCAACTTTTTCTTCTACTATGGTACGACAATCTTCCAGGCCACTGGTCTCAACAACAGCTTCGTCACATCCATGATCCTGGGAGCCGTCAACTTTGTTATGACATTCCCCGGTCTGCTGGTCGTGGAGAAGCTCGGTCGACGACGTGCCTTGATATCGGGAGCTGCCTGGATGTTCATGTGCTTCATGGTGTTCAGCTCAATCGGTCACTTTTCGCTTGACCGGACTACTCCAACAAACACGCCTACAGCTGGAACGGTTATGATTGTTTTTGCGTGCCTCTTCATCGCAGGGTACGCCATGACTTGGGGACCTGTGATCTGGGTCGTGGTGGGTGAGCTGTTTCCTACAAGATACAGGACCATGTGCATGGGTATCAGCTCAGCATCCAACTGGATCTGGAACTTCTTGATCTCGTAAGTCAGTAACGCAATCTCGCCTCCTCACAACACTGACAAGTTTGTAGCTTCTTCTCGCCATTCATCACCTCCGCCATCGACTTCCGCTACGGCTACATCTTCGCAGCATGCTCATTTGCCGCGATACCATTCGTTTACTTCTTCCTCATGGAGCATCAAGGCCGTTCGCTCGAAGAGATCGACACGATGTATATTACACACGTCCCGCCACGTAAGAGCAGCAAGTGGGTGGCCCCAGAGGGCGAGGATCTTGTGACAGCGGATGCTCTCTATCTCACGCCAGGTGCAAGAGATATCCGTAAGGCGGAGGCGGCGGGCATGGAAAGCACACAGCAGAGGGAAACGATCCCAGACCATGCGGTGCCGGATGTGTCTGGTAGTGAGATTCCTGAAAGCTCTGGTGTGCGTTAACACTCAGTCACGCATGTACCACAAGTGCAGCGACATTGATTATAGTGTTGGACGTATTGTTCATAGAGAGATACCAAATACTTTTCTTGGGTTCGATGTCGCAACTGGACTGCGTCGATGTGAACACCAAATATTGATACAATTTTTGATTAAAAATTGACACCGACCACGGTAGCATACTACATCTGTTTAGGGACAAGCGACCACGGCGAGAGAGCCGACTCCGCATTGGCAAATCTGCCACGACGGCTTAACCGCCTCCATGGCTCGTGTGCTGTAGTGTCATCATTATGGTTGACCTCACTGGCCGAGCTAAGCGGCGAACTTCGAAGAGCGTTTACTGCACGGGTCATTATGCACAAAGATGACTTAGTGTGGAAGTCACTTGCAGTGTGCAGATGCAGGGCTTGCGGATAAGTATTCTTCTCATTATTTCTCTGTGAGCAAGTTGCTAGATTCTGGGATTCTGGTCCTCCAGTGTTGTTCGGGTTTGCCACTCTGTGGAGGCATTCGTAACATGGACGTCGAATCCAATCCAGTCATTCACCTTGTGGCTTCAAGGGCTTCGGCTCAACAGAACAGGATGGAGGGCAAGAATAACGATTTCGAAGAAGTGCGCGAAGTATCGCGAGAGGATACTCTCGACCACGAAGAGGCGAAATTTCCAGGCGACCGCGGCGAAGCTGCTGCGTGGGTTGTTCTGGCCGGATCATTTCTCGCACTTTTCCCGAGTTTCGGACTCATGGTCAGCATCGGCACGCTACAGGACTACTGGCGATACCACCAGTTGGCAGACTTTTCTTCTCGTGATATTGGCTGGATATCTGGTGTCTTTGTGTACCTCGCTCTGGCTTTGGGTATCTGCTTCGGGCCAATCTTCGATCGATATGGTCCCAGAGTCATCATGTTCGTGGGAAGCGTTGTCTACACTGCAGCGATCTTCTTAATGGCGGAGTGCAAGCTGTATTGGCATTTCATGCTTTGTCTAGGATTTCTAGCTGGACCAGCTGCTGCAGCACTGACCACGACTGCGCTTGCTGTGGTTAGCCATTGGTTCAAGGTCAAACGAGGTCTGGCTTCTGGTATTGCAATGGTTGGCAACTCCTTTGGTGGTGTTCTCATTCCGCTCGTGCTACGACACTGTCTGCCGCGATATGGCTATGCCTGGTCCGTTAGGATTCTGGCTTTCGTATTCACAGCATGCTTGATCGTTTCGAATCTGCTCGTACGGTCAAGGTTTCCTCCATCCCCAGATGCAAAGAAAGCCAAGATCTTCTCGATGGACCTCTTCGGCAGCGGCAGCTTCACGTTTCTGACCTTGAGCGTCTTTGGTATCGAAGTCGTGCTGTTCGGTTCTCTGGGAATTCTACCAACATACGCTAGTCTCAGCACCGACTATCCTGCAGCGACTGGCTTCTACCTCATCGCAGTGATGAACGGCAGCTCCTGCTTCGGCAGAATCCTACCAGGCTTCATCAGTGACTACGTCGGACGTTTCAATACACTGTTGGTCATGATGATCTTCACATTGATTGTCATGCTCGCTATCTGGCTACCCTTTGGAGCTTCATCTCTATCAGCACTGTACGCTTTCACAGCTTTCTTCGGCTTTGGGACAGGCTCATGGATGGCGATGGTGCCGGCAACGATCGCAACATTGTCTGGGCCCCATCACTTCGGACGCTATTTTGGCACGTCGTACTTTGTCGCTTCCTTCGCAACGTTGGTCTGCATACCAATATCTGGAGAGCTTGTGCAGAGTGTTGGCGCCCAGGCATTGGTTGGCTTCATGTGTGCGATGCTGTTCGTTTCCATCGGACTTTTTGCGACAAGCAGATGGTTTCTGCTTGAGCGAAAGTGGAAGTGGCTAGCCAACGTCTAATACTTTGTTCTCATACTGAGTCGATGCGATCAATGCCGGAGATGTAGCTTCATGCAGAGTATTCCGCCGAGCTCGGTATCGAAGCGACAGCTACTCCACCGTGGCGCATTGCCTTCAGCTGGACTTCCAGAATTCGGAGTTGAGTCGCAAACCATGGCACCGACAAGAAAGTTGTCTGCACTGTAGCAGAATGTGGCTCATCGATGTCGACACGCTCAGATTGCACAACTTCATTGGCAAGCCAAAGGGTAAACAAAATGAGTATGCCATTCTTTCGCATACTTGGGAACACGATGAAGTGACTTTCCAAGACATGGCTCATCTTCCCATAGCCGAAGATAAAGCAGGCTTTTGGAAGATACGACAGTGCTGTGAACAAGCCAAACGAGATGAATTGCAATGGGCCTGGGTGGACACTTGCTGCATTGACAAAAGCTCAAGCGCAGAGCTGCAAGAAGCCATAAACTCCATGTTCGATTGGTACGCCAATGCCACCCATTGCTATGCGTACCTCTCGGACGTGGGCAGCCCTTCAGCTTCGGCAGTCGATAAGGACGCCTTCACCAAAAGTCGATGGTTCAGTCGTGGCTGGACGCTGCAAGAGCTCATTGCGCCAAGTCTACTCACGTTTTACGGAACGAGTTGGAATCGCCTCGGTTCTAGGACAGAGCTGAGTTGGCTGATCACCAAGCGGACCGGGGTCCCGCAAGAGTTATTGCGAGTAGGATTCATCAGTCGCAGCGCCAGGAGGACTCATTTGTCGCACTCAACCAATCTTGAACATTACAGCGTAGCGCAGCGAATGTCTTGGGCGTCAGGTCGCCAGACTACGAGAGTCGAGGATCGAGCTTATTCGCTCCTGGGCTTGTTCGGCGTGGCAATGCCGATGCTCTACGGCGAAGGTCAGAAAGCTTTCACGCGTCTCCAAGAAGAAATCGTGCGCACTAGTAGAGACCTCTCTATCCTTGCTTGGGAGCGCCCGGAAGCGACAGAGGATCACATAGACCCCAGGAGTTGTGGCGATGGTAACCGGCAAAGCTTACTTGCACCATCGCTGGACTTCTTTGCACAGTGTGGGGACATCATCTCCTATGAGACCAAGCAAGCCGTGCAGAGTTCAATCGAGAAGACACTGTCCAGCGTCGGCATGAAGCTCACTCTACCGATTATGCCAGTATACGTCAGTGACTACGAGCCAGCAGACTATGTTGGCATCATTAATTGCTATCACAAAGCCGATGTAACATATGTGGTCGCTCTAAAGCTGATAAGCGAGAGGGCAATGTCAATGGGATCAACAGATCTCGCTCAGATTGAGCAACAGACAGAGCCCATTCATCTCACGCCTTACGCTCTACGCAACATCTCCGGCGACTGGGCGCCAGCCAAGAGCCGCACTTTCCATCTGGATGCTCTGCGTGCTGAGCAAGAACCCGTCATGCGCACTGTCATCCTTGCCCGTGACCAAGCAGTGCTCGAGGATCCGTTACTCGCTATGCATCGCAAAGGAGTCTCGCATGAACAAGACCTCATTCTACCAGCTAATCTTCAGAAGGCTGTGGACCACTATGTGTTCAATCATATCTGGCTTCGCATAGCAAATACGACCAACGGTCCACGTTGGGAAGTCATCGATGCATACCCCAAGGACGCGTGGAACTTCGAGAATTTCTCGTTCTCGGTCGGCGAGTATTTTGGAAACCAGCGGATGGGGCCAGCGGAGATGTATCGGGGCCATGAAGTGCCATATATCGTCAGCGCGATAGCTCTCAAACGCCACGACATCGTCAATAGCAGGCTCATCGCCTCATTCGCCTGTCCTGTGGACCGACCAAAGAAGCGTAGAGTATACTTCCGCATCGACCAGCTCGAACCAGAAACGCAAGTGACCCATCGCCTCATGCTTCGATACTGCGAGAAGCTTATGGAGGAAGAGGTACGGCATGAGCATGAGGATAGGTTTATGGGCAACGAGAGTCGTGGGGAGTATCGAGCTGCCAAAGGCGTGCATCTGTATGATGGTTCCAGAACCTACGATGCTTCGAGCTTGGTCATTGCGCCTCAGACGAGGATCCTGGCAGGTCGGTGGGTGGCGATCATGCACGTGCACGATGTTGGGTCGAAGACGGAGCTGGAGGCCTTGTCGAAGCAGTCGGGATTGCCGGTCTGGGTGAAAGGCCGATGACTAGACGGAAGAAGATTGCTGAAGTTCACGGGAAGATGCGAGTTGGCTTATCGTTGAAGAAGTGTAACGTTCAGCATTGCGCAGCGCATGTCAGCTCACAAACCACCAGACTGCCAGAGTGCTACATTGACTTTGTGCTCGATATGATCTTGCTATGCTCGTCGTCGTCATTGTATTGCCAAGGATAGGTACTCGAGCATGCATGGGGCCTAGCATGTACGATCAGCGACCTGCGCGTATTCGGGCTTATACATACTCCAGACTGTACACTTTTCACCCGAGCGCAACGATAGAGTGTTTCTCGGCATGGTGAGCTGAGAGCACTGTCCACGCGATTGAGCCGACATGTGAGTGACTGAGGAGCTCATAGCTTGTGAGCACTTTATTCGCATATATCTGATCGAGTGCACATGTGATCGAAAAGTGAACGCGACGTCACTTGCACCGTGCACTACAAACGGCAATAGTGCTTCGCACTCGTTCCAAAAGAGACGCAACTTGCATCTTCACACCTTGCGAAGAATAACCACACAGCACACAAGATACGCGATCAGCAACACCACCACGCTACCATCATCCACAGCGCGATATCAGCAGTGACTCACAACCACTGCGCCAACAGGTTTCAGCAGTACCTGCTAACACCACGCTACTCAATGTCTTCACAGGACGTTGCGCCATTGACAATGCTTAGAGCAAGAAAGCTCATCAGCACCCTAAGAGACCAGCTAGGCGTCTCTTCATCGAGCACACAGTATTCAGATTCATTCACGCTTCTAGGGGCAAAAGTCGGGTCCGGCACAATTTGGGCCTCGACGACAGATATGGAGGAGGAACTGAGGAAGATCCTGGATCAGGCCGGCACTCGCGAGCCGATCACATTTCACATTTCCATGTTGAGACAGCGCGACAGCTCCAGTCCAACTGCGTCTTCTTCGCACGGCACCTTGCCCATCATGGACCGACCTGGCGGAAAAGCTTCCACGATCAACCCCATCCTCACAACCCAGCGTCCCGCCGGCTGGATGTCCCGCTCATAACGCCACAAAGCAAACAAGCGCGCAGCTCGCAAAGCAGCGGCCGAAGCTGTCCCGGCTGAGAGGGCCGACAAGAACAGCAAGCGCCCGCTCCTGAAGATCCCACCGGAGATCCGCCTCATCATTTACGAGTACGTGATCACCAACGACTGGTACGATCGTCAGCAGGCACAGGGGGAGATGCTCAGCTCCTACTCGTACGCAGACAGTGCTCTCGATGGAAGTGACGATGAAATCGAGGACCTTGACGAGGTTGAGGCAGACATGCAGCAGCGTGACGACTCCTTCGCCAAGAGAGAGGAGGAGATTCAGAAGAAGAAGGACGCGTTCAAAAAGACGAGTGCCGAGCCCGGGGTTTTGCGAGTTTGCCGGTTGATGAGAGAGGAGGGGATGAAGGCGTACTATCAGTTTCTGAAAGCTGAGAAGAAGCGCCTCACCAAGAGGGCCATGGAGTTGTACAACCGCGTGGGGAAGATCATGATGGATGCCCCAATGGATAAGTGGCTTGACGATGACGCCGAGTCAATGGTGATTGTCTTGGACTTCATCCCGGACATCGAGAAGGAGATGAAGAAGCTGGAGCATTTCGGATACGGTGTCGCAGCGGCGGAGAAGGAGGAGCAGGATGCGAATGATGTCAAGGAGGACGATGAGATGGATGCGGAAGCGGAGAAAGTGGAAGATAGCGTGGAGGAGGAGGAAGTGCTTTCGGCGGGAGAGCAATGCTCGACTTGGTGAGCTGTAGAACTTTTTCCGCGCTTTCGTTGTACCTGAAGTGGTAAGAAATGGTCGAACTCCGATTAGCAGCGCGATGACCAGTCACATGATGCCTCCTAGAGACCCTCTTCTCGTCATGGACAGGGGTATATCCCACTTCTTCGGCAGGAACAGTCAGCACAACTTCACTACGCGACAAGTTGTATGAGCAATTCAAAACAAAACCCCACTCACACCTGCTTGCCCCGGTTTGCACCGTTTATACCGCAATCCATCTTCACGACAGTCACGTTCACGCCCCATTGATCACCAGCCACCATGGCTCCCGCTGTCGTCATCGACAACACGCCCGACCTGGACACGATGGACTTCGAAGCGCCCGCAGTCAAGTCAGTCAATCACGCGACTCCACGAACACTTCTTCTCGCTCCGCCCTCCATCGCCTCGCACCCAGACACTCTCGCACAGGTCGCAGCCGCCTACGACCGCAATGCTACAGACATCCAGATGCTCGACCGGCTCGCAGCCGGCTTGGTCGCACTGCCTGCCGCCACATATGACATCGTCCTTGTCCTGACCGATGTCAACCGCACAATGCAAGAAAGCTCAAGACTACTCAACAGAGATGTCATGCAGCGGATAGTGGACGCACTGAAGGCTGGTGGCAGACTCAAGTCGCAGGACGGCATTTTCGGCGGCACACCTGGGGCAGAGCAGACAGAGGCTATTTTGGCCGGTCTTGTGAAGGGTGAGGGAGATGGCATGGTCAAGCCCGACAACACTTCAGCCCCACAGACTGTCACACTGAGCTTTGGCACGAAGAAGAAGAAGGCAAATGCGGCCGCTGTGCCGGCGAACGAGGTGGAGGCAGTGAACACCGCGAAGAGGAAGAGCCAAGAAATCTCGACTGGGGATGGCGTCCTTGCCCAGAATGGGTCCAACGGGGTTGTGCAAGCGACGCCGGCTGGCGTGGGGTTTGTGAACAGCGCGGACGACTTTGATGGCGGATATGACGACGATGACGAGTTCCCGGACGATGAGGTGTTAGCGAACGCTGACAGAATTGACCCGAATACACTTCTGACTGAGGAGGATAGGCAGAGGCCACTTGTGATTCGTAGGTGTTCCATGTCATGACTATTGAGAACATGCTGACGTTGACTAGCTGAGGCATGCAAGCCGAACACGAAGAGGCGGCGTGCTTGCAAGGACTGCACGTGCGGACTGGCGCAACGTATCGAGGCTGAAGATAGAGCCAAGCGTCAGGAAGCTGATGCGAACCTGGCGAAGTTGCAAGCAGACGATCTCACCGAAGTTGACTTCACAGTCCAAGGCAAAGTTGGTTCGTGTGGCAACTGTGCTCTGGGCGACGCTTTCCGATGCGACGGTTGTCCTTACATCGGACTTCCAGCCTTCAAGCCTGGGGAGGAAGTTCGATTGCTGAACAATGACGTGCAGCTTTAAATGCACTTTCTGTTGTGGTCATGATATTTGAGCGTTACGTTGTACAGGGCACGGCTCTATGGCTTTGGGCGTAACTTGGGCAAGAGGCGTTCGATTGTGAAGAGATGCTACATATATGGAACATTGTAGATATTTGAGAGCTGCATACAGACTGGTCCATGGATCCACGACATGGCGTCCTTCACGGTATAGCAGCGACATTGACCCGGTGAGGGATGTCATCACATGCTTCACTTATCCTTGCCGCCTGAAGCTGCCCACTTAGCGCCGGCTATGCATGCGCCGTTTGACGATATATCTTATAGCCTACCTCTAACTTAACGACAAACAACACATACACCGTGTTGAGCACCACCGCATGCCAAAGTCATCGTTACAACATCACAAGTCCATTTCATAGCGCGTGTTGCAGTCACCAATACCACCTGCTGCTATAGCTGTTGGCGTCAGGCCGTCTAATCGATGGCTTGGACCCGACAATAGCCAGGCACTTTCGCCTCAGCGAGCTACCGGCATCTACTACACTACTTAACTTTTCGGTGGACACATATCAAAATCAAAGCTCACTCGTGCTATCAATCTACAGCAGGCCCAAAGGCCCTTCAAAAGCTCTCCTCAAGATGGAGCCCATCCGCAACAACTCCATCAGCACCACAGGCGGCACAGACCGAGCTATGTCCATCTTCTCCGAAGGCTATCAGACCGCCACCACTGCTACCTCACCCGCCACCTCTCTAGCAGACTATAGCAGCGCAGAAGACGGCGAGATCTTCGAGATCGATCAGGAGACTTTCGACAAGAACGCTGCGCACATCAGAAAAGACTCCTGCCAGTCCGACAAGCCAACCCGCACCTCCATCATTAACGACGAAGAACCCAAATTCATCAACGGCAGCACCCTCGGCGGCAACGATCCTCTGCACACCTACATCCGCGCCTACGACATGGAACCAAAATGGTGGACTGAAGAGCGACAGCGCGAAGACCGCAGATATTCACGGCCTCCTCCGACTACCAAGCGGAAGCGTTCGGCCCCTTCGCCGTCGCTCGTCGTTCCGACGTATCTCGATCCCTCCTGGTATGATGCGCTCCCTTACAGCCCGCAGGAGACTTTCACTTCGGGTCTGGATATGGATGCGGAGCCGGAGGTGACGGCGGAGCAGTTTTGGGAGAAGGTGTTGGGGGCTTGGAAGCTGAGTATGAGGTTTGAGAGTGTGGATGAGAGGCGGGAGGCTTTTGAGGTGGAGTTTTTTGAGACGGTGTTGACGCCGGGGGAGGGAGGGGAGGGGGGTTTGCGGGGGAGGGGTGAGTTCTGGCAGGATTGGTTTGAGGAGGAGTTGACGGTGGGGGAGACTTGGTGATGATGTCTCGATTTCGATGGGGATGTGGCGTGGATATGCTACGTTGTCGAGGTGGAGTAGAAGAGGACTCAGTCACCTCCTATGGAGGTCTTTAAATTCCATCCAATTGGTGTTCTCTCTGGTTCAATCAAATGCGAGGGTTCTTGAGACTACATACCCTGTCCGTGGATCAATCTGATTCCAATGCACGCACACTTGGCGTGTTCCTAACATCGCCCCTCGAGAGTCCAAGTCGTTCATTAACACGTTCTCAACGCAAGACACGCGCAATACGTAGCACGACGTCCGCTCAGGCAACATGATCAATCCCTTCGCAATGCTCTAACGCCATCTCGACCCTCCGCCTCCTGCTCTACCACACCGCATCCGCCCTCGCCACTAAAGTCAGCATCAGCTCCTGCTGACCCCAACCTCGTTGCCTTTCAGGCGCAAAACCCCTCAATCCACAGCCGTAGACACGGCATAGCGTCTCAGGCGCTCCCAAGACACTACAGCCCAGAACTGACCGTCTCCTCACCACGAGCCTTGCCCAATGACCACATCCCCAGCGCCAACCCCTCTATCATCCCGGCTCTAAGCTACGACTCCTAACACATTTCTCAACAGATAGCAACGGCGCAACCGCTGACGCCGTCTCCTTACACTTGAGCGCTGTCCTTATAGGCCAGACACGTGAAAAGTACTGAGAAGCTACCCCCAGGCAAGACATCGCTTTTGAGTCCAGCTTCGAGGCGGGAGAATGGCGCCGTCTCGCATCACCAGGAGAGTGTTGATGGGCCCTGGGCTGAATTTCATCTCATCTTCATGGCACCTCCCTTCCTCGTGGCACAGAACTGTTCTGCGAAAATGCGTTAGGCTGTGGAGCAGTGCGGTCTCTATCGTGGGGTGCTCTGTATTGAGAGCGCTACGTGGAGGCATATTTTGACGTCACCTCCGGGAGCTGAGAGGGAGTAGCTGGGGTTGTGGAGTACCGGGGAAGGGTGGACTGCTATGGAGATGGCGAGGGTGTTGGGGGGCCATGCTACATTGGGTGGGAGGGGATGAGGGCGGAAGTAGAGAGGCAGATGAAGTTGTTGGGGTGGATTGGAGAGTGCTTGGGGGTGGCCGGGAAGGTGAACAAGGATGAGAGGGGGTTATTGAGGAATTTATTAGGACAATGAGAGTTGGGTTGGAGAGGTCAGTGGCACTGTGTTGATTACAGCGACTATTTATAGGGTTGCTGTGTTGGAAGAGGAGGAGATAAGATGGGGATCTGGTGCAAAGATGGTGGAGAAAGCGGCAAGTGTCATAATACTGTCTTCATAAGACGCTGTAAAGCTGACGTCTCCTAGGTGAACTCCGAGATTCTCGATTGGGCTGACCAGACACGAGCGATGCTGGCAGCATGTGTTGATCGCATCGCCGCATACCAAGGTCTCTCTCGCAAGGTCTCGGCAGTACTGAAGCATCGCCAGCCTGGCTTGCAGGAGCATCGTATGACTGATCTCGACCAAGTGAGATCCCTCGCCGCCGAAGGAGACCTAACCGTGCTAAGAAGCATGAGAAAACGCTCCAATGGCTAGCCGGTCGCAGACCTCTTGGGCGGCCATAGTCTTTCGAGTCGGGTGTCAACCTTGTTGGGAGGAGACAAGCGAGGGCACCACAGCGCTGCCTGCCATCATAGCGCCCGAGGTTTGAATTCGACCGACGGGACCTCAGTTTACTTGTATAATGATGGCGTGCTGTTCAGTTATGCATGTGATTTCGTGAGGAGGTGGTGTGTCGGTGCATGAGCAGGTCGCGCTTTTCCGCGGAACAACGCGTACCTACGACACTTAACGTTAGTTCTACGGATCGCGCCAAAGCACGATCCCTGCCCCGCGGCGAGATTCACAGCCGCGCGATTGTCTCAGCTCCGGCTCTAGAACTAACACAGCCTTGACTCTCGCGAGCAAGCACTCTGCTTCACGACTTTTCTCACTATTGCATGTGGCCTGGGCATAACCCGGCTCCATCATTACCAACAATCGTCGGCGACCGGGGTTCTCGACACCACCACTGACTGCCTCGACGGCACATACCATCACCACCACCACCATCACCACCACCACCATCACCACCACCACCAACCACCACCATGGACAACATGGATATCGACATGGACGTCGATTTCGCCGAAGATGCAGAGATGGCGCGCATGCAAGCCGCAGCCGAGCAGATGCAAGCGGTACGCTGTCGAACGGATCGAAGGACCGAATGGAGGACTAACAACATGTGACAACGTAGCTGCCAGAGGTTGACATGACAAGTGAGGTGACGGAGGCTGTAGAGGAGGGCGAGGTGGGACCGAACGAGATCTCCCCCACCAAGATTCACATCGAGGGAATCGAGTCGCTCACTACAAATGATATTGAGAACTTTGCGAACGACAACTTTCGGACTGACGACCTCGTCAAGATTGAGTGGGTACACGACAACTCGGCCAATATCGTCTACAGGACCATCGAGGCGGCCACAGAAGCATTGCGACAGCTAGCTACAGCACATCCCGAGGATCCTCTTGAATTACGTCCTGCTGTCAAGCTGCTCACCAATCCCGACATCGAGCTCTTTGTGCGAAGAGCAACTTCAGCAGATGTGAAGAAGAAGGGTGCGGCTAGGGAAAGCAGATTTTACCTCACTCACCCAGAATTCGACCCAGAAAATCGACCAAGAGGCGGCACTCGTGGAAGAGGCAGAGGTCGTGGCAAAGGTCGGGGAGCACGATACGATGTGCGAGCTTCTAGGAGGAGCTCGGGCGCATCGGAACCGTTCGATGTCGACCTGTACGATGATACCCCGCAAGCGAAGGCTGCAGTGGCCGGGAGAAGAGCTGGCGCACAACTGGAAGAAGACTTAATGGCGGCGCGGCAAGCCCGGCGTTCGGAGCGACCTGAGGAGGACCTGATCACAAGTAAGAAGGACGGCAGACTGCGCAACCGAAGCGCATCGCCCGTGCGCGATGGTGATGGACGATACGGCTTCAGCGACGAACAACCACAGCGGCGCACTGCACGCTACAGATCTCCACCTCCTCCACGTCCGCGCTCGAACACAGACAACTGTAGTGCTCGCGACAGCATCCGCACTGAGCTGTTCCCCAACAAGAAGAGCGGCGCCAACGGTCGCAGCAAGGAGCCGGTTGAGCTGTTCCCACAACGCTCATCGTCTCCAGCAAACGGTAAGGCTGATCTCTTCGCTCACAAACTGAACAAGAAGCATCAACAAGACGTACATCCCAATGACGTTGCGCATGCCATCGGTAAATGCACACTCAACAACAATCACGTCACATTTGCTTACGAAAAATCAGATCGAGGATCCACCAACAAGAGCTATCGCGATGCAGACAGCAAACCTCGTGATCTGTTCTCACGAATCAACGGCGGGAACGGGCTCGCACTCAAGCCTAAAGCCGGCATCCTTAGCGAAGCCGACGAAGGCGACAGCGGCTTCAGCATCAAAGGTGCGGGCGGTATTAAAGACTTCAGCGTTAGAGGTGCGAGCCGAGTCGCTCCACCCGTGAGGGAGCTCATGCCAGATCGAGCGCACGCGAAGCCGGACCTGTTCGCCAATAAGATGAACTCGCGGCGCCGGCAGGCAGAGGACTTCTATTAGGAGAAGGAGGACCATGCCACCCATCACCATGACTCAGCAACAGCACTCGAGAGCGAGGACGAACGCGAACCACGACAGGGTCGCGATGAGTATCGGCCACGTCACGTTCACGTCGATCGCTACAGTGATCGCTACGCGGACGATGCTGGCTACGACGCAGACCACAACGACAGCTACAAGCGAGATCGCCATCTTCTCAAGGACCGTCGGTCCGGTCGCATGGTGCACTGAAACCTGGGATGCTCAGTCTGTCACTTCCGGTGAGAGGGCCCACGACGAATCACACTACATTCTTCTCCTCTCTCCATAACGGCCACACCAGCATATTCTATCACGACGAGACGGATTGGTAGATTGCATTCTGGAATTTTAGCGAGGAGTTGGGGAGTTTTGTACTTCATGCTGCATGAGATAGCGATAGGGGAGGCTAGAGGCTTGATTACCCTGAATGAAAATGTTTTGACTCCCGCGCTAGGGGTGTCCTGCGTGTTCCAATCATGATCCTTGGGCACTTATGCTTAACTCTCGTTCCAATATGGTAGATACCTTATGCTCCAGGCTACATACCATCCCAGTCGCCCAGTCCATCGGCTTCATGCATCGTTCTCTCACATTGTCATTACTCGTCATCCTTACGGGTTCCAGCCTTCTTCCCTTGCATCCACATCCCCAAAACACCAACATCACAACCTCCCTCCCTCGTCCTCAACTCCACCTCCGCTGTCTTGACATCACTCCCTTCCTTTGGTCTCCTTGTCCACCTCAAATCCTTCGCAATCCCTTCCACCCCGAACCCAGACCCTCCATCGCCCTCACTGCCCAAATCCACAAGTGGCACCATACTCACCCTCCCATGCGCACACCCAAACGGAAACACGCAACGGCCCAGGTTCCTCACCAGATCGCGGCATTGCTGCAGGCTGAGAGCGTCATTGAACATGACGGCGCTTCGACAGGATCGACTCTGCAGCATCGCGAGGAATTTCGCTGGGAGGAGTGGTAAGACTTTGATCCAAGGTGGTTCGCCATGTTCTGGTGCTGGAAGATACGAGACCGCGGCCCGGGACCCGTCGTGGAGAGCCCAGATTTCCGCGCGGAGCAGGTCGATGCAGATTGTTGGGAGTTTGGCGCAGCGTTCTGCGATGACGGTGGGTAGATCGGTCACGACCAGGCGGAATTCTTGTTTCGCGGAGCGGGTGGCGTGGAAGCCGGTGTTGTTATGGGAAAGGGGTTTGGTTGGTTGGGAGATGTAGTGTATTCCGAAGAGGACGAAATGGGGCCGGTACTGAGTAAAGAGGTTGTGTTCCTGTTGTGAGATCACGTAGCGGAGATGTTGTGATTTGGAGGTCTCGGTCTGCAGGTTGGAAGTCTTGATCGCGAGGGTGAGTTCGTTTGAGACTGGGGTAGTGAAGACAGAGTTGAAGAGGTCTTCGAGGATGATGCGTTCAGAGGCGGCGTGCTGGTCGATGAGGACGAGGAGGGAGGAAGTGCCAGTGATGGCCATGTTATGTGCTATTGCTGGCATTTTGCACAAGATGAACTTTTGGTCCACCTGCGCAATGACTTGCGCACATTTGAATGCTGCCTTTGAGAGTTTGGTGCCGGCAGCGTGGATACTGGCTTGGACTGAAGAATGCAGGCCAGCTGCACCACGTGCGCAGCATTTAAGTTGACCTTCATTCTCGAGAAGACCTGGTCCATCGATGGAAGCAACAGGTATTTGCTCCTCTTTCTGGGCAGCGAAGACAGGATTGTTCCATTCCTTCAGGAAACCAGGCAGCCACTTCTCTTTGGCGGTGAAAGCTTCAGGTAGACGGTCTTTGGCTGCTGACGCTGCTCGTTTCGCTAGAATGAGTGGCTTACCAGCTGAAGACAGAGCAGTATCAATGCCTGCTCGCTGTCGTTTGGGTGCATCAGTGCCAGATCTCAAAGGTGCATGACCAATAGCGGTAGTCGCGGGCAGCACAACGCCAGTCCTGGAGTTGACTCGATACAGCTGCTTGCTGACAGGGTCCCGCCAGGTCACGATATTGTCTTCGCCCAGATCTTCGATGCTGAGTATGGCGGAACCGTCGACCATACCGAGCCTGCTGTTCTCCTCAGCTTGAAAGATATCGGCATCGTCCAGAGCACCATACTCGTCACTTGTTGGCGAAGAGTGGGACAACTTTTGCGATTCGGCTGTGACGCCTCCATCGCCTGGGCTGACTGGCTGCGCAGGAGTAGCTGAAGCTCGAGTTTTGGCGCTGAAAGTCAACCGGAATGCATCATTACGCCCATCTGCTGGTATTGACTTGGTTTCTGATCCGTCAGACACGGTCTGCGCACAATTGACTCGGCCGGAATCAACAGTATGAGGTCGGAGCTTGTTTTCTTCAGCCACTGATGCCCTCTTCGTGACTGAGAATACCGGTCCGTGAGTACTCTGCGGTCTGCCTTCCACCCTGCCCAATCGTATGTGGCTTCGAAGACTCGGATCTGCATCGTGCTCTTGCAATGTTCTTGATCTGCTGACTGCACGTTCATCCGCAGTCGACAAGTCAACGATCTTCCTGCGCTTAGATGTCGGCCTCGAATTGCTACTATCGTTCTGAGGACTGATTTCTTTCTTACTCAGCACACTAATGTCCTCGATCAGTGCGCTACCAGGAGAAAGATTAGTAGCAGTACCAGTAGACGGACGCATGGTAGACGTCGAGGCCACTGCTGGAGACTGCTGTTCCTCATTCCGCCTCCTCCTGCGATTCCTTGGTCTGAAGCCATGAGCATCAAGCCAAGCAGTGACAGCGGCCTCCAAGATGCCAACGAGACCTCTCAGCGTAGCGTCGTTAATTTCGTCGCCAGTAAGACCAGCACTTTGCCCTGGCGTACGATATCCCAGCTGCATGCAATACATCGGGTAGCGATCCACGCCCTTCAGAGATTGCATCTGCTTCTCCGTGTACGTATCACCTGATGTCGTGTCTTCAGCAACCTCAGCCGTGCCTGGTTCCACTTCCACGACGCCAAAGCTGCTGTTGGCAAACACTTTGTTGACTGCATCATGGAGTTCATTGTTGCCACTGCCGTTACCGCATGGCGTGATGCCGAGCGCCAGAAACTGGCATTGCTTTGTAGGCGCAGGGTCAAGACATATTATGCCTTTCAGAGTCAAGGCTGAGGTAGAGGCAGAAAGCGGCACCCATCGAGAGGCAGAACCTTGCGGCGCTAGTCCGACGTGGAAGAGCATGGGCATCTTATCACGCATATCGAACTTGGCCTTTTTGCCAGCGAGGTGATTGAGACCACTCTCGGTAAGAGCTGACGCCACTCTCGGATGATGACCGACAAGGTTGATAACCCTGTGCTGACCACTGACATCTCGCAGCTTGACCGCACATGGAAGAGGCCATGCTAGAAGGAGAGCGACGACACCTCTTTTCAGATCGTGCCAGTCTTTCTCATAACCACCTTGCCCAGCCAGTGCGCGCTGCTTCACACGTACCGGCATGTTACCAAAGAGGTCCCGGACATGGACGTTTGTGCCGTGAAGTCGGCAAGTGCTAGGCATATTTGGATCATTAGGAGGAACCATATGCCGAGTGACGACTTTCCCTTGATGAAGAGCTAAAGTGGAGGAATCGTGATCGCCCGTCTGCATCGAAGTAATGCTTAGCAACGACATTGCAGCCAGCTCAGCCAGGAAGGTACCATTGGATCCATGGAAAGCTGTGCACAGGCCACTCGGCATGGTTCCAACGGGAGCTCGTTTCGACGTGCAATACATCCTGCCAAGACCTCCCTTCTCTCCAAACTCTGCTCGAGGAATGCCGACGCCATTATCGTTGACTGCGCAGCCACCGCGTCGCCAATCGACTGAGATGTCAACTTCACTCGCTCGGGCATCTAGACAGTTCTCCAGTAAGGCAAGCACTACCGTCTGCAAGCTAGTGATGTGTCTCGAAGAATGGATTTGTGATATGGCTTCAGCGCTGAGTGGTAAGATGCGATGTAGTGATGTCGATGAAAGTGGCTCCAATGATGTTGGTGGATTTGTATTGGAAATTCCTCTCACGGCGGCATGATCCTCTTCCTTCGACGGCATATCTCTAATCTTTGTGCCAACATTTGGATAAGGATGTTAGCGATGGGTGGCGAGTGGAGAAGCCACGAGCTAGCAGTCCTACGTCAGGTGAGAATCGATCAGCCTTCTTCCAGGCGATGGTGATGGTATATTCGAAGCAGACGGATCCCGAAAAGGTGCATGTTGAGGCAAGGGAGATAGTCGTCTGCCTAAGAAGAGGCTGTGGAGGTTAGGTGTTTTCGCACGTGAGAGACAAGGGTCGCTGCTTCCGCCCGCGTGATGGCGTCAGACGCAGGGATCGACGGGATCTAACTCAAGATGGACGCACCAGTGAACTCGGGCAACTCGGGGGCCTCCGAGGGAGGAACTGCCGTCACCACCATCGACACAGCAAGAGCGACGTGAAGGGACACTCTGGCACGTGAATCCCTCATCAACTCATCCCGCTCAAGCAACATCGCAATTCGGGTGGGAGAGGGTATTGCTTAGTTTGCTTCGTCACCAATATTGCGTCACGTGGAGACTCTTTCTCACGAATCGCTGCTACGATGGCTACTGCGGTAGTTGCGAGCAGACCTGCTGGTGAGACTGCACGCCATGTGCTTCGAGAGTCGCACTGAGCGTTGTGAGCTGAACACTGACATGCGCACCACAGACCATTCAACCAAGAAGAAGCCCTTTGCGAACTTCATCCGAAGGCTCGGCATCAAGACCAACGACTCGGAGAAAGACAAGGCGAAGAACAGCAAAAAGGCAAGCGGTGGTGCGGTGTCCAAGGGCAAGAAGAGTGTGAAGAACAACCCGTATCCTGAATCGGGACATTTGCGGGCACAACAGCAGGCGAGCCAGCCGTCCTTTGGCGAATCACAACGACACACATACAGCAGCTCGTTCGCATCGCTGCCGGCAAGCAATGGTCACGAGCCGGGCAACAGTAATAAGAGCGGCGCACCAACGCTAGCCACCAACCCGGAGACCGTCAATAGCGATGCCGGTCACAGCAGGGCAGCAACAACCACAACGGGCGCCGGTGCTCTGAGCAGCATGGACGGGCAAGGCGCAAATAGCACCTTTAGCTCGCCCAACCACAGCGATCGCTCTCTCGCAACTACGCTAACCACCATGCAATCGCAAGCCAACGCTCCTGGCGCACCAAATGGCGCTTCTGGTCACAACTATTCGCACAACAACCAGAGTCAGGGTATGGGCACTTCGTTCAGCCACCAGTATCCTGTGTCGCCGTCGGCCGGCTCCACTTTCACTGGCACAGCATCCGCTATCCCGCGACATCTGACCAGCGACGCCAACACGCCAGCGACATACAACTCAGCCACTGCGAACAATCTGCTGAGCGACAATGCCAGCATACTGACTCTGGCGTCTTCTAGTAAAAGACGCAGACGTAGCATGGACACTGACGCATCTGTTCGAGCATTGGCGCCCAACTCGGTCTTCGGCGGTAGCAGAGAGTCTCTCCCGTTGAGTGTCCTCAGCAGCACCATCACCAGCCCGGATGCCCCAAGACAGTCTTACTCGCACGGAGCCTACGGTTCTGCTGCCGCCGAGCGTGCCTCGGTGTACTCTTCCTCGGGTTTACGCGAAAACATGGTCTCGCCAGTCCCACCGGGCTCCGAGCGCAATTCATACTACGCGAAGCAGTCAGACGCAAAGTCATTGCGCTCGATCAACAATCTCAAAGACGATGCGCGCTCCATCACGGGCATCTATCCTCGCTCAGAGCTCGACAATCGCTCGCTCAACACCGCTGGCGACGTCGCGAGTCTGCGCAGCTTCGAAGCCAACAGCAACGCCCATGCCCGGACCGGTAGTATCCCCGGTAGCATTGGTAATCCTGCCAACACGCCATCCCTGCTGCGACAGACCAGCACTGGAGGTGTCACGGCTTTGAGTCTGAGTCGCGGCGACAGTGACTGGCGCGAGGGAGATGATGAGGAGCCCACTGCGGTGGATGTCGAGGAGGAGCACCACGGTGAGAAGAAGCATGGTTAGGAACTTCCTGCTGAGACGAAGCCGCCGAGGGAGAAGGCGGAGAGTGATTATTTCAGGAGGCTGGCATTGATCAATGCCACGATGCGACTGTGGGATGAGGCGTACGACACGAAGATGGAGTGGTTGGACGCAGTTTCAGCGGGTTCCCACTAAGTGAGGGAGAGAAGCAGTCACTCTTGAGAAGAGCAATGAGGAAATGAAGGGTGTTGCTATCGTTTTTTGGGACTTCTTTCAGGCAGCACGATACCCCCAAATCAAGTCGCTTATTGGATCTCAAGCCCATGCGGCGCATCGGAGTATACAGAAGGACGCTGCGTGAGCTATATCTACAATAGTGGTTCACTGGTTCCCGAATGTATCCACACCGAGCCCGATGGACAAGACTGATAGAGGCGAAGGCTTTGCTATGCTTTTTGCACATTCAGACACCACAACATCCCGCCAGTATGGCGTGTTGGCGGGGATGAAGTGCGAGGCTGTATGAATCCTAACGACACGCTCAAGGCAATGCCGACATTACTCTGACTACGATGGCAGAGTGTCGGTAGCAGTGCAAGTTTCAGTTCAAGCTGCAGAAGAGCAGTGCGCAGCTCTGAATCACAGTGAGAGGGAACAAGGATAGGAGCTGGAGAGTCTACAGAGATGAAGGAAGAGCTTGGAGCCGAGGATTTGAGTGGGTTTGAACATGAGGGTGGTCGCTGAACTGAAGTCATGGCTTGGCGGTGTTTAGCGGCAAGCTATATTCTCCTCGGCTCAGTACGTACGTTGTCGGGGTTTCTCGACTGTGGTGATGCTGATGCTCCTGCCGATCTGTAAGAGTCTGGTGGTTGAGCATCACTCCTTCTGGGCATCCGAACGCTGCAGCCCATTCAGCGCTTCGTTTGCTCCAAGGTGCTCATTCTGTGGAAGGGGTGTCGGCATTCGTTGTTGGTTGCTTGGAAGTGATAGTGAAGCCGAGGTAGTGCTGGATCGCGCTGAGGGTGAGCGGATTGTCGAGTCTGCCGTCGCGCTGATGAGGTGGGATCAACTTGATTGGGTTGGGATGGTGAGGCGTTGGGTGGTGGTGGTGGGTGCATGTTGCGAAGTCGTAAAGGATTCGCATTGCTGTGGCGCATGTCCCTGTCTCTGCTGAGTGGGCCAGTGGAGGGAGTGCGTAATGGTGGCGTTATCGGACTTTCTGCAGTGCGAGATGATGTGCTGGGCTGGGGATTTTTGGTGTACTTGGGGGATTGCGAGGCATGGAGATCGCGGAGGGATGAGACACTGTGAGTAGTGGCATTTCGATGGGCCACATGGGGTGTGATGTGCTGAGCGTGCACTGCCTTTGTCTAATCAGATGATTCGTCGAGTACCACCTGGGAGATGGCGTTGTACACCTTGCTGTCGTGTTCTTGATCAAGGGTGTTGTGATGCACAGTTTGGATGGTTGAGCCCCTGAACTTGAAAGCGAAACCCCATAGCAGCTTACTAAGACCAGTAGCAGCTTACTAACACGAGTAGCAGCAATTTAGATATAAGCATTCTTAATCGAGGCTGCCCGCGACGACGAAACTCCGCCCCACTCGAGCACAGTTCGGGAGCTGCAGATCCATACGTCCACGGTCGCGAAACAGGAAGAAAGAGCTTTGTGTGTCCCGAAGTGTCGTGTCTGAAGTTCTTGGCGAAGAGCTCGAGATAGCGCTCGACTTCTGTTTCTCCGTCACTACAGTCGATGGTGATGCGAAAGGTATTGGAGCCGTTAAAGATTCCGCGTGTTACAAGGTGAAGGGCTTTGCATATCTTCAAGAGGCTCGTGAGCGGGCTCTCACGAGTTTGGTGTTGGTCAGAATGAGCTCCATTGGGTCTCTCGTCCTGACGCACGACCTCGCAGGTGTGGTTACGCAGCTCTGCTGGAAGGTTTCCAAGTGGCGACTTATCCATGTTGGTGGGTGACTGTAGTAGTATATTAGCTGAAGCCGATCAATGGAGATCGGAGGACGCGATTGCAAAAATACGAAGTGTGGCATGAGGTCTGACATGGGTTGTCAAATCACTGACTCGTGTAATCGCGTTTGCGCAGGTACGCAGCAAGACGTGCGCCTGTACTTAGCAGTGATCTGATGGGTCTCAGCTGAAGAGGCCCATCTTACCGCAGTGCAAGCTCCCAGATCTGGTTGCGCAGCTGTGCTGGGAGCTTGCCGAGTGTGGAATTGTGAATGGTCGTTGGCTGCTATTGTTCGCCAGGTATTACGTGCGAGGGTGATGTTCCTCGCGCGATATGCGAGGAAGTCGGTGCTGATGATTGGAGATCGTGCTGTCTTTGAAAACGGAGCATATGTAGTTCGTGCGACGTAAGCTCGATGACGTTGTCCACGGAGCTTCCCGTACCAAGCATGTGACAGAGAATGTCCACATGAATCCAGTGATCAAGAATGGTATCGATGATCTCTCGGCACAACGAGATATCTATCTTGGCGAATATCTCGTGACGAATGATTCGAGTATCTGTGTCCTGGAACCTGGAACCTAGAGACCAACAGCTTTGGTCGATTCCAGATTCTCGCATTCACTTATGGATACAAACAAGAGATTCGATGTGCTTCTGACGTTCGTCTGGCGATGAGCTCCACGCTGTGATTGAGATCATGAAGATCTCTCCTGTGTACTGGGTCCAAGGAGTTCTTCACTCCTTGCTTGGTAGACAGATCACCAGGTTCGGGGGCGTCTCGAGATGATGGCGAGACCGAGCTTCGGCATCATCAAAGGCGAGAGGGACCTCGCGACACTCGTCTGGATTCGGTGTTTCGACACTGAAGATGTTCTGGGCGTAGAAGAGAGCTCGAGTCTCGTTGTACAGTGCCATGCATGTCTTGAAGAAGGCCGTGAGGACGCTGCTCGTTTCTTTCCCCAGGAGCCCGACGGGGGCCTCAGAGGTCATGGGTGAGCTTCATAGGCTTGCCTTGGGGTAAGGCGCGGA
The DNA here is from genome assembly GCA_001297265.1 of Mycosphaerella arachidis. NCBI lineage: Eukaryota > Fungi > Ascomycota > Dothideomycetes > Mycosphaerellales > Mycosphaerellaceae > Mycosphaerella > Mycosphaerella arachidis. Next base: position 95,803 of record LIHB01000018.1, read on the forward strand.
CGTAGACGCTGTTTCGCAGCTCTACAGGGAGCTTGCCGAGTCGAGAGTCCTTCATAGCTGGCTGTGCGCGAGATCAGACCTCGCAGATATCGGTAACAACGAGGAAACACAGAGAGGAGCTGTCAACTGGACGTAATGCGATGTTCAACCCTCGGTTGTCTTCTGTGAAGGTTGAGGGGACTTCCGTCACAGTAACCAGGCAAGAGAGCCCGGAAAAGGCTGGAGATGAAAGAAGTAAAGTTAATACACAATTCTGCGCGCCGGTTTGTGCGCCTAGTCACATGTCTCGATCATGAACTACCCGATGTAGGCGAACATAACACGTCATCAAAAAGTTGCTTCTTCCCAACTTTCAAGGCTCCAGCTGACAGCCGTTGAAACTATTACGACCGCCGGGACACTTCATTTAGTTATTCAAGTACTTCTACAACAGGACTTATTCATCCGTACCCCGTCGGTTAGGAAAGGAGTGACTCAGCCGCGGCCTTATCACGGACAGCGATTCGCACATGCTTGCCAAGCTTGTGCCATAATTGCAGCAAAATCGCATATCCAGTCATCCCTTCGTCACGCCGCTAGTTATCGCGCACCGCAAATTACCCAATGCGATCGGCCACGGTGTACTACATGGAGAAGTCCTCGTGGGACAGGAAGACGGACCACTATTGGAAGTTGCACATCTACGAGTCCAGTCTCAGAACAATATTTGCGACGAAACTGTCAGACACGCATGGCCTGCCATTAAACAGTTCTTCATTCAATCTCACACGTCTGCAGGATGTATTCCCCGGAGAGCGGGTCGGCTGGATCGCAAATCGTACAAATCACTGACACCTGAAGCAGGTATCTTCTCTCCCGTATTGACCGTGGCATGCTGCTCTATGACAAATGCACCAGAGGTGGACTCGTACCCTTCTGTCAACAGCGCAAGATCAAGTACAGCGCGACGCAGAAGGTGACCAAGAAGTTCTTGGTTGCTACCCTTAGGCCGAGGACGAAAACAACGCCAAGTTCGAGAAGTTCGTGGATTTGCCGGCGGGACTTAAAACTACTACTAGTCTACGTCTACTACCTTAGCTCGATCCGCCGGCCCACGCTGCGCAAGCCATGACGACGAGGGCTTGGTCTTCTGGAGCATACCACCATCAACCCCATTCGCCCAGTCAAGCCAGACTTTGCGCAGTGAGACATTCGACCTGTTCTACCGTATCTTCAGGCTTCGTGTGACCACCTGGAGCAACTGGTGGAGTTCCGAGTTGCAGACGACGCCAGAGCCCCTGCTACAAGCACTCAAGAAAATCCGCGTTGATGCTTGTATCGAAGCTTGACGACGGGATCATCAATCTCTAGTACTCATGGCACCTCGATTTACCGATAGCCGACCAGCCAGCAACCCTCATCGTGAGCAGGCTACTTTACCAGAGGTTTAACCAAAAATAGCGCACATATCCGGCACTGCTTTTGAACACTTCAGTACGTAGGTCAGTGCAAATACCCATTAAGCAGATTGGGGCAGAGTCGCACGGATGAATGTGCAAACAACGTGAGCTGACTCCGGACCACGTTCCCACACGCGGTGACATGGCCGCCAAGGCGCTCAAGAAGCGTTGCAACACTATTCGGCAGCATGTACCAGTAGATCTTCTACATTCTACCACGCAGACGGTCAGCTCGCTCGACAGTTCATCGAATAAGACGAACGCTGATACAATATCGAGAAGCGGCAGTAGACAGTGGGCGTCCGAGTCCGCGGCCGGCCTTCTCGGTCGACCTGCCACGAGCATGGATCAAGACGCCGATACTGTGCTGGTCATGCGCGTGGTGCAAAGGCTTTGACCTGGATGCAAAGCAGTACCACATAGAGGGTCAGGTAGCGGCACACAGCCTCTCAGAACAAGCTGGAGACAGTAAAGTCGAGAGCTGAGGACATTAAAAAGTATTCTATACGCTCGTCACAAGCCAGCCAGACTCTATGCACATCTGCACAATGCACAGTCTCATGACACGTGCTCTCACATCTCTATGCAAAGTCCATGACCATGCCATAATCAATCTAAGCCTTCTTCTCCTTCTTAGCATTCCTCGCCTTCTTCGGCACTCTGATCAGCCAATAAAGGAACACGGCCATCACAATATTGACAATAATGTACACCCACAGAATGCCAAAGTTCCTGTACCGGTCACTATAGCTGATGCTGTTATTCTTCAAGAATACATTCGAGTCATCGTATGTACAGTATTTGCAGTCCGACGTCGCTTGATCGTTTTGGAGATATCCGCCAATGCCGTTGATGTAGTTCTGCATGTATTCGATGCAGGTCTGGCCGGCTTGGCCAGGTTGAAAGGTGAGGAATTCGTTATCGGCGCAGGTGACGCGGGTGTTGGCTAAACCGGTGGCGAGGAAGCCGCCGACGAGGTAGGTGAAGGGGGAGACACGGTACATGAAGATCCTGTGAAACAGTTAGTGATGTTCGGGAGCACGGATGGGGATAGGAATTCTCACCAGAAGCCCGGCAGAGCGACTGGTGTCGCGAGGATACCACAGAAGATCAAACACAGTGTGAACATCAAGTTGGCGATATTACCACCTGTTTCTGCGCTGTTCATACCAGCGATGATCATGTTCGTGAAAGAGGACGTGAAGAGCAGGAACTCGAGCATGAAAAGGAAAAAGAGTGCTCCTCGCTCGTGGACTGCGTCTGTGGGTACTGCGTTGTTGTAGAGGCCGACGGGGTAGTAATAGCAGAAGAACATTAAGACAGCCATAAGAGCGTTCCATGGTAGTTCCACTGCAATGTTACTGATCATGAAGGACTGCCAGCTGTAAGTCTTCGATGGACGCTCACGAACTTCGTACAGCGCACGTTGCGTGACGAAGTGTGGCATGATTTGCTGTACGAGTTGGCCAAAGATGGTGAAGATCATGAAGATTGAGAACATTTGGTTCTGTAGACCTTGGTGCGTGAGCGGCGCCTTGTAGAATATGAAGCCGATGAAAAGTGCCGAGAAGAGACACAGTGCCGTCTTCGAGTAGATGTACGATGGTGTTCGCCAGTATTGCTGGAAGACACGGATCGTGACCTGCCAGAGCTGCTCGCCAAAGGGTGCCGCAAATTCGCGGTAGCTCTCCTGGTCATTCACGTTGGTGGATGGTTCGGTTTGTTGAGGTCTCTCGGATGCGAGGTACGCCAAGTGCTCCTGTACTCCTTGGTATTCTGGGCTGCTACGCCAGACCTGATGCCAGTCGATGTCGGTGGTGGTACCGGGTGCAGCGCCAATGACTTCGAGCATCCATTCGGCAGGGTTGGCATCGGGTGGACACTTGTGACCACCATTGCGCTCAAAGTAGGCCGAAAGGATATGCGCATTCTCACCAACTTCCCCGAAATAGACGGTGCGGCCTCCCTTGGCGAGGAAGAGCAATCGATCGAAGCGTTGAAACAACATAGCTGATGGCTGATGGATTGTGCACAGAATCGCCTGACCAGAGTTCTTGAGCTTCTCCATCAGATCGCAGATCGCCCAAGATGTTTGAGAATCGAGACCAGATGTTGGCTCATCGAGGAACAGAAGCAATTCTGGCTTAGCCGCCAGCTCGACACCGATAGTGAGACGCTTACGCTGCTCAGCGTTGAGACCTTCACCAGGCACACCAACGACAGCATCTGCGTATTCCTCCATATCCAAAAGCTTGATCACTTCGTTGACGTATTCGAGCTTCTCCTTTCTAGGCGTGGACTTTGGCTGACGTAACAGTGCGCTGAAGTTGAGTGCCTCACGAACAGTCGAAGTCTGCAGGTGCAAATCCTGCTGTTGCACATACCCGGTCTTGCGCTGGAATGAGGAGTCACGTTGACGTCCGTCGACCAGCATGTCTCCAGAAATCACACCCATGGTAACACGAGTTGCCAGCACATCCAGAAGCGTGGTCTTGCCGGCACCTGAAACACCCATGAGGGCCGTTAAAGTACCCGGCTTGACCCAGCCGTCGACGTGATCCAGAATGCGGCGTTCTTCGCTCTTAATCTTGATGTCGTAGCAGACATCCTTCCAGCTGAAAATGGCAGTCTGCTTGAGGATAATGTCGGTAGCGTCAGTGTAGCTCTGATTTTTCTCCAGTGCGTTGCGGCCAGCATTTGCGGTCTCCTCATCCTGTTTCTTCTCCCGGAGTGCACGTGGGATGTGGCCCTTCTGGAAGAGAAGGACTTCACCCTTGGACTTCTTAGCGCTGATGTACTCAGTAGCGGCAAGGTACGTGCACATGAGGAAGATCATGAAGGCGAAGATAATACCAACGTTCCTCCATCTATGAGCTGGGTAGTACCGGTAAGCAGACTCGATATAGTCAGTTCCTTGTACATAGGAAAATCCCGCTTGCGAGCCGACGGCCGAGCACACCTGCGACTGGTTGTCGAGGCTACCGTACGTCGGAACACGAGCACTGCACTCGTAAGTTTGCCCTGCAAATTCGTTGATCATGAGCGACTCGAAGCCGTAAGCGACTGGATCGAGGTAGTTTATCCATCTGCACCAGCCTAGCATGTAGTCCGTCGGAATGGCGAAACCGGTGAAAATCACGATGGCCAAAATGAGGAGCGCTGCGGGTGCCATGGCTTGCGACAGGGTACGAGATGTGGCGGCGACAGTCCTGAAGAACATGCTCATCGTCAAGGTGGTCAGGAAACTGACTAACAAGAAGAAGAAGAACGGCCCAGGCTCTCGGCGAAGATTCACCATAAAGTACAGCGTGATGTTGAATATGATGGCGTTAGTAATCTTGTATGGCATATCCGTAAGCATGGACGCGAACGCTTCTGCAGACGGGTGGTATAGCGCATAGCGGGAGTGTTTCTCGACAATGGGTCGTTGAGCGTAAAGCGTGAGAATCTCCAGGGCGGAACCGAAAGCGTTCACCAGGACAGCAAAGAAGAGCACAGCACCACGTTGGAAGAACGAGTTGGTATCCTGCTTTAGGTTGAAGAAGACGGACCCGAGAACGAGGGCCATTGCGAAGTTGCCGAAGAGTTGCGTGTAGGTGAGTTCTGGATCTCCGACCAGGCGGCGAAAGCCACGCCAAAGACAAACTTCGACCTGTTGTACATACGACAGGGTATACGGCGATTTCAGGCGCTGGCCCTTGCCTTGCTGTGCTTTTCGGCTCGCGACGAACTGCTGGTATGCCTCGCCCTCGAACGGATACCGCTCGTCGTAAGCTTCGATGTCCTGTAGCAACTGCCTGCGCTCTGGGCTGTCCTTCCATCTTGCTGCAAACTCATGAGGTGTGCGTGGGACCTTGTCTTCCCAACCTTGGCGGACAACACGTTCTTGGGGGGATGTCATTGAGGTGAGGAAGTCGGCTGTGGTTTGGCGACCCGGACATATAAAGCCCATCTCCTCGAAGTAAGCGCGAGCTTGATCTGTGCGGCCAAAGAAGATCTGGCGACCCTCATATAGCACAAGCGCCTTATCGAACTGCTCATATGCCTGTTGAGGTGCCTGGTAAATAGCCACAAGTGCACAGCATCCTCCAAGCTCAGCGCTCAACCGAACAGTCTTACAGAACTCAATGGCATTGGCAGAGTCGAGACCACGCGTGGAGTTATCCCATGCTTGAATAGGTGCACCGCTAAGTGCTGCTTCTGCAATCGATACACGCTTCCTCTCACCACCAGAGACACCACGTACGAAATCATTCCCGACTCGAGTATTGATAGTGTGACTGATGCCGAAAGTAGCCATGACCACGTCTCGTAGATGTTCTGCCCATTGATGCTTGCTAACCCCGCCGGGAGGACGTCTCGGTGCCCGTGCTCGTGCGGCGAACGTCAGCGTATCGCCGACGGTCAACATGGGGAAGTGCACATCTACTTCGGCAGTGTAGATCGCTTCACCGCGGAAGTATCTGTGCATGTGCTTGGCTGGGATACCCTGGTAGTTGAGATGCGAGTTCTCATCGACCTCGAATCCATGGATTTCCCCGGTGATGGTCTTCAAGAATGTGGAACATCCAGAACCTGGTGGACCCAAGACGACCAGCATCTCTCCGCTCTCGACGAGGCCATCGAAATCGCGGAGGATGTCGATTCTTCTCGGCTTCCCCATGCCAAGTGCTTTCTTGAAAAGGCTGAATGCCTCCAGCCAGACATTGCCAACGTCCTTCTGGTAGTCGGTTGCTGCACCAAAGCCATGTGCGCTAAGACCTCGGAATGCAACACCGCCAGTCCTGGTAGGCGTTGTACCATCCTCCTTGTTCATCTTGATCATGCTCTTAACCCATGTCCTTGCTTTGAACTTATCCGAGCTCGGATCCAGTTCGGAGCCATGCTCTGCTGTAAAAGGATTCGACGGTATTGTGCTCCAGGTCGATTGCTGGGTCAAGGATCGTGCAAGGTTCGCGATTTGGCGATCAGACTTGGTCTGTGATTCCTCGTCTGATTCGAGCTTCCTCTCAGGAGTAGCAGCCTCGTGGGCTTCGAGACATCGCTTCTCGGCGTCTTCCTTGTCGACATCTCGTCTATAGTCTGGATCGCCACTCTGGATGTGTCCTGAAGGTTTCCGGCCGACACTAGGTGGCTGTGCGGTGCCTGTGGAGGATCGTCTTCGTCCTCCAAACTTTGCAAAGCTGCCTCTTCGTTGTGTCGCATGCATAGCTCCTTCAGGATCTTGGTCTGTCATGCTGGCACGTCGTACGAATCCAGTACCGGCATTGCCAGCACCAGAGGTCTCTGCTGTCCGGTCATAGTTGCCGAAGGCAAAGTTGCCCACGAGGGACATGGTGTCCTCGGATGATGGCCGCTTGATGATTCAACCGAGGTGAGGCGTTCGTCCAGTAGCTTGGGTAGTGGCTCCAAGACTTGGTGTATGTTAAACCTGACAGCAAAGAAACACGAACCCAAGAAACAGAGCAAACAGCCTTACCTAGATTGAAAGGGACGTCAACTGGCTCTTAATTGAGAAACATCAACGACTGCCACGCGCTATGACAATGCATAAAGACACATAGGATATGCATGGATCATGGATAGTCCAGCTTCCGATGCCAAGATGATTGATCGTGGGTAGCCGCTTGCAGCTGCTTGAATGTATGCACCCGATTCGGGTGATCGTTCGCAGTTAGCCGGTGCTTCGTATCCCTACAGCGATCCGTCCCCATTTATGCAAACTTTATGCACGTTCTTGACGGCTACTTCGACCTCACCTTCCCGTGCGTGGAGACAACCGGTGGACAGCACAATCGCTACTGGCCTCCTAAATCCTTCCCGCTCGTTACTACGATCTTTGGTCTTTTTTCGTGTCTACGCGCGTAGCCCTACAACATTGAAACACGCCTGTTACACAACGAAAGTGGCTCATACGCTTCTCTATACGCATTTAAAAGCTAGCAGAAGCGAAGAATGCAGTAGTGCAATGTTGGAGTGCTGTAAAGTCCCAGTAACGTTTTTGCTTTCCAGCGGTAGACTCGTAACAAAATTGCGTCAGCGGAGGTCAGTGGAGCTTCAAAGCCAGTGCTGAGCATGAAAAAAGCACACGCTCATGCATCTGTGCGTCAGCGGCGCGTTCGCCCAGAAATATTGGCATTCTACAAGTGGGCCAACTGACATATCACGCAGTACATATCCGTACAGGTACGAGGTCAACGCTGTGCTTAGTCACTCGTATGTGCATTGGGAACGACATGCGCACAAAGCGAATCGCAAGGCCCTGATCGGCTTCCATGCATAAAGCCCAGCACGCACGTGAAAGCTCAGGGCACTTTCCTACACAGCTAGTGTCGACGGCTTTATTCTTGCTAACAGACAGCTTTGTTCAGACCACGCACCAAGACTTCTCGCCAACGGGTTTCGCCTATGCCATTGAGTAAGCAGACCGATTATGTGGTGGAGATCTCTCCTTCATGTGCGCCCGTTGGAGCCGGAGCCACTTTTCTACACTCAGCCGCTCCGGACGCGGGTTTGCTGGTTGCTACCTGCTGTGCGCTTCTGGTTGCTCATCTGGAGGGTGCCTGCCCAAGGAAGGACAGCGTCAAGTTCTGCCGATCATGCCCACTTCGCTTTCAGGTACGAACATCAGCTCTTCCAGCAGCCGAACACTTATGACTGCCCTGAGATAACTATGTTTCCTGCATTCGTAGTTGATGGTTGTGGCCGTTTCGACCTGTTCCTTTGTGAAAACACGGACCGGAGGGGTCACGAGATCGCAAGACTCTCGTTGCACAACAGCATCAGGTCTAGTCGAACTTTTGGCTGATGGGACTCAGTCGCAGGACTGTGACATCTCAACATCAGCATAGACACGACGAGTCTGCAGAATGCATAGCACACCTCGAAGTAAGAATGGCATTATGATGATGCTATGTCTACTATACGCCCTCATCTCCGACACCTGACGAGCATTGGTCAGCGCCAACCACACATCTTCTGCATCAGTCCTTGAGCAGCGTCCTCGACAGCTTCTGACGCCCTTCCCTCCCCCACTCCTTTAAAATCTTTGCTGGCTAGGGAACTACAGTCCAGTCCATGAATGACACCGAAACCTGATCCGTGAAGCCGCCATTCCCCACCATCTCGAGCTCCCGCTCTTCCTCCACCTCGAGATTTAACAGCAGACCGTCCTTAACATGGAATTTCGGCACCCAATACCAGCAAGTGTGTGGCATGCAATGGTAGTCGCCCCTCAAGATTACAATCCTCCGAATACTCTCGAAATCCTTGTGGCTGGTGAGATCCAGGAAGACCGTCGTTTTCTCTGACACTTGCGGGCCAGACTTGCGCATCGCTCGCTCGCACCGTTTCTGAGATGCTCTGTACTCAGGCAGAAAGGTTTTTTTGCGAAGAATAAATTTCGTGCTGTACGGGAGACCTGTGCCAAGGGAGGTGTCGGTGACTATATGGCTGATTTTTGTTGCCTTCTTCGCTATTCACAGCTTACAGCATGCTCCTGTGCTTTGCGCTATGTCTGGGCACTATAGCCTCCTCGACATCATATACGCATCACCCAGCGGCCGAAAGAGTGAGCTGCTACAATTGCTACCTCGATGCTGCACGTGCCGGTCAGCCTCGTCCTATTACGCATGAGCAGGTAAAGGAGCTGGCTTACTTCCAGCAGAAGAAAGATGATATCGCTGCTAAGGTACAGGAAAATCACTACGAGGGATTCGGGAAGATGTTTCGGTGCAGGGGGAAGTTGGTGAAGAGGGCGATTGGACGGGACGAAGTAAATATGTGGTATCAAGAGACCCGTGAAGCATGTGAGGAAAAGGACAGAGCCACAGAGGAGAGAAGTAAAGCTAAGAAGTCTTGGAGGTGTATCGTACCGTGAGCCGAGACCTTCGATATTCAAGGCGGCTCCCTGTTGTGTCTTCAGGATGGTGTGTGGCTGTCAGTGTGGAGCTGAACCAACTATTTCCAACGCAATACTTCATGATCCGTGAGCTGAATTTGATCACGAGAAGTAGCCAGCGTGCCAACGAAGTGGCCATAGTGGCTGTCTTGACTGGAATCTTAGTAAGTTGGTGCCTGAATTAACCCTACATGCTCCACTTATCGGCTTCTAAGGGGGGCATTGAGTGAGAGTCAAGATGGCTGAGATGTAACCAGTCAGGCCAGCTTGTGGCCGATACCATTGACTATATAATTAGTCGTGGACCAATACACGCGGCCTTCACGCGCTTAGCGGAGCTCTGACTGCATGTTGATCCGAGGTGAGAGGAGCTATTGCGGGGGAACAGCTTCCGGCAATGGCTTCATTGTTCACCAGCGCGACAAATATGCCCTGAGCGTTTCTGTACTACTTCTGTCGACCTCGTAGTGTTCACATTGTAACCATATCTATACATAAGTTGTTCTCCGACTGCCAGCTCACAGAATGGCGAACGTCCTAAGCCCTTCCTCGAAGGTCCTCTCCCTACGATCACTACTGTCACTGCCCCCCTCGATCAGACCCGCCGTATACGCATCATGTCAGTCACGGAGTCTAGTCACTGCGTCGGAGAAGAAACACCCGAAGACGTCCATCTTCTTCCCTGGTCAAGGAGTGCAGCGCGTAGGAATGACAACAGATTGGCTGGAAGCATTCCCTAGAACTGTAAAGCCTATGCTGGAGCAGATGGACGAGACTCTGAACGTCAAGTTGTCAAAGATCATAGCAGACGGACCAAACAGTCTGCTTACAGCGACCGAGAATGCGCAGCCTGCGATCATGTGGAGCTCGATGATTATCCTTCGAGTACTGGAGCAGGAGTTCGGCTTCAAGGTATCAGAACGAGTGGACATCACACTAGGACACTCGCTAGGAGAGTTCGCAGCGCTGGTAGCAGGAGGCTACCTTCGCGATGCAGACGCCCTCAAACTCGTACGAAGGAGAGCAGAAGTCATGGCGCGCTGCTCGAAAGAAGCGAACGAAGAAGTAGGAATGGTCGCACTAGTTTGCGAAGCAGATCATCTCGCGTCAATGGTTCAAGCCATCCACTCTTTCCTCGACCAAAGCTCCGAAGGCGCAAAGACAGATAGCCACTCGGACACCGATCTGCCTCCCGTACAACAAGTCATGATCGCAAACGTCAACTCAAAGAACCAGGTGGTACTGTCAGGAGGCATTAGAAGGATCAATGAGCTCCTGACCCACCTGCGGCAATTCTCCGGCCACGATCCTCGTGCGGTCAGACTAAAGAGCGACTCGCCTTTCCACAGCCCTTTGATGAAACCTGCCGCGGACCTGATGAAGAAGATGCTACACCAGACATCGCCTACAGCAGGGAAAGATCAGGACATAGTGATGTGGCCCGGCGTGATGCCCTGTATCAGCAATGTGTCCGCACGACCTTTCAAGAGCAAGACACAGCTGAAGGACTTCCTGGCACAGCAATGCGTCGCTACTGTGCTCTGGCACGACAGCATTGTATACCTCCATCAGGAGGAGAAGTGCAAGCGATGGATTGGCATTGGTCCTGGCAAGGTCGGCAGGAATCTTGTCGGCAAGGAGGTAGGAATGAAGGGCGCAGGGACGAAAGGCGGAGGCGTCTGGGGGATTAGTGGACCTAATGAGGTTGAGGCCGTGTTGAAGGACCTAGACAAGACTGATGCGTATGAAGAGGAGGAGTGAACAGAGATGTCGTACGATGTAGAGTGTGAGAAGCAGTGGTGTAAAGGCATTGGTGGGTTGTGTATAGCTCTATGGAGACCGGTGGAACGCGCCGGCAGGAGATGATCAGATATGATAATGCCATGGAGCAACTCGTCGCCGCGCCGTTTGCGCCCGAAACGAAGGGTCCCCTCCCTCTTTAGACCATCTCCACCACGGTACTGCTGGGCCTCGCGGTTCTCTCGCGTGCCCAAAAAGCTCTACGTCCACTTCCTAGACTGCCGACCTCGCAGCATGAAAGCAACCGAGGAAACACAAGCTTTCTTCCAGATCTCCGGTACCGCCACCATGGGCGAAACCCTGGACGATCCCTGCAGCATATCATGACACATGGCCTGTGACTGGCCAGACACAATCCTTATCGCGCATGCCTATCTTTCGGCGCCAGAGAGGTTCGGGCAGACAACTTTTTGATGTCACTCGATTGTTTGTCTAGCTGCCTCTCACGAACCATCTTTTTTCACGCATCTCGATTCCCTTTACTCGATTGCAATGGAACGCGCCGACGTCGTGCATGTGGCTACCAGCGTTTCATGCGCGCTTACTGGCTCGGGAGATTCCGTTGCGTCTTGCGCCTCTCGTCTAGGAGACCTTGTTCAATGGCTGTGCGAGCTGTGGAGGTGACGTTGAGAGTCCTTGGTAGGAGCATGTTTCTTTTGGGTTGTGGAGGGACTACGCGGTATCGCAAGGCGCGAGTATTATTACTCTCCTGCTTTTCTTCCTGCTCCCTCTCACTTTGTTCTAACTTTCACCTTTAATACCCATTTCATCTTCTGCATACCAGTCATTGGAGAAGTAAGAGAAGAACTTGAGCAAGAAAAAGGAACAGTACCACAAACACAACACACAGCAATCATGGCCGGCGTGTCTGGACCGAACGTCTCTGAGCCTGAGTTCGAGCAGGCGTACAAGTGCGCAGCTGCCGAGAAGAGCCCAGAAGCACAGTTCACTGACATACTACAGGGAGCTTGCATCCACCCTCGAGTCCAGCAAGCTTTACGAGAAGAACCCAGAGTACAAGAAGGCACTCAAGATTGCCTCCATCCCAGAGCGCGTCATCCAGTTCAGAGTAACATGGGAGGACGACAAGGGCGAGGTGCAAGTCAACCGCGGTTTCCGTGTGCAGTTCAACAGTGCTCTTGGTCCATACAAGGGTGGTCTCAGATTCCACCCAAGTGTGAACCTTTCGATCTTGAAGTTTTTGGGCTTTGAGCAGATTTTCAAGAATGCTCTCACTGGACGTGAGTACAATCATAGGCCATCGGGTGGTGGTGAGCTAACATTGCACAGTCAACATGGGCGGTGGTAAGGGCGGTGCCGACTTCGACCCCAAGGGCAAGTCCGACAACGAGATCCGCAAGTTCTGCGTGGCTTTCATGCGTGAGCTTAGCAAGCACATTGGCGCCGACACTGATGTGCCAGCCGGTGACATTGGTGTTTCGCCTCGCGAAATCGGCTGGATGTTTGGCACATACCGAGCTGAGCGCAACAGGTGGGAGGGTGTTCTGACAGGCAAGGGTGGCAACTGGGGCGGTAGCTTGATTCGACCAGAAGCGACCGGCTACGGTCTCGTATATTGTAAGACATCCTGTTCTACCAACACACTACCACAGAGCTGACGGTAATGTTTCCAGACGTCCAGCACATGATTCAATACGCCACTGGCGGCAAAGAGTCCTTCTCTGGCAAACGTGTCGCCATTTCAGGTTCCGGTAATGTCGCTCAATACGCCGCCCTCAAAGCCATCGAACTCGGCGCCACAATTGTCTCCCTCTCCGACTCCAAGGGTGCCATCATTGCCACAGACGACAAGGGTATTACAGCTGAGGAGATCAACTACATTGCCGACCTCAAAGTCAAGCGTAAGGCCCTCACCGAGCTCTCTGAGAGCTCAGAGCACAAGAACAAGTTCAAGTACATTGAGGGTGCACGCCCATGGGTCCACGTCGGAAAGGTCGATGTGGCTCTTCCATCTGCGACACAAAACGAAATCTCTGGCGAAGAGGCGCAAAAGCTTGTTGAGGCGGGATGCAAGTACATCGCTGAGGGGTCAAACATGGGCTCCACACAGGACGCTATCGATGTGTTCGAGAAGGTCCGCAAGGAGAAGAAGGGCGAGGGTATCTGGTATGGTCCTGGAAAGGCTGCCAATGCCGGTGGTGTTGCCGTGTCAGGTCTCGAGATGGCACAGAACTCGCAGAGACTGAAGTGGACTTCTGAGGAAGTTGACTCGAAGTTGAAGGGCATTATGGAGGCGTGCTTCAAGAACTGCTTGGAGACCGCCAAGGAGTACGTTCCAGCTGCGGAGGGCGAGCTGCCCTCGCTCGTGGCTGGTGCCAATATTGCGGGTGCGATCAAGGTCTTCTCGGCAATGAGAGATCAGGGTGATTGGTGGTCGTACTAGATGTCGACCTCATGCAGTGGTTGTGATTCCATACAGATGCAGGATGGACAGGCGTAATGGACCAAGGCGGGCGGAGAGTTTGTTGGTTGAACATGAATACGCACTGTAACCTCGAGCATTAGCTGACCTCAATGTTATAAAATTATGAAGGACTTCTGGTTCAGTCTCGATTTCATCGTGGTTGCCGAATGAAGCTGCGGCCAGAGCTTCGGAATGTCTCGGAAAGAGAGGAGCGTGAAGCGCAACGCGTTATTAAGCTGAGCTCTATAACATCCATCATCCACCGCATACTTCCGTCCAGATGCGTAAGATGACAGTATCGAATGCAATGTGATACAGACATCAATGTCCTGATGATGATGTCGACGCGATGGCCCTGCTGTAACTCTTGCCGCGGTGAGATGTGATCAGCCGAGGCCCCGCTTGAACATCTCGACTCCTTCGACATACACCATGCTATCAACAACAACATTTCAGCGATTCTATTCATCGTACTGACACAGTCGTGTTGATCGATCTGCGCTAGATCGATTAAACTGCTCAACAACCACCATGGCGCACTCATCAACATCAGCAGACTTAACAGTCGCCAACCTCTTCAACTTCAAGCAACATGTAAACCTTCCACCCTTCGCTACACGAAGCCGTTTTCTGATACCGTGCATGTAGGTCGTCCTCATTACCGGCGGCGCAACCGGGCTCGGTGAGATGGCTGCACAGGCTTTCGTCCAGAACGGTGCCAAAGTCATTATTGCCAGCCGGAAGAAGTCAGAACTGGAGAAGACTGCTAGTCGATTGAACAGCCTTGGTCCTGGAAAGTGCGAATACGTCGTAGCAGATCTCAAGGACCGAGCTGGCTGCGATGCGTTGTGTGCCGAGGTCAAGAAGAAGACTGATCGGTTGACCGTTTTGGTCAACAATTCTGGTGCTACTTGGTCAGTACACCGTTATCACACCTTTGGCACAGGTCGACACGACTAACATGCTTAGGGGCGCACCATACGACGACTTCCCAGAGTCAGGATGGGACAAGCTCATGGCTCTCAACGTCAAAGCGATCTTCTACACCACCGTTGGCCTGCACTCGCTCCTCACCAAGGATGCCACGGCAGACATGCCCTCCCGTGTCATCAACATCGCCTCCATGGCCGGTATCCAGACTTTCGATGTCACGACCGGGGACGAAGGAGGTCTTGCCGCTCCAGGGTCTGGAACATTCTCCTACGGGCCTTCCAAAGCGGCATGCATCCATCTCTCCAGGATGCAAGCTTCGAAGCTGATGCCCCACCATGTTACGGTCAACTGTATCTGCCCTGGTGTGTTCCCGAGTAGGATGACAGCGTACGGCATGCAGGCGTTTGGTGACACACTCACGGCTGGCCAGCCTAGTGGACGTGTCGGAAAGCCAGAGGATTTCGCGGGGTTGGTGCTGTACCTGAGTGGACAGGGTGCCGGGCATGTCACGGGCAATGTTATCGAGATTGATGGAGGCAGCACGAGGAGTGGCTTCAGAGGGAAAGCGAGAGGAAAGAAAGAGAAATTGTAAGTTGAGCAATGCAGTGTGCTCAAAGAGATATGACTTCACCCTTCAGATCCATCAACCTGCCGCTGTTACTGTTGCTGTTGCTGCTGCGCAGCATGCCGTCGCGCAGTAAGCTCGTCTGCTTTCACCCTTCCGCTCCCTCCTCTCCGCGTCCTCGAGATTCAACGCCTCCATCATCTGCGCCTGGTAGTGCTCGTCTTAAGACAATTGATAATATATCTCGCTTCTCCATCCGCCCAGGACCGTACTCGCTAACGCAACTTATCAAAGTTGTGAAGATACTCGCCCGTACTTGGCTAAGAGGACGGTCCTGAGGACATCTTTTGTCTCTCATCTTGTTTGTCGCAGATTTTCCTTGATGCTACTGATGTCGTTTTCGTTACGAAGTGATGGAGTGGCGCGAAGCAGACGGTCGAATTATGACTCGTCGGCGTCATCAGGGATGTGTTATTGGTTGTATGGGACGGACATGATACACGGATTCGTGGTGTTGCTGTCGGTGGTTGGCAATGGGAGGATGGGCGACTATGTTTGCCGTTGCAGGCTCGAAGTGACCACATATTATTGGGTTCGTAGCAAACTTGCCCGACCGGAGACAAATCGTCCTCTCTCAATGTGACGTGTGTGACGAACGTTCTTATTTAGTCCTCCGACGTCCTCGATGGGCCAAGAGGATATATCGTATACATGTACCTGTAGTAGTTGTTCGAAGTGATGTTGGTCGAACGTCGAAGATAAGTCAACTTTCGATGGAGATGGAATCAATATTTGGCGAGGCAGAAGCGGAAGTCAACCTCACCCCTTTCATCCTTCGTTCTTAACACACAACGTTCTGCTTGCGCACAAGCGATAATGGGCAAATCCATACACACAATGATAACACGATAGCACATGACAGCACTGTCTCGCACTACGCAAAGACCATGGACCTCGCAGCATGGATCGCGACAATCCTGTCGCTAATGCTCATCTCCCTTCCACTCATATACCACCGTCTCTCCACGATCCTCAGCCCAGACCGACCTCACCCACGACGAAGAAGATATGAGGCTGTAAAAGTCCCACGGCACCTTCTGATCGTGCTAGGAAGCGGCGGCCATACAGCAGAAATGATGGCAATGCTACGACGAGCAGTCGGCGAGAAGGACAGCAAGCTACGACTAGACTGGAGGGACTTTCCACAACGCACGTGGGTCATAAGCTCAGGCGATGCAATCTCCGCCTCTCGCGCAAGAGACTTCGAGGACGAAATTGCCGCGCAGACGGGAGAGAAGGTAGGGACCTACCACGTCGAGATCGTGCCGCGAGCTCGGGAGATACATCAGCCGCTCTACACCGCGCCTGTCTCTTCTCTTCACTGTCTGAGATCATGCTTGACCGTTCTGACGCGACACGGACATCCTGATCTCATCTTGTGTAATGGTCCCGCCACGGCTACGATCTTGGTCTTTGCTTCGGTCCTGCTGCGATTCTTCAATATTCGAGGTTGCATGACGAGGGGCAAAATGCGCACGATCTATGTGGAATCTTGGGCGAGAGTAAAGAAGCTGAGTCTGTCCGGGATGCTGCTTTCGAGGGTTGTGGATAGGTTCTTGGTGCAGTGGCCGCAGCTCGAGGGCAAGGGACGAGCAGAGTTCATCGGGGTGTTGTTGTGAGCTTTTCACCACCCAGCTATGCTATCTATGATGGAGACTCTCACAAGCATACCAGGTACTTTCGAAATCTCGGCTAATACTATCGCTCTGGCCCGCATCTGGTCAGTTCGTGCACTCCATCATTTCGACCTTGTCGCCTTCCAGCCGTACAGACCCCACTGTGCCTTTGTATCAACCTCCCTGCTGATGAGGATGCTGTAATGGAGCTCGACTCACGAACAGGCTTTCACCTCAGGTTTTCCGCCAATCTTTCCATAAAGTCCAAGATGCTATCGATGATCAATGGGTTCGGACGATCGTCCTTATGCAACAGATACTCCGGTCTACAATCGTCTTTGTGTATCTTGAGTTCCTTGGGCACCTGGCCCTCGCCCGCGCCCTCTAAAGCAATTGCAACCTACTTGCGTTTTGCATGCCGCCAGTCCGCCGTCATGTTTGGCGCGCGCAGATCAGGCGATTCGCAGCCACCGCCAGGCACGGCCACGATCTTACAACAGGAGCGTATAGAACTAGCGACGTAAAGGCCGCAATACACGTCAAACTTATCGCAAACCTAGCGAGGAGCGGGTGCCTAGGTTCTGTACCACATGGCATCAATTGAAGCCGTGCCTTATCTTGCCCATCAAGCGATCGGAATATGGGAATTCTATTAAGGCGAAGGCGACATATCAAACGCCGCGACGTCGGACATTTAGGCCCACGAGACGTGCTGATTGCCTCAGGCTCAAGCAGCTAACGCAGAGCGGGAGGAACCTAATTTGAAGACGGAACGAAGTAATATGCGATCTCCTATGCCGCTGTCACTACTCGCCGGCCGTTGGTCGCTGGACCACTTACACCTATGGCAGCACTGCCGCCGAAGATACCTCATCTGAGACCAACTTCCTCAACTTTCTGGCAAGATCGTCCGCCTCTTGCTTGCCTCTAGCATCCTTGCGTTTGTGCTTTACCCGTACTGCCGTCATTTCTGGGATAAAGGCGTCCAGACCCTCACAATCGCCGTGGAACCTGACCTTCCTTAATCGTAGTGTGCGGAGAGTCGGCATGCCAGGAACGCTAGTGATGTCAGGATATTGCGGCGTACCATCACTCTTCCGAAACCGCCACCAGAGCGCCTCATATGCCCATAAGTCCAGCTCCTGGAGATGATCCATGTCCTTCATGAGCCTGAAGAGCCTCGGCGCAACGACTCTATGAGTAGTCTGGTAGATCATGGAGACATGGCAAATATGCATTCTTCTTGTCAACGGAGTGCGCTCCAGAATGGTTTTTGCTGCGCCCAAACGCCCGAGCGCGAAGTGGTTCAGGCTGTAGAAGAGTGGCATGGCTTCTCGGAAGACCTGCTGGTTAACACCCAAGATCGCCAGCGATTGAGCGAGCGGACGCGATGACAGGTATCTTCGCGGGTCGTAGATTTTAGGATCCAGAACCTCGAACGGCTTGTATTGCGCACTGACGACTTGCAGTTCTGCGGGATGGCTTGGACCAACGGCCAGAGTCCCCCAAGACGGGGCGATGCCAGCAGGAGGATAGCCAACTACAAGTCCATACACTTGATTCCGGAGTTCGGGAGGCAGTCGCATAAACGGGAATGACCTTCTCCGTATCCCTTTCTGTCCCAAAGCCTGTCTGCGCAATCGATCCTGGAGGAGGGCCGCAGCTTCGACAAGTTCTATCATGAAGATTCTCGATGTGGCCCAACGACGGTGGAGACCAAGCTCGAACTGCCCCAGAACTCTCTCTACATTATTCTTCAGTTCGGCACCTTCTTTGGCCCTTCCTTGACCGTCGCCAATATTCGACTTCAAAAATCCACTTGGGAGAAGCTCTACCTACGAAGCTGTCAGTATCTTGCATTACCACGACGTTAGGCCGGTCAACTCACAGTGCTTGCCGTCTCTAGCTCGAGCTCCCTGTAGAAATAGAACATTTGCGCTATCCAGATCACAATCTCCTCGGGATTCGATGGTCCACGAAGGACTATTGCAATCACGACCAACTCCTCCACGCGCAAAGGTGGTCGACCCGCGCTCCACATCCACGGCCTGATCAAGCGGC
This sequence comes from Mycosphaerella arachidis, assembly GCA_001297265.1. Lineage (NCBI taxonomy): Eukaryota > Fungi > Ascomycota > Dothideomycetes > Mycosphaerellales > Mycosphaerellaceae > Mycosphaerella > Mycosphaerella arachidis. The sequence goes on from LIHB01000018.1 coordinate 114,602, forward strand.
GGAGGTCGTCTTGTAGAGTGCTCACAACTCCTCCCGATGCTGGACCCGTGGCTCGCTGGCCCATCGTGCTCGTCAGATCCTTGAGATGGCCTCTCATTATCGTTGGCGCATCGATGACATGTGCCTCCCGGATCATCCCCAGAAGAACTGCCTCCACTACTGCATCCCAAGCATTATTGAGATATCTCGCTAGCCATCCGTACAAGAGCATCCTCAAGACGAACCAGAAATGCAGGAAGGATTCTTCTGCCAGGGCGGCCATTCCGACGTGGGATGGTGGCATGAAACAATTGCATGGAGTATGTATGTGATGGGCATAAGAAAGATTTGGCGTTTGAAAAGGCGGTAATGCGCGTGTTGTAATGCTACGTCGAAGCAATCGGAGAATGTCTGTCAGGAGCATTCAATGTTCATAACAAGAATGATGTCATAGAATTGAGGACACGTGCGACAGCTCATGCAAATGGTCATCATGCCGTCTGCGCCTTCTGTGGTCTATGTTCTGTCAGCCAGTGCTGTCATCACGCAATCAAGTTACTTAGCTGACGCAAAAAGCAATACTTGCTTGGATAAATGACTAGTTACTTGCTTGACTGGTATCAAAGGCCTATGCTTAAATGACTTGACTTGCTTAACTGTGTAAAAAATGAGATTTTTGCACTATTTGTATATTCGAAGGCCTAGCGCCATCGCGGGTAGGTCGTTTTCCTAATATCTTCTGCGATACTTCAAGACAAGCGCAGGGTAGTATATATAGGTATAGATCTGATGTTGTCGTTACAGGGTTACGGGTTACAAGGTTACGGGTTATAGGGTCACGGGCTATAGGGTCACGGGCTATAGGGTCACGGGCTATAGGGTCACGGGCTATAGAGTCACGAGTTATAGGGTCACGGGCTTCACAGTTACGGGATCTCAGGGTTACGGGATCGCGGGCTATAACGGCTAAGTTTATAACCACACGTATTTGTTTACTTGCTTAACTTAACTAACAATATCGCATGTTACTTAACTAGGTGTTATATAACCTTGCTTGCTTGACTTAAAGGGAAAATTTGTCAAGCAAGCAGTCAAAACAGATCAAGCTGATTAATTGATGCCACTACTGCTATCAGGTCACATTCAAGTCGGAAGGTGTCGAGAAAATGGTCAAGGGCGGGAAGAATTTTGTCCAGACATTCACAGCTGAGGTACAACCCGTTCACTTCCACGATGACATTGCTATTGGCTCGTTGAAGCATATGCAGAGGCAGGCCTGGAAAAAGAAAGGAACTCTGGTGTACGGTTCTGATCTCGGCAGTCTAATCGGCCGGTGTGAATCATCGAGGACACTCTACAGCCTGAAGGAGTCCAGGACTGAGAGTTGGAAATTTTTTCGGGCATTCACCATGGGCTGACTTGAGGACAGTGAAACATATGACCTGTCGCGAAGGGCGGTGGCCGGAGCGGATAAGTTACCGCGCCTCTTGATCTCTGGGCATGGTGGACCTTGTACGCTGGTAGTCAGTGATGAAGTGATCATGACTAGGTGTCTCCGGCTTGCGCAGCACATCAGGGTGATTTCTCCTAGGTCGATAGGTCCAGTGATCTGCATGTTCAAAGCACTAGGTAAGTGGAGATCGTGTGAGCTGTGAGATGTGTGTCCAGTAACATATGCCCCGAAGGTCCCATATTGCTGCTGTTGCAGTAGAAGCGAACTCGTTGGGCATGTAGCGACCTGGTGACCGATGCCTCGTATACGGCATAGCGGAGGTATTGACCTTGATCCGGCCCAGCGCATGTTAACAATACAGGCAACGCTCGCCGGCACGTGAAAGTGCAATTATGGGACTGTGGAAACTTGGATATCCACTTGTCCTCAAAATGAATTCTTCAAAGACTCAGCCTGCTCCTTGTGCTCAACTCAACCCGGGACAAGACGAAAGCGGCTTCTGCCACGAACATTACTCTAGAGTTGTTGGCGAGAGTCTGCGAGGCGCACTTCGGTCCGGGGGGTAAAGTGCGCAATCTCCAGCGCCGCGCTAACGGGCAGCATGACAGCCTGCAGATAGTATCGCATCAATCCTGCGGTATTCATTCGATCGAAGCGATCGCCCTTCGGGTTCGAGCGCCGATTACGCCGGACGGGAGCAATGAATGGCTGGGCCGTCATCACGGCGCGTATGCAGCGGAATCATGCCCGTCTAATCGCACTTTGATCTCTGTGTAGGTACGCGGTGTTACCGCATCCTGAACGCGATTATTTCGCGGTCGGGATTACCTGGTCTCGGAGTAATCATTCAAAGCGACACACACAGCGCCACGATGGTGGCCATTGTACTGCCGGATGATATTCTTGCTTGCGAGCTCCCACAATCTGGCGTAGTGATCACTGCACGCAGTCACCAAATATGCAGAGTCGGCTGAGAAAGCGCAATCCCAGACCCATCGTTGGTGACCATCAAGTTCGTTCTCGAGGGCAAAGGATCCTTCCTCAGTACCGGGCAGATCTCGCGACTTCTCTTCGTCGTTTTTGTCGTCAGATGGCATGGTGACATTCTCAGTGTCGACGGTCCATATCCTGGCAGTGTGATCTGCTGAGCAAGTGGCAAGTTTTCGGACATCTGGCGAGAGCAGCACTCGAGTGATGTAAGTTCCATGGGCCCGGAATTTGGTGACTGGCACAAGACTGGTCACGTCCCGCACGGTGATGAGTCGCCAAACAAACACCGCGCCATTGACGCTCGAGCTGACTGCAGCACATAGAAGGGAGCCATCGGTTGCGACAGTGACTGAGGCGACGCTCTTATCTTCTTCCGGGACGAGCTGATGACTACATTTGTTCTCGCCGAGATCCCAGATGCGTACGTTGCCGCCTCGATCGCAAGAAATGAGCTCGCCCTGATTTGGGTGAATGACAACGTCGTTAACGGGTACACCGTGCGAGTAGTTCCGCTGGATGTGACCGCTTCTAGTATCCCAGATCTTCACAGTGCCTAGATTGTTGAGTAAGCGCAAGAGCATGTATCACCACGATATGGTGACCAACCGTCCTCGGAGCTTGTCACCATCCACTTTCCTTCGCAGTGGAAGGCAACGCCAGTGATGTTACCAGTATGTCCTTCAAAAGTGAGCACAGATGCAGGGTTCGTCGACTTGATGTCGTAAAGTTTCACTGTGTGATGTCCGGCCGCCGCTAAGAAGCGCTTGTCGGGCGAGATGCATAGTCTGTTGACCTGCGAATCGGGATGAGGTATCGTGCGGGAGCAGATGCCACTCAATGCTTCCCAAAACCTGAAACAAGCAGCAAGTCAGCGCTCTGATGCTATTATCCAGTAATACTCTTCGACGAGAAGCTGATTGCATATTGAGGACAAGCCCGGCTGCATGGTTCTCCTCAAAGTGTGAATAGCACAGCGTCTGCCACAGGGAGTATGAACGATCTCAGTAATCGTAGATAGCACACACGATGTTCAAGGCATGTTGGAAGGTGGCGTTCCCCGTATGACCCCATTGGTCCATATCCTTAGGGTGATTGTAGGTGGAGACAGCTTTGTGATGGCCACTTTGTCCACACCGGTGTGTAGTCTTCATTCCAGTCTTCAACTGAGGACGGCAAGACACCTACCTGATGGTATGATCGTAACCGGCTGTCGTCTCGATTAGTGCCACGCCCGCTGAAGGACTCGGTCGCCCTTACCAGTACACAGTATGACGCTCATTGCGAGTGCATCTGCGATCTGACGATCAAGCAGACAATGGGTATCGCGAGGAAGAAGGTGGTCCCGGAGAATTCCTTCGGAGGGAGGTGTTGCTGAAGGTGGAGAATCAAGCGGCGGCGTCTCTGGGCGGGACGTTGAAGCTCGTGCGACGATTCGTGGACTGGCACCAGGCAATCACTGACGCACGAGGCTTTCTGTAGGGAGGCGCAACAATATTGCGGCTGGTGAGATGGCTCGACCAGGTGATGTTGTTGTTCATGTCAGCAGGAACGAAAGAGCGAGATGTGTTCACCGGCAGGGATCTCGCTGACTCAGCATGCATTAGCGCGGGTCGCACTTTCACCTTATCCTGACATCAAGCCAACCAGAGGAGGCGCATTTCGCAATGGCCTCAGGCTCGCGACTATCTCGACACCGGAACGGCGTGATCGCAGGATGTGAGGACGACTCAAGCTACCCACTGCTGCAGCGATGTGCCGAGGGCTCATGACAACAGAGATTGCCACACCACCCAAACTCGAGACCAATGTTGAGCCGCGTAGAATACAATACTCTAAGCAAATTCGACCGAGGCACCATTCGTCGAAGCGACCCGCATGGCTTCACGCCCCAGTCTCACAAGCAATGGCTTTACTGCAGTGGAGGAGGAGCTACAGTTGCATGGATCCCGCGCTTTCGGATTCAGGAGATAGACTATATGCCGGGCTGTCCTTACGGCTGTTGCAGCTTTGACGCGATTTCGATGCCTGTGACAGCGTAAGCTGCAGGGGAACAGGATCCGGACCGGGTCCTATTCCGCCATCAAGTCGAGCCGCTCGGCAGGCTTTGCCAAGAAGACATGTGCCGTGCTATTGATGTGTGCTGGGTACCTCGCAGTCGTTCCAGAACGTCCATACGATTTTGAGGGCGGCGGGGGTGTTGTTCGATATGTCCGTGATGGCGTTGCTTTCTGGCATCACTCGTGCGCAAACGCCGTCACATGGCAATTTGACCCGCCCACGCTTGCTCGAGGGATTTGGGCTTCAGCCATTGGGCTAGAAGCGCCGACCGTGGCTTAGAGGCACCGTTGAACGATGAAGGAAGTGTTATGACCGAGGTATGCCGACCCATGACTGTTGGGTTGTTGACTCGGAGTCTCATGCAGCTGCGTGACCGGACGAGGACGAAGGCGAACAAATTGATGGGAGCAGAGATGTTGGTAACGCCGCTTGATCTTGCATCGTGCCCTGCAGTGGTGAAGACGAGATATTTCATCCCAGGACCCAGATCTTGGTATCGCTGATCTTGCGGCAATTGCTCTGCAACCCGTCTGCATTACCTTAGTAACATGTGTAACATTCTTCTGTATCCCTCGATGTCCCTCGATGCGATGCGATGCGATGCGATGCGATTCGATGCGATTGTGGGTGTTGCTGATCATATTGCAGGTCGAAGACGATATCATAAGCAAGGTCGAGCTTGCTGCGGAGGGCTGTGGCGACGCAGTTCAAAGATGCGCCCGGGTGGAATTGTGACCGAGCCTTCTCTTCGCTGCAGAAGGCTATTGGCAGGAGACGCATTTGTTACCGGCTGCCTTGCTCTTGTCGCTTGAGCGCAAGTTGCTTGAGGAAGGTCTTGTATACGCCCGGCAGCGCCAGCACCAAGGCAAGAGCCACACGAATTCGGCGAGGATCGTCAAGACAAACCACGCGAACCACACTGTGCTGTCTCTTGTCAGCTCAGGTCCTGCTGGTACGATGTAGATTACTCATTTTGTGTAGAAGTCATACCTGATGCTTGAGAAGTTGATGGAATCGACCCGGCACTGTAACAAACCAGCGTGGGTGACAACATCAGCCACTAGGATCGGACCTCGCTGCCCTCATTGCCGCCGCCACGCTAGTCAGGATCTGGCGATGCTGCCGGTTTGTCTGGTACCTGCGCAAGCTGTCATGCAAAATGCATGGCGCCATCAAGCTCCATACAGCACAGCCTTGTTTCAGCCCTACGATTTCGGTCACCTTAGTTCCTACATCCTGCTTCCGTGCCTTTACGGACTGCGATCGGTCTTGTCGAAGGGTATTGGCGTGATTTATGGCTATCTTTTCATACCAATATAATGAGCAATCAGCGCCTGTTGACCACCCCATCGCCGCCGGAGGCAATTCGGGACCCTTTCACTCACGAAAGCTTAATCCGAGGACAGGACCCTGCACCCGTGTTGGCCTGAATGGACGGCACTTTTGCTTCACGATGCTCTACGAAGTGCAACACTGCGATGCCAGCGATTTCACGGACGTGCATTTGTAGGGCAAAGTCGCCTCTATCTCCTCGTCAAAATCTGTGGTAAACACGGTCAAGAATGCGTCCTACAGAACACCCAAGGCGAAGCAAAAGGGTATTTCTTACTCGCGAGCTTTGACCCACCCACCTCGTGGCCCAGCTTGACACATTGAAGCAAGATCCTCCTTCCAAATGCTGTAGACAACGTTATACTGCGCTTCATGCGACGCCGTTGACATGCTCATGTAGCCAGCGCTCGAGACTACATCCTCATGTGCGTGCCATGGAAATAGGATGAGTTTTGCGAGGTGTAGAAGCAAGAACAGGAGGGAAATTATCTGGTCATGCTTTGAGAGCTGCGGTCCTCGCAGTACCACAGCTATGCTACTGCATTTCCCTATATCTTCGCGCATGATTTCGCAGTACTGCTATCTCACCACCAGAACCACAGCAACATACCTCACGCACCATTCAGAAGCCCAGCTACCCAAGTACATTGACTTCTACCTTGAGCTACCTCACGCTTGACGACTACCTTGCACAGCAACATCAACAAGGCTCTCAAGCACCAACAAGTACCGCTGTTAGCACTTTCCGAAAGGAAGTGGCAGCAATTTACCAGCGCTTTGCAACAACACGATTCGAAAAGAACCAAAGTGAGTATGGCCTTGCACTGCTTTCCACTTGACTACCTTGGTCTAACGAGAATTTACAGAAGACTACGCAAGATGGCTCGTCAATCGAAGACCACAGCCAAGCCAATGTCTGTGGGGCGTCGGCAGTACAAAATGGATCATCAGAACAATATGCGCAAGGTTGCATATACGCTTCGCGCCTTATTCATGATGCACGACGGCACCTATGGACGTTCCTTCGTGTGCAAGAAGCACACGGTCCGAGCTACTGACAAGTTCGATGTCAGCGAACTGCAGGTGCTCGGCGCCGAAAACTGGGCTGCCTGCTACAAGTTTGAATGCGACTTCCAGCGGGCCATCGTCTTCAGCAACACCCTCGGTGTTGCATACCAATGCCACGACAAGAAGAACTTGACCCAAGTTCCATGGCAGCAGCAGCCACAGCAGCAGCAGCAGCAGCAGCAGCAGCAAGCGCCTGCTGCTATTGTCCAATTTCAGCAGGCACTACAGCCAGTACAGCAGCAAGCACCTGCTGCTGTTGCACAATATCAGCAGGCACCGCAGCCACTACAACAGCAGCCAGCGCCTCAGGCTACTGTTCAACCTCAGCAAGCCTTTGACCCGTCCAAGCCGGCCAATCTGCCTCTACCTGGCCAGATGTATGTCTCTGGTCGCGATAGTCTGGAGGCATCCTTCATCCCTGAAGACTGGATGGACTGGCAGTTTCCAAATGCAAGTCCGATCCGCTGGTCAACGACTTCGGGCGGGCATGAAGACCGCTTCGAAGATTTCACGCTTGCTATCGACGCCCTTGCCCTCTGCTTGGCTGATCCACCGGACCATGCGGAGGTGCGTGTCAATGGCGCTTGGTACCTTGCAGGCGAGGTGAGATCCGCGTTGGCTTACGAGGTCCCGGCTTTTGACGTGTTGCCTGTGAGCATGCACAGCAACTCCGGCGTCAATGCGTCCTGGTCGTCTGGAAGCCAGTTGGAGGGCCTCGAGACGCCCGCTGACGACCAGCTTGTGCCTGCTCAGCCGGCTTCACCTCAAATGTCTGAGTCTGGGGATGACTTCTTGAAGGTCATTGATGAATTCTTCCCGGACCCGGCTGCCCCTCCGGCGTAGATGCTGACACTATGCTCGGCACGCAGGTCGGTCTCAGCTCGGACAATGGGTCTGAAGCAATGGTCGGGAAGCCGTTCGACCTCGACGACTTACTCGACCTCTGGGCCTATGCGTCGACAGACTTCTAAGCTCTGTCTACTTTGCCTTGCTTGAAGCGTTCAGCAATCATGCGCACGATACCCTTGCTGCTGACTTTGGAGTTCTTTCACACCACCTCGGCGACGACCACAAGCTGGCGCGACCAAAGGTGAGTCTACTGCACGGGCGTACTGCTTTACCTTGCTTGCAAACCACCTCATCGACGACCACAGAGTCTCGAAAAATAGGTAGGCCACTGCTACAGCATCTTGACTTGGATGATTCGGGTTGTGCTTTCTGCAGAAGTACGGGAAAGAGGGGCTGAGTGAGCGTTTATCGTACCTTGAAAGCCTTCGGATACGCCTTGGGTTTGCACATTCACGAGGTCTGGTCTTACTCCCTAGGCTTGTGGGGGCTTTGCTTGGAAGGCTATGGTTTTCCGGAGGAGGGGGTTTCTGGGATGCGCTTGCGATGATGCGCCCTTTCCAGTTGATCTGTTGATTACTGCGACCGGGTGACCGCCTTTTTGCTTTTGCGTTGCGTAGTTCTGCAATTGCGAAATCATGTGCTTCCAATTTGTTGTGTCTCTATCTGTTCTGCGCTACTGTGTCGTTCATTCCTGTTGCAGGGCCATCCTTGCTTGCCTTGTCGATGTTGAATTAACGCTCACCGCTTCAAGGTTCCATCCCGAGTACGAAAGTCGTACCATGGAGTTGGTACGGCTTTTTTGACTTGGCCCTACAAATGTGACGGGAGTGCATCGCGCTTGCACTTTCATCGCTATCTCTATACACAGCACAACACACTGTCTTTGCCAGAGCCTTACCCAGAGGGTGCCAACATGCCGTTGACGATTGACTCACAGCGCCTGGTGAAGGAGCATCTTAAGGACTAGTGGGTGGCTGTACCATCGAAGAGCCCACTTCGTGACTTGAGGACGCACAGCCGTGATTGGAGGTGACTCAGCAAGCAGTAATTCGTCGTTTTGTCCTCAGAACGAATAAAACAAGCAACAATAAAGCTTCACTCTGTATGCAACGGATGTTTTCTCTCGGACCCTTGATTCACCGCGTCATGTATTGCTCGATACTGCAAAAACACTGTCTTCGAACCTGCTGGACCAGCCAAGGCGGTCTCGAGATCCATCCGCAGCGCTGTATACACCCGCATCGATCACGTTCCACTTCAGATTTCGGGTAAAAACGACAGAATGCTACTCCAAATCCGCCACTCTCGGCACAACTTGCGCCAATTACTCAGATCTCTAGTCTCAGCTTTTTGCCCAGCACGCCTCTCAATACCGTGTGGGCGCCGTAGTCCAACCTACCGTCGCGGTTATGGTCATTTCAAGATGGTCCTGCAATCCTGCAACCTCCTCGGAACGGCATGTGAACAAATCAATTCCAGCAAACCCAGCTATTTTTTCTCATGTCATAAGGTCATCTTTTATCCTGTAGTCCAAATCTACGCAGGGCTCTGCAATCACTACCACAACCTTGGGATCTTCCAATCCACTGTGGGGCCCATGGCCTCATCAAAACCAATTCATTGCACTGAGTACCTCCCATCCTATTTTCGGATTTGAGCTAATAACGCCGAAAAGACCAAGCTACCTCGCCCTGATTGCCAGTAATTTCCACTACATGTTCAGGAATCCTTGTCCGCATTTCAGGCTTCTGGTTATAGCTGGCCGTTTCCATGCAGATCTAGGACCATTCCACGAGCGGTGAATTACTCCTATAGGGACAATTATGTCGTTTATTACTCTTATAGGGACAATTACATAAAAATTACTCCTATAGGGACTTATAGGGATGCCAAATTACTACTATAGGGACATATTATAGCAGTCGCTTTTTGCGACCTCTTTATGTACTACTGTCATTCAATCTGCTCTATAGTATCGTACGAGCATGTTAAATAACAGTAGTACGTTTTTATTCTAACGACTCGTAGCTCATAGCTTATATAAGTTATATATAAGGACGATATAACAAGCAAGATAGGGCTTATCTAAGATATATAATGCGGACATATAGTCGAGAGCCGACATTCGGAGCAACATCGTTATACTGCAGTATATTTAGCATCTGTAGAAACAATAGCTAACTATGTTGTAGGTGCAAAAGATTTACTTTTTGCACCTATAGCTAACATACCTATCTTTTTGTACCCTGCAACATAGCCTAAGTTAAAGGTTAAAGATTGCTATAATGTGTCCCTATAACAGTAATTTAGCATCCCTATAAGTCCCTATAGGAGTAATTTTTGCATAATGGTCCCTATAGCAGTAATTGCTAACATAATTGTCCCCATAGGAGTAATTTACCGTCTCGAGGTACTTCACTTTCTTCAGCGTCGAAAAGATTCCGAATGCAGTTTTGAAGGCAATTGTGACAGGTGGGCGCACCTCGGTCGCGACATGAATCACTGGTGGAAGCTCCTTGCTCTGATTGAACCATTGCGTGGCATGTGCGTAGGCTGTTGGCGGGGAGTGGATGATGCGACTGTCCCAGAGAGGCAGATGTAAGTAAGTGCAACAGCAGAGAGCTCATTAGCAAACAGGCGCTCTGGAGGGAGGCACCTTAACTCCATTGCTCTTGCGGAAGTCCTCAGCCTTACCAATACCTGGAAAAGTTCTGGCGCGAGCTTGCAGAGCAGAACGCGAGCAGGAGCGCAGTATCAAACCCTCCCTTGCCACGACCAAAACAACCCCACCTCTGATTCTGCTGCGAACATCGACGTCATACCATTCACCTACAGTACCTACTCCACAGCCCATCGCACAAAGCACGCTCACATCAAGCCGGGGAATCGAAAGACCGCTTCCTAGCTTCTCCTGCAACCCAGCTGCAGCACCAGAGAAGCCATCTCCAACCACTCGATGTGTGATGCGTGTCTTGAATGTATGTTTCTACAGAGGTGGAAGAGCAACCGTTATATAACCAGCTTGTGCACGGGCACGGACCTATGACCCATTCACTTCAAGTCAACCGACAACGGCAAGTCCATCGACGCAACAGCCGCGACTCGGACGGCCACAATCTCTGCCACGACTGAGACAGCCGGAAGCACCTAGGTATATACTGCAGATAAAAGGGACAACAAACGACGGCTCAGACAGCGGCACATGCGTTGCACGACGCCGCTCGCTCGACATCTACTGTACACGACTAGCGCAAAGTAGCTAACACCCTCTATCCAGCAGCGAAGTCTTTCAGATATACGACAAATGGCGCCTGCGACGCCAGCCAGTTCGCATTACCTGTCAGCGAAGACGACTACGACGTACTGCCCTTTCGACTTTTGCAGAGTCCGACTCCTGCATGGCGCCCTATGCTCGCAGCGGTCCTTCTCAATTTCTTCAACGGCAGATCGTCCGCAGTGTCTCCACGTCACTCCTTCCAACTCTCCGACGCCCGTTCTGCCTGCATAGAGTCCGCTGGTGGTTTCGGGAGCATGGCATGTCCTACAACGAGCTCTGCTCCAAGTCCAGCGCGATGCGCTACCTTCGGCGGTGAGTGGCGGTTCATTTTGGTAAGGGATGTGGAGAAAGAGGTGAATGGGAGATGTGGAGAGGTGTCATGTGCTCCTACTCGGTGATTCATCTTAGGAAATGTTCGTCTGAGACTTGCGGTTGGCATTGATAGTGGCGGATGGGGGGAATGGGAGAGAGGACTTGGTACACTTCTGCTGGTCCATCGGGCTGTCCTGAAACCAGTGGAGTGCGGCATGTGAAACCGACATGCGTCGGAAGCAAAATTCGACGTACCGCAAGGATGTGAGACGCCAGCATCATCGGAGTCTGGGACCTTCTGAACTTGCGCTTTGTGCCTTCCTTTCTCTCTGCGTTTCCGCTCACAAGCAAGCGAACCTGCCGGCTTCCGCTGGCGCCCGGGACCAAAAGCTTTGGTCGCGACACAAGAGGAAGCAGAAACAACTGCTGGTGCAATTCGTAGCCGGTACCGTCCGCAGATGGCAAAGTCGCGTTGTGGTGTATGGGCGTTGTCTTAAAGACAGGGAGAAGAGAAGAGAAGAGGCTTTGTTAAGTACCTGCACTGCTGTGGCCTTCCATAACCAATCGCCATGTCACGCGCTCCACTCGACTTGCTCACGACCGTACTCATGGGAAGCTCTCTTCTTGCCCCCGGCCAGATCACCTTATTACGGGGTGAGTCCCCATCGTGCGCTGTAGCCGTTGTTCTTGCCGACACCGCCCCTGGTGGCGATGTCGCGTTGTGGTGTGTGAAGATGGGAGGAAAGGGAGACGAAGGACAGAGGAGAGACTGGGCCTTAAGTATGGCTGTCTGCTGGTCTTGTGGCCAGGTGGCTCGTTCGGTTGGGGTCTTCGTGACGCGCATTACGCTCGTCGGCTTGTCCTTGTGCTGGATGTCGCTGAAGGCTGATCTAACAGGCCGGGCGACAATCATTTCTTCGGAGACGTGTATTCGTCGTGATATGCTGCGTCGTCTGCAGCAGGGAGAACGATCCGCGAGTGTAGACATGAAACTAAAGCGATGATGAGAGTTCAGCGAACAACATATGAACATTTCGATTGCGAGTATCGATCATATCGTACTGAACGCCTGAGGCGTGCGTGGTCTGTGGTATACCGCTCGCACGATGGCAAACCCCCACCCAATAACTCCAATTAAGTGCATTCCGCAGCATTTCGATGCCTCCGCTTCTTCTACGCTGTGTAAACGCCTGAATGTCCCAATGGCTAATGTTTTGTGGCCGTTGATTCGTTGCAATGTAACTTCCACCGAAGCGCTACCATTTCGTCGCATTTCCCTTGCTGGACCTACCAAGAAGGCGGTCCGACACCAAGCTGATGCTGCTGTCCGTATGTGCCAGAGAAGAGCTGCTGCCGTATGCTTGCCCGTTCTTCTGAAGGGCCGGAACTCGGTGATGTCTGTGGCGCCTGCATGAAGCCCAGCGCTGCTTTCAGCTCGGTGACGGCCTCCTCCATCTTGTTCCCACTCTTCTGGTTGTGGTCCACCAGTTTCTGATCCCACCCGCCGAACTGCAGCTGAAAGCCTCCTGCACGCTTCGCTGCCTCCCGAATGACCAACGCCCATGCTTTTGCAATCTCGTCATATGCCTCGTCCTTATGCCGCTGGTACATGACTGTGTCCCAGTCTGGTAGGCGATGAATCATGTTGGTGACGGAATCGAGGTAGTCGAGGGAACGACTGTCTTGAGTTTCGTGGGGTGGTAAGAAGTGGGGTGTGTAGTCTCGCACGGCATCGATCAGCTGCAGCAGATGTTGGCGAACACGATTGTAGGAGTAGTCGGACGTCGGTCGGGTGCCTAGTGGAAATGCGTCCTGGAAAGCTTTCTCGTACTTGCGCAGGACAGAGAGCGTGGAATCGATGGACGGGCGAGGTGCTTGTGTGACAATCTCGCGCTGCAGCTCCGGATGCTGGTCGCACACATTCTGCAGCAGCTGTCGCATGTCGTCGGCCGACAGTGTCTCGAGCAGGCGGGGCAGGGCGAGTGGTCTGCCGGTGGTGTTGGCAGTTCGGGTGCGCTTAATGCTGCGGTGTGCGCTCGAGGACGGGAGATTGCGGCCTGATATGGATGGCGAGGCGGTCGGCGAGGTGGACATGCGATCATGGTCAGCCTCCTCGGAAGCTTTTCGCTTCCGGCCTGACATGTTGGTGTGCGGTGGCGGTGGTGTCTGCTGGCGAAGGGTGTATGATGAGTCTGTGGTGAGAGAGCGATGGCGGTTAGCTTCCGTTCCGTGTCGCTCCTTCTGTACCACGTGCTTGCTTTCTCCAAGATAGCAGTTGGGCCAATGTTTCGACTGTCGGAGTGCACGAACCACGGTTATTGTTACCAGTACTAAGAAGATGCGGAGGGAGAGACAAGCCCGCGTACGCAACGCTGTTCATCTTGTGCCGTGTGTCGTCCAGCAGGGAACACGAATGCCAACGTCGTTGTTGATCTCGAGGGTGGACAGCGGCAGTGTGGTAGTGTATGTGCGCAGGACAGACATGTCGGGTCTTGATGTGCTGTGTTGTGTGCTCGGCTGATTGCTGGCTAACCATCTTGATTGGCAGAGTTTCATCACGGAGTCGATGCCGTCGGCACCCGTGCTGCTGCAGATGCCTCCTGTTCCCGTTCCTTCAAGTCGTTCAAAAAGGACAACCAACAACCACACGTTGGACTACGGCGTCAACATCGTCACACGCTCTCCCAAGGCCATATACAGCCACCTTCCCCAATCACATTGCCACCGTCTCACTATGGCGAGATAGTGCCTTGCTTGTGTTTATGCACCCGTCGCGTGCCTTCCCGGACTCCCTGCTGCTCTCCTTTCAGGGTCCTTGTCCTCCAACATGAGCCGCCCGATGCCAGATACTGCGCGTCGGAAAGCCAAGGAAGACGAACATGACGAGCCACTTCTGGAACATGGACGACACAGCCAAGAAAGCGATATCGAGCTGGCCGAGCTGAATGAATGGGACGGCCACGACCTCGACGGCGAAAGGACTCCCGCCAGCCATTATGATCATGTTCCACCAAAACGGGTAGCTGCATGGAAAATCGCTTTGGCATTGACCGTCTGTGTTGCTGGACTGGTCATCAATACAGAAGCGACTGCCTACTTCGAGGACGAGATAGGTTGGAAGAAGCCGTTTGCATCCATGTACCTCATGCACAGCTCACTTGCGCTACCGTGGCTGTGTCACCTTGGCTGGGAGAGATGGCAGCACCGCGGTACTCCCTACATGCAATGGGTCCGAGACTACAACAACCACCTGCGAGGCTTGATCGCCTCCGTACCTGCTTTCGCAAGCTCTGGTCCAAGTCTGTTGAAGTACATGAAGCTTTCTGGCCATCTTGGCCGACCACTGCAATACATGTGCGCCACCATGGCCATGGTCACCATCGCTCTCACCTGCAGCGGCAGTTCCTGGTTCTTCGCCCTCGCCTTGACCACACCAGGAGACCTCACAGCAATCTACAACTGTGCCACCTTCTTTGCTGCATTGTTCAGCATACCGCTGCTTGGCGAAAGACTCGGCTGGATGGGAATGATAGCCATCGTAATTTCAATTGGTGGGACTTTCACAATTGCATACGGAGACACGACAGTGGAGCATTCTGGAGGCGACGAAGCAATCGGTGCTTCGCGACTTTTGGGTAATGTTATTGCATGTTTTGGTGCTGTGGCTTTTGGACTTTACGAAGTGCTGTTCAAAAAGTGGGCTTGTCCGTCTGGGCCGGAGAGTCAGCAATCAAGTTTGCCATTGACCCTTTCTGCCTCGGCTTTGACTGGTGCATACACATTCTTCATTCTTTGGGTTGTGTTCCTGCCACTTCACTTCCTTGGATGGGAGACCTTTGAGATCCCTGATGCTTGGGATTGGCTCTGGATTGCAATTGCTGTGCTGGCCGGAGCAAGTAGGTCCTCCTTCACGCAATCTTTTCTTATGCCCGCGTGCGCACTAACACACTTCAGTCGCAATGACACTGCTCGTCATCCTCGTCATTTGGACGAATCCAGTCTTCGGGTCGATGGCAAATGTGTAAGTCATCGGCCAAAGTACCACCCACATACTCGCTGACACGCTTAGATTGAGTGTATTCTTCGTAGCATTGGCAGACTGGATGCTCTGGGGCATTGTGCCATCCTGGGCAACATATATTGGCGGCGCCCTGATCTTCATTGGATTTGGACTGTTGTCATACGAGACTCTCAGCGAGTCGGCTCACAAGAAGTAGCATGCAACGAAGCGAACAGCCATTCTTCCACGGTTCCTGCCAGACTTCTGACATGCGGATCGATCGATGCAAATAGTCAACGTGTCGTCTCGCAATGTCGATTTACTGCATTGCTTTTCAACATGCTGACCTGCGCGGGATGGTATCATCGTCCCATGCTTCGACTTCTATAAGGCCGTAGACGATGCAGCACGATGATCACGCGAATCTTCTTCGTCGGCAAGGGGTCGTTCAGACTTCACGCTGACCCATGAGGCTTCAAGTGTTTGCTTGACTTCTTTCGCAGTCCAGCGAATACGGATGGCCCTATATTGATCGGCCCTGCCCTCCATCGAATCACGGACATGGTTCGTCCAAAGTGCAATACACCCCGCTATGATGCACTCGACCATCAGACTTAGCCTTGATCTGTATCCGTCACTGCCTCCCCGTGGGACTTGGCAAGGCCATTGCCTAGCGTGGTACATGTCCTGAAAAAGAGATCGAGGACTTTCAAGCGTTCCACGATGTTCTAACGTGACTTGCACGCGCAGGACAAGACCAGCAGACGAGATCTCGAAGGCCTCGACTCTTTTGGCAACGACCTGGTCATAGTCCTGCCTTGGGGAGGCGATCTATCAATCGGTACATGGTGTGAATGAGCAAAGCGCTATGGTGCAACTCGTAGTCGCACACCTCACCGACCTTCTTCGCTAACACCTCGTGGCCCTACATACGATGACATCGCCACAGAACACAACGAGGGCGCGAATACCCGGCGCCGATCGCAGCACCGGCGCGCGCATCACTTCATCACGAAGCGCGCTCACCACGGGTATCCTGAATGTCAGAAAATCTCTGTGCACTATCCGCGTCGTGATCTATCGCAGCCAGGATCTTTCCTGCGTAACCGAGAGGTGGCGACTGTTCACGAGGAGCAACGACGTTCACGAGCGCTTCACCGCGCACTACCTCGAGCTCTTTGTCAAAGATTGACACAATGGAACTGGCTTTCTGGGTTTCATGATTGGGTTTTGAGCCATACTGACACGGCGATGTCGCCCTCGAGACTCATGCCTGATTTTGGTCCATGCGGAAGCCACAGCTTCCGTGCGTCGATGCCTGGAGCGCGCAGAGCATGTGCCTCGTGTTGAAGTCTCGCGCGTGCTGCGTGGACGTAGTAGTCGCTGGCGGAATTCACTCTGACACACCTGTTGAGACCTCGGATGTCGCTCTCATGGCGCTCGAGTCTGTTCTTGCCCATGTGAAAGCCAGAACGCTGCCTCAACTTCAACGCGTAGACGATACCTCGGTCGTAAAATGAAAGACAATCAACAAATCCGATGGTGATGAGCTCGTCTCTGCGTCTTTCGTCGCGCAGTCTGAAGCTATGGATGACCCGGACGTGTCTAATGCACACGATTCCACACCTTGATCTGCTATAGAGCGGACGCATCCCCATATCTTGCTTGTTTCGCTCTGTGTGATCCAGGGATTTGCTGAGATGTCGGAAGACGTACACCAAGCAGAGGTCGCAGTGGACTCGACGTTCCACCACCTGTATCATCGTGCTTCGCAGCTCCTTAGGACTGCGATGTGCGACATTATCATACCGCAGGCCGCCTCTGTGCACAGGACTGCCTCGACCACAGACTCGTGAACTTCGACATCGATCTTCAGTAGCCCGGCAGCACCCGTTGGCATTTCTTCCACACACGGCAATGATATTTCGAGAGCACCCCGGTTGGAAGCTTGAAGCTTCTACAAACATGATAGACGGGTCCGTCGAGTCAGGTAGCGAACACGTGCCCTGCTGTACCAAGAGCAATAGGCTTGCGCGACTGGAGATCTGGCAGAAGGCGTCAAGCTCTAGCCGCAGTTTTGGCTTACCTGGTTTCTTGAGATGGACTATGGCGCAGATCCTGCAAGTCGATCGAACGTCGTCGAGGTGGAGGCGCGTTTCTGTCCTGAGAACGAGGACGAGAGGAGGGAGAAAGGGCATTGTAGGGTGTAAGCACTGATGTGCTGGATCTACTTGTCTGTTGGACCTCGAAGAGATCAAAATCTTTGCAGCTATGATCACCTTGGGTTGTAATGTATGCAGGGGCAATCTGACAAGATCTGCCTTCGTGACCTGCTGCTCATATTCACATTCCCTCTCATAACCCATCCATCATTCTCCCCTTTCCTTGGACACCCTACAGCCCCTTCCTAACAGCACTCTTGAACGGGAAGATCTGGATCTGACCAACGTCAGCACTTCTGTCCACACCCTTTACCCCAATTCCCATGCACGCACCTTCTCCTTGTCCCACACCCCGCTCTTGTAGTATACATCACTCTCGATAATCTTCCTCACCTCCTCCTCAGAATCCGCCTCAGCTATAATCACACTGCCGTTCATCTTTAGGGGCGATCCCTCTTTCACCGGCTCGTCCAACGATGCCCCACCGACGACAATGGTACCGGCTTCGACGTGGGGCTTGATGCCTTCGAGGTGTTGACTGCTCAAGGTGTGCAGATCAGACTCTGCTGACGTAGACTCGGTCCTTAATGTTTCTCTACGTACGGTCTCACTTCTATCCGCTTGTCGAGAGCTCCGGCGTGATCCGGGATGATGACAACCCATTCTTGTTTGCCCATCGCTGCTGATGTTGCTGTGAAAGGCCGGGTGAAGTTCTTGAGGCGAAGCCGGCGGGACGAGCGGGCTGTCAAGGAGGTTTGAAGGAGATGGCGAGGTGTGAGCATTGGGAGAGGTGGGATGTTGGGCCGGGCGTACGGCTTCTTTGTGTGTTGCAGTCACAGGTTACTTTAGCTGCCAGTTTTAGCACACTGAATGATTCGCTGTGGTCCTGGATCTGGCTGGGATGGTCGGTCCGGATCGGATACGCTTGTGACTCTTCTTACGCTCGACGACGCTATAGAAGGCATTTGCTGATTAAGGAAGGTGATCGTTGTTGATGCGGAGTGGGGTCGGAGGGGTTGAAAGTTTAGGCTAAATGAAGATTGAGGGGCGTCTTGAACGATATTCAACCAGCGTAGATTTACTGACGTTACTATGAAATTTGCCCATCTCAATGGTCCGAGGGATGTCTTTTGGTAGCCGAGCCAGGTATGTGACGAAGCCTCCATAGTAGAGATCGGCGTCAAGAGGAGCTCTGTGATACGTGAAATATGAGCGACGTACTGTATTCGCGATAACGTCGAACTCGAAGAATTGGAGGACCATATCAACTTTACTGGGACGGCCTAGCTCGATTCAAATACTCGGATTGTAGACCTTCCGCCGATAGAATGCAAGTACAGTCTTCTCATGCAACGTCTTGCGTGTCTGTCGAGGCTGACAAAAGAGCTGCTGGAATTGAGTGGCAGTCGTTACGTATTTCCACCACAGCCAATTAAGTGGCGATGACTCGATTGGCGGGGCAACAAACCGTGCAAATGCAAGATTACCCATCGTTTTGGTATGGCGAGCATTCTCGTCGGTCGTTGCTCGATGTAGCAAGTATGCAGGCTTTTCTGCCACTGAGGCTTGTCGCAATGGGTGGTTACCTCTTATAGCTAGCTCTGCAGTCCACATAGTTTTTTCAAGACCTGGTCTTACCAGCTACACTTTAGTCCGACCGCTGAGGCAGAATCAGTGGCTGAGAATATACAAAGCCAGCGGTCTAGTGAGATCTGTAACTTGTATTCCGTGTGTCTATATCGTGGCCCCAGCCTTGCAGGACAGGAGGTCAGAAAAAGCCGACCACAGAGGATGCTGTATTGAAAGATGAATATGGCATCGCCCAAAGGAAATATGCTAACCAACTGCGTCCGGAACCATTCGATCGATTTGGTCTCTTGTCTCTTTTGTCCATATCGAGCCCTCCACGCTTGGGTATACGTGTCAAGGGGTAGTCTTGCTACACCCTCGAACGTTTTACACGTGCACGCCAAGACTGTTACTTCGGGATGAGCCCCTAGCAGTCTACTTCACTTGCCGCTGCCACTTTTTCATGACCAGGTCAAAGCAATTTCAATTCGTATGGAGCCTTTGATATGAGAAGGTCTACAATAGGTGTGGGAAGGAGAACAAGATTGTAAACTCAACTTGCATTGCGCAGGCTAAAATCACAAAACGCCGCTGACCTTGCTCCCATGCCAATCGACATTAGATCATTCGATCCTTGGAAGAACCTATCTTCTATTTATAGCATCCTCCAACCTTGATCATCATTGTCTGCTGCCGTCACACGAACGTCTGCGTGAAGGCCTCCTTAACCGCCACGGGACCCATCCACCACGCAGTACTACGATCTATGAAGTAGTGCCTCTAGTTCTTCGATTCCTCGTTCTGGTTAAATTTGGTGATCCTGGACATCGACAACATTAGCTGAGCCGACGGATTGATCGAAGAACGCTTCTCCCGAAAATGAAGGTACTCCAGATTCGACTGGCGTGCAAAGTCCCGCAGCGGTCTGTCAGCACATGCTACAAAGGCCATCAGGTTCTGCAGAGAGAAACGCTTTAAGTTCAGCTTTTGGGTCTGGACCGTCTGATAGGGCAGACGTTGCGGATTTGGAGAGACGTGATGGTCCTCTTGCTGTCGATCACAGCAGTAAGGAACTCACCTGGTCCGATGCACAGTGCCATAATGCCCGGTTGCCTAGTCGTAGAATCCGTCTCCACTGTCATCTCGAGACTGTTCGGTACACTGGCTGAGATTTCCTTAAAAGTGTTGAGATAGAAGTGCCGCTCGTCCAAGCGGGAACTCTTGTGGACGACGTGATTGTTCTTACTCACCTTCGCAATATTGTCGAGTTTGAGGAAGTACTGTGCTCTGCGGAAGCTATCGAGCGGGTCGTCACTGATTATGATCGTAAGAGCCCCGAAGCAGCTGTCGGCGAAGGTATCGAAACTGTGCGCTCGGATGCTTTTGCACCCTTGGCAGAGGTACAACATGCAGTGCTTGTTGAGATTGCTGGTGACGTTATCAAGCACTTCTTTTGGCAGGCTGATGAGCTTGTTCTGACAATTGGGATCATCGGACGGCATAATGACTGTATTCGTCGTCTGGTTAGGCGTAACTGAAATCAGTGTCGCAGGGTTGCAGGATCTTTGGGGGTAATATTGAGCAGGGGTGAAAGCCCCTGGCTTCAGGCATCTTGCTTCTGTCTGTTGATGGACGGACGAATGCAGCATAGGACGCGAGGATATATAGGAGAACCGATACAACATACGATACCGGAACATCTGGCGTGACATCGCCACCCGTAGGAAGTCAATGTGTATAGTGAATCCTTGTCAGTAAGAAGAATAAAGGAAAAGAACTCATGAGATAATTACTTATGTGATGGACTGCGTGAGGACGTAGTCAGCTTCTCATGCCACATCTGGTACGTGGGTATGTTACTTGCTATTATCGTTGATGTCATCGCTCTGTCTGTGAGTCCTGTGGGTGAGACATACACGCGATTCTCTGCCTTGCATCCCAAAAGCAGTGGACAAATAAATGCGCATTCAAAAACGCGGACTATTCTAAATGCTAGAACATCATCACAAGGCCCATTTGTGGAAGGTCTGTATCAAGTTCAGCAACGAATTCTGATGCCCGGAGATCGCGGCAACCTTGATATCCGCTTCAAGCAGCCTGTGTCCCTGGTTCGAAAGGAACCTCATGCTCGATGTCTTTGACCCTTGGGACCTTGTTCAACGTTAGGCCGCAAAACTTTGCGGCCTTTTCAATTTGCTGTTGAATCGTTTCCACGTCTTCGCTGCTTACGCTTTAGCCACAGAGTTAGTATACGTAAACCCCGCCCTTCAAGTATCATAACACAACTTACCCAATCCTTCTGGTACCACGCAAATGCCAGCCGGTCTCCCGTGGCAGATTTTGTGTCATGATGCCGCTCAGTACAACAAGTTCGGTTTCGACAGGTCCAAGAATGGAGTGGTCGGAAAGGTAAAGACCGTACGTGATCTCACGACTCAGCCAGTCGAAATCTTTGTGGCAGGCTAGAGTGTTGGCAGTAGCTGTGTGATTCTGGCGGTAGATCTGGGAGAGCCAGTCCATGCCACGCTTGAGGTTCTCGGGGCCATTCTGCCAGTTTTGTCTATTCGGTCATGTGTTAGCTGAGGTCAAAGGTCGTCTGACTCCGGGAAGTTCGCCACAAAATTTAGCAAATTGACTCAACGGCCCACGCACTGGCTAATGCACTGGAACGACTTCGCGCCAACCAACAATGCCGCTGTCTTGCGAGCGATCCCTTAGAACTTGAGGGTTTCCGCCAGGTTTTGAACGAAGTCCCCATGGTCTTGATGCTTGTCGGTCCATGCAAAGTCCAGTGCGTGGGCCTTCGAGTCAGTACACAACTCACCTCGAAAAGCTGTAATCTCGATCCTCCTCCCTCTCCACTGCAGCAATCTGAAAGATTGCCTCCAGCGGCTTCGGTACGCCCACAACACTGACAAGCTTGAACAAGGCTTCTCTCAACCGTCTAATCAAGGCCTGTCGTTGCTCGGGATTACTGTACTCCGACTTGGAAATGAGGTATTGGTAGAGATTGGCGGCGAACTCCGAATGTCCGCCTGCTGTGATCGAAGCGAGAGTGAGGATGTACCACTTGTCACCGCCGAGAGTCTTCGAAGAAAATGATGATTCGATTGATTGGAAGAGTTGAAGCGCTTCCTCCGAAGTCGGTTCTGTTAGGGACATTGTAATGTGAGGAGTGTCTGCGTGACGACGACTGCTTTTAGATATGCTCTTTTTGTCGGCCCGTCTGCTGTGTGATTGAAGAGCTATGAGTTGACTGATATGCGCTTAAGTACGTCGGATATCAAATATCGAACTGAGGTGAGGTGATTGTCAACCCCAGATGAGGAGCTCATCCGGCGGATGTGAACCTGGAAAGCGAATAAGTGGAGAGCTTGCTAGCCGACACCGGTTTTCGACTGTGACCAAGGCATTTCAGAGTCACTGCGACCTGTCGTTCGGTCTGCTGTCGTATCATTAGCCTTCACTTCTGCTACAGGGCAGCTGGAAACCACCCGATGCCAGGCATTGCACAGTCATGGTATTCTCCTAGACCTCGGTGTAAACCCTGTGGCCGATATCGGCCGAAGCACTGGAGCAGCCTGTGTGCTTTACTTTCTTATGAACCCAAGGACAGACCAGTCCAGGAGACAAGGCTGACGCTAGTCAATTTTGTACATTTCAGATGTAGCAGATAGATGCTCGGACTAGATCTTCGATTGTCGGCGTTTCCTCTTGTCTGCAAATGGTCAGTATGGCCTCAGCGATCTTGTCCTGTGATTTCGACTCACCTGCCAATTCCTGCATCTTCGCCTTCATTCGCACCATCGGCTCGCCCTCGACAAATCTCTCAGCCAGTGCATTCCATGCCTCGAACAGCGACAACATCCTCGCATCTCTCGTGCGCTTGTTTTGCAGCTCCTTCATGATGATCATACTTCGCCCGCTCCTCTCCTTCAGCATTTCCTTGAGGTAGTTGTGCACAGCATCATGGAACCCTTCCTTGGGGAAGATCTTATTCACCATGCCGATCTCCTTCAACTCCTCCACACTGGCTTTGCCACCGAGCATAAGCCACTCATTAGCGCGATGCACACCCATATGCTCTGCCCAGTTCTGCGCACTGCCGTTCTCTGGTACCAGGCCCATCTGTGAGAACGTGACTTGCAGCCATGCGCCTTCTGCTGCATAGAAGAGGTCCGAGGAGCCCTGAAACCATGCAGCACCAGCACCGACACCAGGACCATTCAGTGCGAGGACGAGCACTTTCTTATGATCGATCATGGAGCGCACAAGCTCCACACCTACGGCCATGCGCTGCGCCCAGAAGACCTTGGCCTGGCCATCGTTCTTGAATGAAGTTGGAGTGCTCGCAATGCCTTTGATCGTAAGTAAAAGTTTTCAGTTGAAAGCTGCAAGCTAAGGAAATCAATACCTGTCACATCGGCGCCTGATGCAAAAAATCGTCCCTCGCCAGTAATCACTGTAAATATCGTGTCCGGGTGGTCATTGAGTTCGCGGAGAGCTGCAATTGTGTCCTCGTTAAGACTGCCGCCAAAAGAGTTCAGCTGCTTTGGTCGATTAAACTACTGCTGTATCAGCAAGCGTGTCCTGATATACGTCTTCGTGATCTACCTTTATCGTGCCGATGCCATCCTGGATCGTGACCACGATATCTGTGTATTTCTGTTCTGCAGACATATCGGCTGTCTATGTCCTCTGAAAATTTCAGGCTTTTCCTTATGAGATTGTTGTGATGTCGGGTTGGACGAAATGAAGATATATCGCGAACAGTGTTGCGCTACATGTTGTGGTGGTGATCACTGAGGACGAGTCGTTGTTTTCCGATCACAACCTCGGCATGTGAGATGTCTCAGCGCTACGGCCTCTCGAGTTCACTGGACTAGTCTTCATGTAGCTGCCATGCTGAGCAAATGAGACATCGAGAAACACCATCCGACTCGTCTTCGACCTTAATACATTTCACACCAATACTTCTGGTAGGCAAGAAAGTAGGCCATCTGACTACCTAAAATGCTATCGTGTCCCGGCACGATAAGCTAGTAGATCTTCACCAGTTTGCGAGGCCAGCCACAACGATGTCTTGGTTCTACAGTGCGGCAAGGACCCCAACAACATCTGAGGATACCCCAATACTCCAAGCTGCATCGCTCGCGTCCTTCGCTTTCTCCGGTCCAAGCACCAGCGAGCATTGATCGATGAACTTTCCTGTAAGCTGCTCATCCGTCATTGGTACTTCCAACGAGCCAACAGCGTGGTCGACATGCTTCTCGATCTTCTTGCCGTCCGTAAAAGTTACCTCAAGATGCACTTCATCTGACCTGACACCCTCATCGGCGCTTGCGGTGATACGGTCCTGTAGGCTGACGACTTCTGGGCTTCTCACAATCTCGTCTGCATACTCTGCTGGGCCGGCCTTCCCGTAGAGCAGTCCCACTGCGCAGCCATGATAGACTGAGAATTTCGCCTCCAAACCGTCTCGGGGAGTCTTCTTGTTTGTCAGCTCAATCACCAGATGATGGACCCGTCCCTCGACTTTCTCGACATCGGTCACGGACAGTCCATTCTCCTTCATGTCTACATGCAACTGTATGCATGCGTCGATGGCAGGATGGCATACAATCCCGCAAGGAAATGGCTTGAAAGCGTTTCTTTCGACCTCCCAGGAACGTCCGAGGCCATCATTGCCACTTCCTAGAAAGCTCTCGAGCTGGGGTCTGCCCGACGCGACAACGATATTGGCCCATCCTCGCTTGGCTTCGATGGCCTGCAAACTGCTGGTATAGCCCTTCTCGGCGAGCACTGCTGCCAGCAGACCGGATTGTGCTGCCCGGCCCGGATGGAAAGACTTTGTGTCGGAGCCGAACATCTCTCGCAAGCCGGTGACTTGCGTAGCTGCGATGCCAATGGCATGTGCAGTCTGTTCTACGTTGAGCTTCATGAGCTTCGACACAGCCACCGCCGCACCGATTGAGCCTGTCGAGGAGGTGATATGCCAGCCGATGTCATAATGAGTTGGCCAAACCGCCAGACCAAGTTTACAGGACGCTTCGATGCCTGCCACCAATGCAGTGATGATGTCTTCCCCAGAGATGTTGCCTTTCAACTCAGCATATGCAAGAAGTGCGCTAGCCACGGGTCCAGTGGGGTGGATTATGGTTGCAAGGTGCGTATCGTCGTAGTCGTGCACATGAGACGCAATGCCGTTGATTAGAGCAGCATGTTGGGCATCGACCCTTTGTTCACCATGGTGGCCAAGGACAGTGGACGTCGGCAGTCCAAAAAAAGGTGACAGTGCATCGTAGGCCTTTGTCACGGTAGGATGATTCGACCCGCCAATAGCACAGCCGATATAATTGTATAATGACCGAAGAGCTGCCTCGCGAACAGATTCTGAAAGTGCTCCTGGTCTCAGCTCTACGACCCATCGCGCGAGTTGGAGAGTTGTCATTGCGGCCGATTTGCTGCTGACTGTCGAATACCAATATGCCAGGCTCGAAGACTCTCGCTGGTGTGATTTGAGATTGTCTTGGCTGTTTGTCCGTGTCGCGCTTCGACGAACGATGACTGCGCGCGAGCTTGGGAGCATTACGTAGCTGTTCCAAGCGAGGAGTTCCTTGCACACATAATCAGCCGAGGTCGGACATGCAAAAGTCGCACACTTTGCTCTGATCCGAGAAAGTGCCGTGCGCCGTTCACATGCATCGAGTCCAGTGAATGTGCGGCCCGCTTGATCTTGTGGAGTCTGCGCAGAACTCTCCGTCCACGAACGCACGACCTGACAATACATACGGCGCGTCAACAGACACAGCATTGGGATATCGCGAGAGACAACATGGCGACCATCACACCTTGCCGCCTTCTGAAATTACCCGGCGAATTAAGAAACAGCATCTACCGCTACGCGCTGGTCAGCGAACAGCCCGTCAACGTGTCACCGTCAGGCTTCGTCGAACCCGGTCTCCTCCAAACCTGTCGCATCATACGCAAGGAGCCGGAGCCGATTTATCTCGCCGAAAACATATTCTTGGTCTCTGTGACCGACTACAACTCCGACTTCATGATTCCCCTTTGCAAGAAGAGCGTTCGCGTGGTGAAAAAGAAAATGGGCATCACGACGGCAATGCCAACTACATAGACCCCAAACTGGCCGAACTCCCTCATCTGGCTCAAGAGGATACATGGCAAGGAGATTGACTATGGTTACCCATCAACAGCCAGTCAACATCATGTGGGCGTGGCCGTCATTGAACACCAATTTCTGTCTACTATGTGCCTGCTCGCGGGTGCAAATGACGATACGAAGTGGGAAGACATCGAGGACTTGATCGAGCGGCTTCATGTTGCGCTGAAGACTGCGAACCCGTTGTGGACTTGAGGAGGTGAATCACGTTGTTGTTTCCATGCACCCAGATGCCAGCAGCTGCTAATGGGAACGAGGATTGGGATCGCGTAGCACTGTGATAGCAGACCTCAAATGGCGGTCGAAGAATGAATTGACGTGCGCACAATATGGCTTTGTCCCGAAGCATACAATGAAGACGCGGCGGAAAGGGATAATGGAGCACCGTCGCAACGAGCTTCGATATCGTCCACGTAAAACTCAAGGGAATACACCAGGAACAGATTTCCTTCCACAAGTTGCCTTCGAAGGAGTTGTGCAGCCAGGACATATATGCATGCTTACAAAGATCGGCACGCACAATCCTTTGAGCTTAGATATGAATTCCACTCCTTCAAGACACTCGTGCAACTCCACCTTAAAATCGTACCACTATTCCAAGCCATGATCATGCACAAGGCACGATCTATGGCCCTGCCGCTCGGCCACGCCACTTGACTGACCACCCAACAGGCACCAGCCCTCTTCAATCACGTCGCCCTTGCAGTCGAAAACCTCGACGAAGCCGTGACATGCTACAAACGTCACTTCTCCCTGAAAGACACCTGCCCCAGAAAAGTCTTCGACCGCTCGTTGGAGACCGACCGCCATATTTTCAAACTCTACGAATGATCTCCCCAAAAAGCTAAAGTCGTCTGGCTCTAGCGGGAACGGCGTGGGACTAGGATCCTTCGAGTTCAACGAGCCACGAAGCGAAGCGCTAAAGGTCTCGACCGCCGCGTTCGACTTAACAAGACCGATATAAGAATGGCGAATTTCTCCACATATGCTAGTGCTAGATCCGATCGAAGCCGCAAAGGGCTGTGCAGGTGATCGGGGAGCAATTTCCGAGGTCAGAATGGGAAGGGTCCTGTTACGTTGTATCTGAGAGATCCTTGGGGAAATGTAACTGAGCTGCTGGATATGAGTTTTGAGCTACTGTTGGCTAATCGATAGTCTTTAGCGGTCTCGCAGCTCCCTTATAGCAGCCATTTGGTGCCTCGGTCCTTCTGTCTCAAGTCCGGTTCCGTGCGTAATGATCGAGATGCATATATATCTTGAACTCATCAGCACCGTCCTTGACCCTCTGCCAAATAGGCGACACGAGCAGCCTTAGCACTATCGTGGAGTGGTAAGCACATTCAGCATCAAAGGGCGTTCGGGGGATCGCGTATGCTCCGCGCCCGCTCATGGCATCCGCGTCTTCGGATCTGGTGTGTCGGGAAGATTGGCGTTCGACTCGCAGTAAGACCAAATTGTTTGCGTCCTGACGGGCTTCACGAATAAGGCAGAGGTGTCACTCGTGGCATCTTCGTATCAAGTGTCATCCAGTTTCGTGCTTCGATCGTCCAGAGCCCAGACCTTGACCTCTCCATCGTCGCCAGTAGAGACAACCACTTCTTCGCCTTCGAAGCGCTTGCCTTTGTCGCAACGTGGAACCCAGACTACATGATTGACTTCAAACACATCATGTGCGTTTTCAACAAGGCCAACCACGACCCAATCCGTCATGCTAGAGTCATGCGGGAAATGCCCGTTCGTCTCAGCATTCGTCTCAGCAGGCGGTGGAGTCGCATCCGTCATGTCGATGTCTCTTTGGCGGCTGCTCCTCCATCGTTCCTCATAGACAACGACCTTGCCGTCACTGCCTGTGCTGACGACTCTACCTGTCTTCTTGCTCCAGCTGACAGCATACACTGGCATCTCATGGACTTGTGGTAATCTTGCTTCCTCAAACCAGTCTTCTTCGAAGTTGTTGTTCTTCCAGATACTCGGTAATTGTCCTTGTCCAATCGGCGCCTCGGGCTTCTCTTTTGGTCTTCGCCTCCATATCCGTATCGTCTTATCATCCGAAGCAGTGATCAGCCTCGGTCCACTCTTTCCTCTCTCCTCGATCCACTGCTTCTGCTCCTCCGTCAAACCCTCCTTCTTCGCAAGCACACCCTGCAGCTCCTCCCCCTCAAACTCAACCCACCACACAGTTCCCCTGTGCCCCGTGATCAGCGCACAGCAAGCCCAATCATCCACATCCTCCCTCCACAGCCTCACACGATCATCATAACTCCCACTCGCCAGCAATTGCTCACTCGGATGCCACGCCACACACTTCACATCACCCTCATGATCCTGCAGAACCGCCATAGTCTCAAACTCATTCCCATCCAACTCCTCCCAGACCCAAACACTCTTATCTCTACTACACGTCGCAAGCAACGGCGCAGTGGGACAAAACTGCAAACTCTTGATCTCCGAATCATGACCATCCAGAATCACTTCAAGTTTCCACTCATCCTCCTCCTCATCGCCATCTTGCTGTCCACCCGACAAGCCCTTCGTCATATCCACTTCCATTCCCTCCCCCTCGCGGCCACCTATCGTCCCCGTCCCAGCGCCTTCTTCAAACCGCATCCAAATCCCCGCGCTAGCATCGAAACTCCCTGTCGCTAGGACGCTCTGTCCTTTACTATTGGGTTTCCACGCGCAGCTGCGAATACTTCTCTTGTGTCCACCGCTAATCACAGATAACTGCGTGAAATTTTGCAAACTGTAGATCCGGACTGTCTTATCGGAACATGCCGTCGCGAGGATGGGGAGGTGTGGGTGGGGTGTTGACATCCAGGTGCGGGAGTTGCAGGGTGGCGTGAAAGTTGCGAGCGGCTTGAGGTGGAAGGGCGCCATTGTGGTGGCGGCGATCGTGAGGGTACGCGTGAGCAATGGTGTAGTCGTGTTGACATGCGATATGAGTAAATAGATACAAGCTTTCGGCTTTGGTGCATCGACGTCAGAGTTCAATCGTGCATCGATGCAGGGATCATGGAAGGTTTACCATGTGTGAAGTGGGCGGAAAGGTCAGCAATGCCCCACTACCAAGGCCGATCCAGGAGATCAACCACCATCACAGAAACGAGTGCGAAGGCAACAGAATCGCAACTGATAGGGCACAGTGAATGTAAACGTTTATGATATCGATTTCTCCTCCTACGTTCAGGAGACTCACATTCCAATTAAACATTGCTTCCTCTCCCGAGGCAACTAATCAAGCCTTCCAATGGGGTATCAAGACTACACCACATACTCTTCCCACCCCCCCACTCGCCCTCAAGTAGGGTCAAAAAGTGGTACAGCCAGTACAAAGTAAAATAAAACAAAAACCAAATGTACCCCCCCAATGCCCATCCGTGTTTCCCAAAATGCCATTTCCCTTGGTGTCCCGAAAAGAGCTGCATATGCATCAAATATGCATTCCCTTGAAACGCCTCGCTAAACACACTATGCAGTCTCGCTTCCAAACTTCAATAGTATCAGCATGTACAAGGAGAGTAATTTGTGTCCACAGTCAATCGACAGGCATGTTTCTCTGCATGTCTCAGCCATGGTTGTATAATCCAGGGCGGGTCGAGTCCAGCCTTTGCATTATCGGCGTCTCGTTATTGGCCGAGTGGCTTTCAATAAGACCCTGATATGCCTATGCCCGCGGAATCAGTATGCTGCTAGAGCAGCTAATGTGGAATATTGTATTTGAGATCGATTTGCTTTCGCTCAAGCAGGTTGTCGTTGCTGCTGATCCAGGTTCTCCTCGTTCGCTGGATCGGCCATGTCGCCGTCCTCCGCCTTCGGCGATGAGGCAGGTGAGGATAGACCGTTCGGCACGTCGGGGACAGTGACGCTAACTGGCAGCCACTTCCGTCCAGGAGCATACACTGCAGTGGCCACAGGTATCGTAGGTGAACCCTGCTGCGACTGCACGATAGTGCTGGTGCTGCCGTTATCTGAAGCGCTGTCGTCGTCTCCGTCTTGGTGGGGTGCGAGGTAGACCATATCTGCCCACACTTGCCAATGCAGCGCGATGATGTGCGTGAAGCGGCGAACGATATCCTCATCGCGATCAACAGGCATCGGTCGCATGTCGCTCATCATGGGATCGTACACGGCTCCGAAACCCATCGAGTGACGGCAGGCCGGCGACGAAGCAACAGGTACCAAGATATCCTGAAGGTCAAGAGCGGAAAGTCGGACGTGGTCGTGGACACGATCCTTGATCTTGGCAATCACTTCGTCGGCCAGCATCTGAGCGTTTTCCCTAAAGGCGCTGCAATCTCGTCGTAGGCGATCTACCAGTCTCTGCTCCGCAAGACACTGGAGGTCGAGGTCATAAGGTGGAAAGCGGTCCTCCACAACGAGTAGCACACGCACAATTTCGGCAGCAATGTTCTCGAAACGCTCAGCAAATTTGCCATGTGCTCCGACAATCGCTGTAACAGAGTGATGCAGTGCCTCGTACGCTTCTGCAAGATGTGCGGGCGGTAGTCCGGGAGATGCTATCTCTCGCAGCACATCACGACAGATTGCGTGGTAGACTCTGTTGTGTAGTTCTAGTCGCAGTGCCTTGAGGCGGTCGGAATCCAAGTAGAAAGCTGGAGGGCAGAATGACACTGAGTCGTTGTACAGCAGATCCTGAATCAAGGCGCGTGTGATTGCGTGCAGCGGCACTGATTCAAAGCCGAACGGCTGTATTTGATCGTTCATCCATCTCCTGGCCTCGGTTGGATTGATTTTGCCCAGCTGGATCCGATGCAGATTGTATCGCCGCTGGAAATTGATTGTGTCGTCGATCAGTAGAGGTCGCATATGTCGAATTTGGTGGTTTGCGACGTCGAGCTTCATCGCCTCAAGGATGTTCATCAGCAGTCGCAGACCATTTGCCAGCTTTTCACAATCGTTGTCGGTGGCGCCCTGCTTGATCTCCTTCTGCATGCTGTCGACGAGTGCATCTCTCATGGGCGCACAGTGGTTCTTGAGAACCTTCGCCAGCCAATTGCCCAGGTCAAAGAGGTCACAAACGCCGTTTTGAATCTGCTGCATGATGTGCTCCACGTCTAACCGTTCCTTCACGACCTTCTGATCGTAGTCAGGCACCAACGTCTTGAGAATGTCCCGAACGGCCTTGAAGATGTGTGGCAGACGCTTCAACGACTCCTTCCCGATGCGTTCCCAGTACGAGGCATTGTCTGGCGATTGACATCGCCGCCGTAGTGCTAGGCTGTTCATGAAGAGTTCGGCCTGTAGTGCCCTCCAGTACTGATCGGCTTGCTGCATCTTTTGCTTGCCCTTGGATCCGTCGAGGTTCGGCCTGAAATGTAGCTCGCGGTCGAAATTGACATCGTGTCGGAGTTTGGGGTTGTTGATGATCCGTGGCATATCCAGCTCGGCCAGACTATCCGGTGTGATTGGAGGTTTTTCGTCAGCATTCTCGTAGCACCATGCATGCTGGCCTCCCGGCTCCATCTCCTCGTTTACGAAGTGCCTTATGTCGTTCTTGATACTCTCTTCTGTGTGATGTTCGATTGGCACCATTTCGGGCTCGGAGACTGGTGTCTGTGAAGGCGTGTATGGCATTGGCGAAGGTCCTGCAGGTAGGTCGTAACATATCCCGTGTGTCTCAGACTCCCGTGATCCGTCCTGCTGCATCTCCGTCACCTGTCTCCTGGCCGCTACCGGAGCGTTCGTTCCAGCCTCATAGACCGTCGAATTCCTGCGCGCGTGGGCCGAGCCATTTGACCTGTATACCCCGTGGCCACTGTCCTTGACCTCGTGATTTGTCTGCCTTTCTGCCATGTTGAGCCGAACAGTATTACTTTCTTGCGCTAGAGTTGAATGGCCAACTGGTCGTGCTCATGCCTCAGATCGATGTCTGCAAATGGAGAGGTTCGAACGCCG
Organism: Mycosphaerella arachidis; assembly: GCA_001297265.1. NCBI lineage: Eukaryota > Fungi > Ascomycota > Dothideomycetes > Mycosphaerellales > Mycosphaerellaceae > Mycosphaerella > Mycosphaerella arachidis. The sequence goes on from LIHB01000018.1 coordinate 146,750, forward strand.
GACGCCGTGGGTCTAGTCGTAGTTCTATGGATGAGGGAACAGGGTCAGTGGCTTGGATTTGTTTTGAACGGTGGAGGGGGCGCGTGGTGCACTGCCTGCATATCAGCGCCAGCACGAGTACAGTGCGAGTACAGTGTGTACGGGACTGTCAAATGGTCCAACCGGATAGCTGCAGCTACGACAGCTGTGGTGCTGCCAGATGTGTTTTGATGTGGTGCAGATGGGACGGAGGCTTACCAGCGTATGTCGAGCAACCAGTCTGACGAGTCGGTCGATTGTAGCGTCGGTGGCAAGCGTCTTTCAGGTTTGTGATGAAAGCAGGTCGCCAGCAAGATCCGGAGGTAGCGGTGCGACGGAGACGGTAAGGATACAAAGAAAGCAGGAAATGTGGGAAGGAGTGTGTAGTACTTTGTGGTAGCGGCAAATGTCGTCGTCTCCCAGAAGGGTAAAGAACGAATGAAAAAGCAGGAGGGAATGGTAGTGTAGGTAAGTAGAAGGATGTAGGATAGGACAGCAAGTGCCGTGAGAAGGCCGGTAGTGCTCGTCCAGGGAGGACGAGCCACAAGCAACCGACAGGACAGGACAGGGCAGGGCACGACGGAGATGCCGGGTATGTAGGAAGGGGAGGTGAGGTCTAGGTAGGAGCGGATAGCGGGTTTTCCTGCTGCACGCTGGCGTATGTTGTTGATGCATGCAAGGAACGGGTCCAAGAACGTTGTCAGCCTCGTTCCATGCGAGCATTGCCCGCGTCCAGTGCCAGGGCGGGCGGGCTGCAGGTTAGTAAGGGGTATATCCTGCACGAGAGTATGATAGCACATCCGATGCAAGACAATATCGACGTCTGATGGACACGGATCCCCTGGCGCTGCATGGCGGGCAAAACTCTGGCACAGCGGCGAGCTGCACAGGCGACGGCCTGCCGTGCGCACCACTGGAGGAGCAGAGCTCACGCAAAAGCAAAAGCAAAAGCAAAACCATCGCGCCCTCTGCTGAGGTGCATCACCACACTCGGACCGGCGGCGATCCAGTCGCAGGTTGCGGAGCGCCAAGGTGCGAGAGCAGAATGGTGGTCGTGCAGTCTCAGCGCGGGCATCGAGGCGCAGCAGGTGACTGACTGCAGTCTGCAGGCGGGTGGCCAGCTGCAGCGAGTCTCATCATCAGAAAATTGAGATGTGCGGATGCCAGGCGGGATGATGACGAAGTGTGAGAGACGGGTCGCAGTGCAGCACTGCACACTAGACACAGTGCAGATTCAATTTCGGCTGCCCTTGACGCCGAGCGTGTAGAGCGGGCCCTAGCGCTCCGGCGTGCCTCTTGGAGCAACACCCCCCCATGGGCCATCGTCCCAGGATCTGCTCGCCGCGCTGCATATATAATATAATATAATACACGTCCCGTGGTATATCCTGATCACGAGCCACTCCCTCCGCGCTGTTGTTGTGTCTCTGCATCCCAGGTTGAACCCCGAGCTGCGCAGGAGGAGCAGGCGAGACTCTCTCTAGGTTTCGTGTTCGGCGGAGCTGCTGATATGCATCTGCACCTGTGATGAGACAGGAAAAAGTTCAGACCGCATGACGAAGCACATGGCCACTTCCAGTCGAAAGACATATCATGCACGCTCGAGACCTCCCAATCTCGCAGACTCAGCCCAGGTCGACCGACTCGGCAGCAGCAATGTCTGGACACGCGAAATGGCGACCTGCTGCGTCGACACTGCTCAACCATGTCCGCCTTGCGCAGATATGGTTTTGAACGTTATCGACAGGCATGTTCCACGCTGCACGCAGCAACAGCAAATTACAGTTATGTCGCCATCGCTACCGTTATCAGCTTCGGCATCCATCAACAACGTGCACACATTGGACCGTGTTCGATCTTGCCACGACGGCGCTAGACACTGTATCTAGTCGCCTCACTCTTGGCGGCTCATGTCTTACGCCTGCCGTCGATGGGAGACCTTCGCACGTGCAGTTGCCATGGCAGCTATTCGCCACGGCTGCTATCGATCTTGCGAGGCGTGCGGGCGACATATCATATACCGTTGGCTATACTGATTCTGTAGGCAACCACTTTCGTTGGCCAGAGATGAAAGTGGCTGGGATCGACGCGGGGGTGTTTGACCAACGAAGTAATAATTGATGAAGACTTCACCTCGTCCCCCTCACCACGGGCAGACGTCCGGTCTGCAATGATGTACTCTGTCGATACTGCTGACCGCTACGTGCGCAAGACTCGACATTGCTTTTCTCGTAAGCTATGCCGTCTGCAGATGCAAAGTCTAGGATCAAAGCTCCAGGTTGAACGACCGAGAGCTGCCACATACGCTGCAATTGCCTGCCCACGACAGCACAAGCTCACGCCCGAATCGGCGGTCTTGACAGTGTCCACTGCATGGCGACCATAGCTGCTTATCTGCACGAGTGGGCTGATGACCAGCAGATGCAACGGCAAGAGCGCATCACCGATAATGTCCTCGAATCACGATGATGAGATGCAGTGTCTGAGTGCACGTACAAGCTGAGATGAAGGAGCACCACATTAACAGCACCGCATTCACCAAAGCTCGTTCGTCATATGACACGCGTCCCGCATATTCACGCTGACGAGCCAGCGCAATATTAGCTTTGTTCGTTGCAGGATGATTACAGGCGCGAATTGTGGTCAGCTTACACGGTGCGCGGTGGCCATCACACACATTCGCGGCAAACAACCCGCTCGACACGACCAACAGTTTCATCCTGAAGACAACAGACACAACGTCGTGTCAGATGGCTTTCCAACACTCTGACCCCGATCTTGGAAACGACCGCCAACCATACTAGCTCGATTCGGCTATGGACGGAGTCATGCTTGACAAGGAACCAGGTTTTCCCGCTCCATGACCATTGACCATCAAGCCTCGTGGAGTTCGGCGGCCGAACGAACCTGCCACGCGGTGGCCAGATCAGCCCGTACATTGTGGCGATTTCCACCAGAATTTGCGAAATTCGATGCGCAATATCACCACAACGCAACGCTGCATATCCAAATGGACAGCACTGTCGTAATTGCAAGCCTCCGCTCAATTGTGCAGCAATTTGTTTGACGTTGTAGGGTGCCCTGGGCATAAAGATATCTCGGGAGGTGTTGCTACGACTTTAAGGGCAGCTCACATTCTGACTAATTAATCAATTGCCATTGAATGGGGATCACCCGACCCCAGCCCTCCGCTGTACTTGAGTCCTGCTACGAGATCCGCCATCCAAGTCTGCTCGGCTACAGGCAACATAGGTGCTATTAGTCCTCGCCGGGCGGGCATACATCGTGAAGAGTGCCGGACGACAAAAAGCTCTCAATCAAATTTCGAGAAATGACTAAGAATATAAGCTGCCCGTAGACGAGAAGGTGAGCTGCCCTTGTACGCAGTGCTGGTCTGACAGCCTCACTCCGAGGAACCTCGGGATCACCGCACCCAACAGAAGCGGCCGAGCCAAAGAACCAACAGTCGATCCTGTCTGGACCCACGCACAACATCTCGTATCTCCTGCACAACCGAGCAATCAACGCAGCTACCCGTCCAGTATCACATAGATGGCCGAGTCTACACGGAAAGGCAAACGGACGGCAGACCATGTGCAACTCGAGCTTCGCGACGACCCTGCTCTCATCTCACTCTCACGAAGGATGTTTCCCATTGTCAGGCTAGCCGCCGCCGAAAGCCGCGCGCAAGCGCCATGTCGTGTATATACAAACAAGTCCCGCTCGCTGCTTGACCCCAACCACCACCTGAATGTAATGCGAGGCTGCAATGTAACTTCGTCACCAACCGTGTGCCAGAGCACCGACATGTCGCAGAAGCAAGTCAGGACAGCGCGTATGATCCGGAAGTAAGGCGAGATCGACATGAATGAAGCACCTGCAGCTCAAGCGGAGCTGCTGAGACTGGAGCACACTCCTCCCGCATCTTCCCGACGTCTCGAAGAGGGTCTCCCAACCCAATCCACAAAGTTGAAGTTGAGCAGCGGCGATCAGATGCAGAGGCAAAGTGAGGGATGGCATCACTGGTACTGTACCGGCGAGAAGTCTCGAGTCCCATACCTTTACAATAGCATGATGTCCTTCAAGCCAGCCTGGGACTGGCACTTCCTCTCCAGAGCTCACCCGCTCAAATACTGTATGACCATAAATCCTACGAGCAGACGGTGCTCCCGCCCCTTTCACCACATCTCGGTACTTAGATCTTCCACGTGCGGCTCATAAGTAGCGCTGACGCCCAGAGTGAGGCCTGTGAGGCAATGCAACGTGATGTGCAAGATCGACATCGGCACGAAAAGCCTTGTAGCCATCATATAGCAACGCCGTCAGTATGCGAAAACAAAAATGCATTGTCTATCCTCGCCTCATCGAAGCGCCTCACCAACAAAAGTTATACTCATGCACAAGCTGTCCTGCCTAGCCCACAGGTTTCCGGCTGTTGTTCATTCTGCCATAGCATACCATGCATAGTTCACAATCTGTGTTCCCAATATCTACAGCTCTTCACACCACCGACCCGGCATCGCCCCAAGCTCAGCCTCGTCCTCGCTCTCCTCGTCTCCCCCATCACTGCCCGCCTCATCATCCCCCTAAGAATGCGGCAACTCCTCCCTCTCGGGCAAAATCCTCTCACTCTGCCTGCCCCTTCCCCTCGAGCTTTCAGCCTCACTCTCCACCGGGCTCCTCTCCTCCGCGCTTTCCTCCGGACTCACAGCTCTACTATCACTCAAATTTCTCCTTCTGCTGCCTTCCATCCATCCCTTGACACCTCCAATCAGACCCATCGCATAGCCCGCTGCGAAATCAGTGTTATTCCTCGCTTTCGTCGAGCCAGAAGGTGTGCCGTCACGGCCGTTCGGGGTGCCATTCACACCAAGACGGGACGGGGTCGCAGTCCTGGCAGTCCTTGCGGAAGGAGCGGGACTGTTAGGTCGAGAAGGTTGCCAGAATTGTCGGAACTCATTGCTCAGTTCGCGGCCGGTGGTGGCCCAGTTGTTCTGGATCGTTTCGCGGAGTTCGGAGACGTGGCGCTTGATGTCTAGCTGGTTCTTCTTCAACCAGCTGACATTCAGTTCTTGCCGTGATGTTCCTCTCTTGAGCTGGCGGGAGATGTATTGTTCGTAGTCTCTCACAATCTTGGTTATGATCCCCGTAGTGGAGACACCTTCTGTGCGCTGTGTTACGAGGAACATTCCCTTCTCTTTGATCGGCGCGTAGACGTCGTCGCCCTCTTTCGCGGCGTAGGGGAGGTCGTCGTGGGCGACATAGTCGATTTTGTGTTTTTCGAGGAAGTCAATGTCGATGACCCAGGGGCAGTCCTCGACGACTTCATCGACCCAGCGGCAATGGCGGACGGATTCGGCGCGTTCTTTGGCGGACATGACAGTGAGGCCTTTGCGTTTGTAGGTTTCGTTGTCGCCGGTCACGCCGACGATCAGGTAGGTATCGGGGAAAGCCATCTTGGCCTGTTGCAGGACACGGGCGTGCCCGAGATGGAAGAGGTCGAAAACGCCGTCTGCGTAGACTCGTACAGGGCGGCCTTCGGGTGGTGGGTTGGTCTTGTAGCCTCCGGCGGGATCTACAAGGCCAGCTTTCGGAGGAGCTTCCATGCGCATTGTACCGGCTTCACCTTGCTCACCACCGCTCTCGGCGGCGTTCTTGGGCATCTCTACCCTCCTGCCGGTGTCGATGGACATCTTGTCGCCGACCGCAGTGGCTGTCGACGGCCTGGAAGCGCTGCTGTCACGCTTCTTGTGCGCACTCTTAGTCCCATTGGCAGCACTGCTCGCTCTCGTCCTCTTCGCCGGAGGATCCATACTCTTGCGATCTTTCACGTCCTCCAGTATAGGATCCGCGGTGTCCTCACCCGAAGCATCGCGGGAGCTTGGCTGAGGCGGTTGCTCTGTCGTTGGCGCGTCTTTCGTCGCTGCTGCTGAGGCGGCTCTTTTACGTTTGGGTGCCATTCTCACGTGGTCGTTGTTCGCTCGGAATATCCTCTTCACACGAAGCTGTCAACCAGCTCGTGCGCTGAATCGCGATTATCGTGCCGGAGAGCAGAGTATGGAAGCGTAGGTATCCGCAGGTAAAACAGGCAGTCATACGGAGGTAGTCGAGCAGCGCATCGAGATCAGCGCATCGAGATCACGACAATCAGGAGACGGAAGAGACGGACAACGTGTCTTGCAACATTCGATGGATGATCGACGCGGAGATGAGCAGCGTCAAAGCTTTGTTAGAAGCTTGGGTCGTCGATTCGACTGGGGGAGCGGTCCGATGCTTGTGCTGTGAAGCGGTAGGTGAAGCGCGACGTCACTTCTCGACAGTTCGTAGTTCTGGCAGATGATGGTCTTGGTTGTTGAAGGCCAGATATTGATACACCGACGTGAGAACATAGACCTGGGAGGCATGAGAAATCCACTGCCAGGTTTCCTGCTTCCGAAGCAGCCACGTCTGCTGCAATCGAGCGAAGCTTGATTCACAAAACCAGATATGCCTTGGCGAGGCACGTCACCCTTGGTCATATCGACACGAACATAGGTTATTAACGTGGCACAGTGGCAAAGGAAATGGGAGCTATCATGCAGCTGGGCGAGCAACAAAGGGCGAACAGAACCGAGTGCAAATGATACAGCGCTTCCCCAACCTAGAATCTGTGCTATTGCCTTTCCCGACCACTGCTGCGCGGAACGCACGCGAATGCTGCCAAGCACAAAATTCCATCAAACAATCCCCTCTCTGTTCTATGCACCCGTGGCCCGGTGCGTCCTGTTGGTCTCCAGTTCGGCTTGTTGAGGAAGGTTGTATCGAAGCCAGCAAGTTGACAAGCAGCCTACGTGCACCAATGACTCGATCCGGCGTTGGGCAGCAGAAAGGGAGTCATAGGAGATGGTGGGCGTAAGCGATGGTGCATCGATTTGCATGTTGCCCATATTGCTGTCGAGGTCGCGTCGCTAAGGGGTATCGATTCGTGATGGCACATTGAGTCGTATCCTTCTTTACTTTGACCCGCCCGCAGTCTGCAGCTTGGTCGTGTCTTCTTTGGGATTGGTCGTGTCGACGGGGACTGACGTCTTGGGATCCTCAGGCTTGAGATCTGTGCCGGCCGACCGTTGCTTGGACTCTTCCACTTTTTGCAAGTCGATGCTCGACGGTGCTGGTGTAGATTCTCTCGGACTCCTCTCTTGCTCCACCTCGCCATTGGCTTTCTGCTCTGCCGCTTGATGTTTCCGTACCTGCTCCGTGTCCTTCTCTTCCAATGAGTCGTCCGAAGCCTCCTCTACATCACCTCCATCATCCATGTCGACATCGCCATCATGATCGTTTGCGTTGCCTGTCAGAATCTCAGTACCATCACCGAGAAGTATGATACGGCCACCCCGACCTAGCATTCGTGTCCTCTGGTCCATGTCCATGTCGTAGTCGTCGGACGGCGAGTCGTCGAAGCGGTGATGCATGCCGGGTCCCCTAAACTCAGCTGCGACATGGTCAGCCAAGTCCAGTGTGGGCTACACATAACCGCTCTGCCATTCTGTCCCCAAGCGGAATGTCAGGCACGCTCTGCATGCGCCAGCTACTCTTCATAGCCTGGAGGAGACACGTCAGACTGACCATATTCGGGTGGTGCGCAAGGGCCGTCACCGTTCGCAACGCGATCGCCAACCATCTTGTACCACTCATCCTTGGTCTTGCCGTTGAGCAGCGCAATGACAGTCATGGTCATGTTATCGCAGCCAACGCCGCCGGTCTCTGAGTTGGACGCGAGGCAGTTATCCATCATATTCTCACAGATCGAGTGGAGCTCCTGCTTGGCAGCAATTCCTCTTCGGACGAATTCGACGACAGCTTGCGATGATTGACAATCCCAAATGCCTGTACACTGTCAGCAGAGGAAGGGAGCTTTGTTAGTTGATGGCGCATACCGTCACATGCAATGACGAGGAACTCATCATCGTCGCTGAGTTCGTGGACGGTAACATCAGGGAATGCGGTCACGATCTGTTGCTCGGGGGGGAGGTCGGCGCTCTTCTTGAACTCGAAATCACCTATGGCGCGACTGAGCGCCAGGTTGCCATTGACTCTGCCAAAGTCGACGAAGCCGCCAGCTGCGCATATCCGTGCCTTCTCACCCTCGTTCTGCGGCTTGTGGTCGAAAGACAAAGGCTTGGCGCGGCCCTTGATCCCGAGGACAGATCGTGAATCACCGGCATTGCCCTAGGATTGTCAGTATTGCCATGTCTGCTTTCTCTCAGCTCTTGTACGTACGACGTAAATCTTGTCCTTTGTAATGATGCCCACAGAAGCAGTGCATCCCGAGACTTCCTCCTCATACTTGGGGTCTATCGAGTTCGTTCGTCAGCAGCTGAGAAATGTTTCTGCATGTTTGATGTTGAGACATACCACTCAGGATTGCTCGGTCAATGGCGAGGAAGCCGTCCTTCAGCGCTTGCTCGAAGTCCTTGTTCTTGAAAGATTCCTGCTTCGCGATGATCTTGTGCAGGTGTTCGCCGGTGTAAAGGGCCACCTTGTCGCCACCATGGCCATCGTACACGCCAAAAAACGATATCCGCACGTCGGAGGCTGCTGGCTTGAGCTCCTCGTCCCCTTCGAGGGGTTGGAGGTCGAGGATTGCGGCGTGGGCGTCCTCCATGCTTATTCTCCAGCCCTGCATGGCGCTGACGCCAAAGGCCACTCTGTCATCTTGACCCTCATCTGATTTCTGTGTTTGACCGGCAGTGTCAGCAGGTGATTATGGCATGCACAGTGGCTTGAAGTCCCAGCTGTGTCCGGTCACGACAGCAGGAGCCACCACGGTTTGCCGTCGCTGTCCACATAGGTGACGAGACGGTCGTGTTCAGTACTGACCTTGTCCACTACGGGCTCGGACAGTGTCTGACCCATGCTTGCCTATGCTTGCCACGGCGGCAGCGCTGTGACTCTCTTTGAAATTTCGGCCGCGCGGTATGCGGTTGTGAGGACCGGGGGCGCGGAATGGAGCGAGCCTATGAGAGTCGGCGGCTGTTACTGAGGGCGAGGTGAAGGTGAGTGGTGCTGCTGTGCAAATAGACCGAGTGTTTCGAGGAGTCGACGGTGTTGTTCCTTGTGCCGAGCCTGTTGTGCGTGCGGTGGTCGTGCGACCCGGCCAGCGAGACGAGTGAGATGGGTGGCCCGCGCCCTCAAAGCGGACCCCAGTTGATAGAAATGACGTGCCGGCTTTTTACTGCAGCACAACTACATCGAGTACATGTACATATTCATATTTACGAAGGTGAGACAAAGACATATACCACTCGATGTTACCGTTTGATAACGACCTTCTACTGTACATATGTGTAGCAGCTGTGAGTCGTCGGTGTGTGTACGACACACAGCCAAGGTCCAACACATCCTGGACCTAGATCCATACTGTACCTTAGGTCCTTGGCCCTTTCCAGGATCTGCATGTGGCCAGGCCTAACGACAAGGATCTTGAAGGCGCTGCGAGGACCCTTCATATCTCGTTCCGAGATTGTGCTATTATGTGTTCCGCCTTCGGTCCGGCCGAGGTACCACCTCTTCATTAACCCTCAAGGACATTGCGCAGACTGACTGCCAGAGTAAAGCTTAAGGCCACCTGAAGACCGGTCGCTCGAGCCAACATCTCCTGCAGGAGCATCCGAGCATGGACTCGATGGTATAGTAGCCTCTCTGGATCGTGCACCACTGCAGTATCTAGTGCCCTGTTAGTGCACACCAATATCCCAAGGACAGACACGCACCGCGACTCAAGTCCATCCATCATGAAGGGTGGCTAAGGCTACGTGGACATTCTCCAGAAGTCCTTCGACGACACTCCATGGCATCACCCTCAGTTCACGCGAGAGGTCCCAGACTCCCCGAACCAGAATAGTTTCTGCTGCAAGGCTACCCACCCCCGGTGTCGCTGTAATTGGTGAAGCGTGCGAAACGCCCGAATCCCTCAAGAATCCCAGCTCCTTCGAGTGAAGACGCTGTGCCCAAATCTTGAGATTCGACCAGTTGACTAGACCCTGCATGCGGACGGGAGTGCGCTTGAGTTGCACAAAGTCGACCTGATACTCCCTGTTGACGGCCATTATCTTCTGCTCGAAGCGAAGCTGCACCTCGGAGTCGAAAGCGTACACCATGCAAACGAAGTGGTTCTCGCAGTAGTAAATCGGCAATGCTTCTGCCCTGATGAGCTTGCACGTGCGCAGAAGCTCTGGTTCTGGCATGCCGGACTTCCACACTTGGACAGGCAAGTCATCGGTCGAACCGGTGACGGCGTAGCGGTAGATTCTGCAGAACAGAAGGGTGTTAGCATACTCGACGACCGCGTGGCGATGTCTCTGTAACTGGCGCTAAGACGGAGTGATACGCGTCGTGAAACTCATGTCTCGATGCTGCCTCATTGTCGAAGTCACTGCTTATCTTGAGTACATACCTGTTACGAAGCTCCCCGGAAAGTTGAAGAAGGCGCGAAGGCGGACTTTGCTGTTGAGGAACCGCCATTGCTGTCTGTGGTGGTAGCGTGTTGTGGGGTTAAGAAGAAGAAGAAGAAAACAAACGCCGAAGCTGTTCGGATAAAGCCTAGAAGTGGCGCACAGTCAAAGCTTCATTCACTGACCAATCGATCTAGACACGTGAATTGCACCACGCCTCGAATTTACACACTTTACCCATCCCATTTACGCTGTGTATACTATCAACGGGTGGCATATTTACCTGAAAGAAGAGCTTGACTCTTCTAGATCAAGCTCGACGACGTCTCCTATGCACTTGCCAGTGAACAATCGCGTATCTCCCATGCAAAGACGAAGCATGAAGCAAAGATAAGGACCTCACTATGGATCGAATACAGATCTTCCAGACACATCGAAGTGCTATAAGCGGGCGCAGGGGTAAAGAACTCGTGAACACTAAGGATGAACACATTCCCACGCCCTGAGGTATTGGATGTGCTTGCCGTTGCACCATGAGGCCGAAGAGAATGGCACGATCGTAGGTTTTGGGCCAGCCTAAGGATCGCAGGGTAGCAAGGCTGTTCTCACGTATGATATAGTTTCATGGGGCTGCCACAGCGATCGTGCCTTCTCACCAGCTGTCCTCCGCGGTTGGAGTCTCAAATGTCCTCGACGATGAACAGTATCTCAAAAAGGCAAAATTGCAAGTCAGTGGTCTTTTGATGATTCTTTGACACACGACCTCCCCACGAAGGCGGACTGAGTCGACGGAGCGAAAAGTAGTATTCGTCTCGCTGCGAATCGGATGCAGTTCTTCCAAGCACACCGAAGTGCTAACAAAAACAAACCCACGCAAGTCTCAACCTGACAATAGCCATAGAGACGATCCACAGCTGCAGGCTTGCACCTACAACACTGCCTTCCTCAGGTGTTGGATGTGCTAACCACTGCACCACGATACCCAAAAGTTTCAGAGAGTCGTGAGCTGCTCGTTCAGTCTCATCAATATCAATGATCTATGTACCTTCAGTATCCCAGAAAATATCTCCATACGCAGTACTTTCGTACAACTGGCAGCACTTGTGCTCTACAACAAACATTTTCTCATAGCCGACGAGCCGACGACCTCGTATCGGTCGAGGAAGGCACGAACCTTGTCCGATGGCGTGCTCATGTACAGTACCTCTCGACTCCTCTCTGCAGCAAGATGCATTGAAAGATAGCTAATAGCATACATAATCGCAGAGAGCAAGTATGACCATTCGACAGCACAAGAAACCATTCTCAAGCCTGCATGGCTTGCCAAGCATCACAGCAATTAATGGCTATACCAATGGCAGCCACAGCAGAAAGAAGCAGCTGATTTTGAATGCTTTCGTTGAGTCTTGTAAGCAAGATACATTTACTTGTCTCTCAGTGACTAATATGTGGTAGGCAGCGGTCATCAATCTCCAGGTCTTTGGCGCCATCCTCAAGACAAGTCTGCCAACTTCAATGAAATCGAGCACTGGGTTGATCTTGCAAAGCTACTCGAATCGGCGAAGATCCATGGCATATTCATCGCTGATGTCCTTGGTGGCTATGATGTATACCGCAACAGTCTGGACCCTGCCATCATATCTGCTGCACAATGGCCAGTGAACGAGCCGTTGGCTGTCGTTGCTGCTATGACCGCTGCAACAAAATCGATCGGTGTCGGTGTGACCGTCGCTACGACGTATGAACAACCTTATCACCTTGCGAGACGCCTCTCAACAATCGATCATTTGTCGAAAGGACGTCTCGGCTGGAACATAGTCACTGGCTATCTGGACTCCGCAGCCCGCAACCTGATCAACGACGACCAGCCAAAGCATGACAATCGCTATACCGTCGCCGAAGAGTACATGAAAGTAATGTACAAGCTCTTCCAGTCTTCTTGGCGCGACGACGCCGTGATCCGGGATGCGAAGCGCGGCGTCTACACAGACCCCGAGCGAGTGCGTACCATCGACCACAAGGGAGAATTCTACACAGTTCCAGGTCCTCATATCTGCCAACCCTCTCCTCAGCGCACTCCACTTCTGCTTCAAGCTGGTACTTCCAAATCTGGCAAACTCTTCGCGGCACAACATGCCGAAGCCATCTTCGTTGCAGGACACAGCCCTTCTGTAGTCGCTGCCAGCGTCGCTGAGGTCCGCGAGATCGCGAAGACGAAGTTCGGACGAGATCCGACTAGTCTCAAGTTTCTGGCGATGTTCTGTCCCGTCCTCGGTAAGACCCAGGAAGAAGCTGCTGTCAAGTTCGAAGATTATATCCAGTACGGCTCTGTTGATGGTGCTCTCGCTCTGTTTGGGGGCTGGACAGGTATAGACCTGGAGCCTTATGGTGATGACGAAGAGCTCCGACAAGTCGGCAGCAATGCTATCCAGTCCGCGGTCGAAGCATGGTCAAAGTCCAGCCCTGGTATTGCAAAATGGACAAAGCATACTGTAGCACGGTAAGCCATTGAGCACCCCACTCCCACCATGGCTTCACTGACGTCTCCAGCCACCTACAAATCGGCGGCCTCGGCGCCACCGTAGTTGGTACACCCGCTCAAGTTGCGGATGAGATGCAGCGGTGGGTCGACGAAGCAGATGTCGATGGTTTCAACATGCCGTACGCTATCTTCCCAGGCTCTTTCGAGGATGTGGTGGAGTTGCTTGTGCCGGAGCTGAGGAGTAGGAGTATGTTTTGGGATGAGTATGCGGTGCCCGGAGGAACTTATAGGGAGAATTTTTATCAGACGAAGGGACAGAAGCAGCCGCTTGAAGAGCATGTAGCCAGCACATATCGGTGGAGGGCCGGCGTGAGGAAGGAGGATGCGATCATACCAGAATGATGAGCCGGCTCGACAGGCGTGATGCAGGCGTGGATGCTTTTTTCAAGTTTCTTCGTCTACTCTCCAACCATGTCTCATACTGCGCTACAAAGCAAATATGTCCAGCATGGCCATTAAGAATAAGTATCCGGCCGCCCGGCTGTCTTCTCCGCCGAAGTAGCTGCTCTACACAACACCAGAAAGTACATTCGCAGAGCAATTATGTGATTGCTTTCGATGACGACACCTCTGCCTTGTGGGAAAACACGGCCGATAGTCCGCCTTGTTTCGACAACGCGTAGCAGGTGAGGTTAGAATCGCTTCTCGCCTAAGCCGATGCTTGACGGGACTAGCTTGGGTTTCACATGACAGTCCGGTGGTCCGAAGTTTTCACCCAATGGTATTTCTTTGATGTTCTTTCAGATCCTCACCTTCACAATAACATTCTCGGCAAGACACGGGCCGCACAAAGAGAGAGAGACTCGGGACCCTGCGACACGGACTGATACCACGATACGGGGACAGAACAACCGCTGCCGACTCCTTGAGCTGCCCGCAGAGCTCAGGAACCGCATCTATCGCTGTGTAATTGTCCAGCAGTCGGGAACACAAGTTCACCTTCAGGGGTTTGCAGGTCCTTGTCTCCTCCGTACATGCAAGGAGATTCGTCGCGAGGTAAGAAATCCAGGCGGACGCGATCGCGGTTGAGCCAGTAACGTCTTGAGCTGAACGAAACGTCTCGGACAATTGTAATGCGGCAGAGAAGTAGAGCTCATAGGGTTGCTTTCACTTCGCTCCTTCGTTTCGGCAATTTGATGGCTTGCTGATCTACTATAGGCTTTGGCTATCTACATCCACGAGAACACCATCTACGTCGAACAGACAGGCTGCGACAGCACTGCACTCCAGAAGTTCACTCGTGCAGTCAAGAGCATGGGTCTGGCTGCAGAGAGGCTCGAGATCGATGCAGATATGGATCTGAGTCAGCCCGACTGGAGCGGCGTGCTATTGTGGTTTCGTCGTTTCCATGCAGGTGAGATCCATGGCAGACCAAACCCACCATATGATCTGGCGGAGACACAGACCAAGAATATGAAGCTGTACACCATAGCTTGCATGGCAGCGGTGGTGGATGAGTTGGGCGATCTGCCATGGGCTCGCGTGGAGACGATACTCATCAATATGAGACCAGCGCTCACCATGCTGGATGAGGGCGGTTTAGGGCTTTTGAGGGGCCTGGAGGCGCTGAGAGAGCTCTGGTAGAGCGCTGATTATCCTAGGAGAATGGCTGTGTTGAGCATATCTGGATAGACATGGCAGAATGACATGAAATGGTAGACGTGCTCCAAACCTCTTCTCCAAAATTCCAGAGTAGGTAAGGTAGAGAGACCAGAGATCCCATTGTCGTACATACAAGAATACGACAGCTCTCGTGTCAATCGTTGTAGACAAGACGCCGGCGGTACGAAGTCTAATGTACCCCTAGTCGTCCGGAAGGCTGTCGAAGCAGTCGATATGGGCTTTGTGTGCACGTCCGTCAAAGTTGTGCACTCGGTGTCCTTCAGGCAAAGCACTGTAGTAACTGGTTGTAGAATGGATAAGGTTCCATACCCTCGATTCGAATACCTACCATGAGCAGCAGTGTTGACAGGCGTTTAGCACATGACCCAGTACAAACATACCGCGAATCGACGGAGTCAAAGCCTCAACCTGCACTGAGGCTTCGTAGGTGCTGTTCTGTTAATGGGAATCGCTTCATAAGATCTAGTCGCTGTCCTCTCCTCCATCATCAAGGTGCGTTAAAATAGCATCTTATAAGCCTTCGACATTTACCAGGAAAGGCATACTCGTCCTCGTGAAGACGGGTCGTTGTGTTGTGCGCGTGGCCCATCGCCGCACGACGTACAATAATAGATATGACATCTGTGCACGCGTCTTTAGCAGCCCATTGTTCGTAAGCTCCGCAGGGCGGTGGTCGTTGGAGGTCACACAGAGAAACGCTTTTCCGGGGCCAATCGCTTGCCACTTCCCCTTTGGCCAGCATGGTCGCCGCACTGAACACCAACATCACCATCACCTGCCCCTGCTATCAACATCATCCTGGACAAATTTTCTTCCGTCAACGTCAAAAATGATCGATTTTGACCTGCCAAAGTTCACGACATGCGATCGGACAGATGCCATCCCGGACATGACACGATGGCGACTGATGTCGACCCCGCCAGCAACCTGTGTATCGGCTGAGTTGTCTCCTATGCAGCATTATTCCCCACCGCCCACATGGGCACTCCACAATCCTGTAACTGTGTCTCCAGATTGTCCCAGACGGCGACCGGGGTGGAAAAGTCTGCATGGGGCACTGGCGACGGCAAACCGAGCGATGTCCCGTATAAGATGAAAGCGACTGCCCTGCCATGCCGATAACCTGCGAACGTCTTTTTGCGACTTCAAAAGTTTGACATGGAGCTTCGTGGACGTCCGCTCAACTGGGCCATCACGGCTGTGGCTGGGTCTGGATTTTTGTTGTTTGGATATGGTAGGCCACGGCGTCATCCACAACACCAAACAAAGCAGCAATACTGACATGATGTACAGATCAAGGTGTGATGAGCGGCCTGCTCACAGGCCAGGCCTTCACAAGACAGTTTCCTGAGATCGACACGACCGACACTGGTAACGGAAGCTCTTCGCTACAGGGCACTGTGGTAGCCATTTACGAGATCGGTTGCTTCTTTGGCTCGCTTTTCTGTCTCTTCGCTGGCGAACGACTTGGACGACGCAAATGTATCTGGCTCGGATGTGTCATTCTCAGTATTGGTGCTGCGCTTCAAGCAGCAGCCTATGGCATTCCTCAGATGATTGTTGGGCGCATTGTGGCCGGCCTTGGCAATGGTATAAACACAAGTACGATACCCGTGTGGCATTCCGAATTGATGAAGGCGCACAAGAGAGGCAAGGGTCTGAGTATTGAGTTGGCTATCAATATATTCGGTGTCATGACTGCGTATTGGGTGAGCTTATCAAAGTCTCGGCGCGGCATTGAGACTGACGATAGTGACAACAGGTCGACTATGGCATGAGTTTCGTCGAGAGCGAATCTCAGTTTAGGTTCCCGCTCGCTTTACAGATCCTTTTCGCTGTCGTGACCTTTGTCGGACTGCTGTTCCTGCCGGAGTCGCCAAGATGGTACGTGGATGTCTCGCAACATTCGCGGAACTACAATGTTGATACCACATAGGCTCATCGCCCACGATCGCTTCGAAGAAGCACGCGCCATTCTTCAGCGTCTCCAGCTCAGGTCCGAGGCAGATACCACGGCAATTGAGCTTGCAATCATACACCGTACCGTCGAAGAAGAGCGTGCGGCTGCTGCCGGAAATAGTTTCAAAGTGATGCTCAAAGACGGAGGTCAGAAATTCAGATACCGGACACTGCTCGGTATTGGTGGACAATTCATGCAGCAGCTGAGGTAAGCCAAATGATAACCTACAAAGTGACCATATGGCTGACTATTCGTCTAAGTGGGATCAACCTGATAACATACTATGCGCCTGTCATATTTCAGCAATCCATCGGCCTGTCCCACAATCTCTCGCTCCTTCTCGCCGGATTCAACGGCGTCGCCTACTTCATCTCCTCCCTGGTCCCAATCTGGCTCCTTGATCGCCTCGGTCGTCGTAAACTTATGCTCTTTGCCGCCGCGGGCCAAGCCTGCTGTATGGCAATCCTCGCCGGCACAGTTTCCGATGGCTCCAAATCCGCTGGGTTGGCCGCAGCCGTAATGCTGTTCCTCTTCAACTTCTTCTTTGCCGTTGGACTCCTGGCAATCCCCTGGCTGCTACCTGCAGAGTATGCGCCTCTCGCCATCAGGACTCGTGCAGCGGCGTTGAGCTCTGCGAGTAATTGGATTTTCACCTTCTTGGTCGTGGAGATCACGCCTGTGAGTATCTCGAGCATTGGGTGGAAGACGTATGTGTACTTTGCGGTCTTCAACGCGTGCTTCCTACCTTTAATCTATCTGTTCTATCCTGAGACGAGGAATTTGTCGTTGGAGCAGATTGATCGGTTGTTCACGGGACCGAAGGTGGTGATGCATATTAGGGACGTGGAGGGTGGTGTGGAGGAGGGCGAGATGATGGAAACGGAGGCGAAGGACATTACGGTGGTTAAGGTTGATCGTGTCTGAGCGTTCGCTTCGAGCAGTTCAGAGACATCTATACGATCGCCAACATGTCTGTGCCGCGGTTGGTGATCTCTAGTCAGCGAGACCTATCAACTATTTCCGCGCTGTCGGACTCCTGTGTGATTCACCCTCAGTCCGAAGTATCAATTCTCTCGTCTTACTCGTACACCTGCGGCCACCAAATCGTGCACTCGTCTTCCTGATCGCAACCTGACATCCGCCCTAGGATGCTTCAAGTATAGGAGTCATCCAGATGCTTCTCAGGCAAGAGCTGACGCAGCACAGCTTGACAGCCTGTGATACGATCCCTGAAGTTGAGCAGACCATGTTTCAGGAAGAGCGGCTTGGTGTTCTCTTGCAGATGAAGCATGCTGACTTACCTTGCTCACTGGACGCGGCCTGCGCACGTCCCCGGAATCAGCCCGGGCTGCAGCTTTCACATGCTGAGTCGTGCGGAGAGCATCTTGAACGTTGTGACAAGCGGCTGCAGCGACACACGATCGAAACCGATGTCAAGTCCGTAGACAGCAGAGAACTGACCCACGGTTCACGGTCAGGTCCACGCATGAGAGGCCATGAGCAAAGCATGTCACTTGTGTCCGCGCCAATCCCGACACTGCATCAGTCGAGGTCAGTGTCTGCTGCCGAAATGCTCGTGGTCTCGGCTGCCTGCTGTCCCCTTGATCGGGAGTCAATCATGGGTAGTCACAAGTGCAATCGGAAAACACGGGCTGTATGCTGTCATATCTGTGACAGGATTGTAAGGAGTCTCGTGAAAGTCAAAATCATGGTGGTAGCTGAAGCAACGCATCATATGGCTCCCATCGTCACATCAACTTCTACCGTGATGACGTGAGTAGCAAATCTAAGAGTGGCCAGCTCATGGCTCTGTTGTGGACGTGACGCTGAAGCCAGAGCCAATGTGAAGTGAATGAAGGATCGGATACATGTATTGGATGTATGCATGGATGTGAAGAGCCGCACGTGCCGTCGTGAACCCATCCTAGCCGAATGCGTCAAGCTGTTGGATTGCCGAAAGTCCCTTTGTCGCAACACAACATCTTCAACACTCTCCACACGCTGGACATTGCTCACTCCCCGCAGCATTACTCAAATACATATCGCCGATAGTGCGCGACCATTTGTCATTTCACTTTACCTTCCAAATCCACGCCGTCTGAGGTACGTTGGTGGTACGCCCGAAAGGACATTTAACCTCGCGCAATGTCGGGAGCTGGCCTAACATGTGCAAGAACTGAATCGCCTGCCTCGGGCGCATCATCTCACACAATGGCCGACACTGAGACCAAGCGCGAAGATGAGAACCTCGATCGCCAGCCAGAGGAGGACGACGTCGGCGACGAGGAAGAAATAGCAGCGATGAAGAAGCGCGTCGAAGAGATGGAGGCCGAAGCCGCGAAACTCCGCGAGATGCAGGCCAGCATAGACGCGCAGTCGGAGAACTTACGCGAGAGCAAGGAGGACATTGACGCGCGGAGCATCTTCGTCGGCAACGTCGACTACGGCGCGAGTCCCGAGGAGATCCAGGCGCACTTCCAGAGTGTCGGCTCGATCAACCGCGTCACGATCCTGCTTGATAAGTTCACCGGCCATCCCAAGGGCTACGCCTACGTCGAATTCTCCGAGCCTCAGCTCGTGACACAAGCTCTCGTTCTGAATGAGAGCGTCTTCCGAAGCCGCAACATCAAGGTGCGTTGCATGACCCTGCTACACCAAGCGCGACGCTGACAACATTATAGGTCGTACCCAAACGGACGAACCTTCCTGGCATGAACAGAGGCGGTCGTGGCGGGCCACGAGGCGGTGGCGGTGGCCGCGGCGGCAGAGGAGGATTTGGTGGTGGAGGCTTCGGTGGACCACCACCATTCATGGGTGGTCGAGGCGGAGGCGGCTACGGTGGTGCATTTCCACCACGCGGTGGAGGCTACCGTGGCGGAGGACGTGGCTTCCGTGGACGTGGCTACAACCCGTACTAGACGTGAAGGACCGTGGCCAATCTCTCACCGGATTACATACAACCCACCGTTTCCAGGATGCCAACAATCTTTGGTTCCCAGTCGCGACGTTGATTCCAGGCGATTGAGGTGCAAACCCAGCCTCTGGCAACGTCGTTCGCCCTCGAGCCAGGGTACTTACTCTCGACTTGAGGGACCTGGAGCGACGCTACTGGAATGTACTTGCAGCAGTCAAGCAAGGCAGCTGCTTCTGCGTTGTTCAGTGATTTCAAGAGCTAAAAGATTAGTATGAGTGCAAAATGGGCATCAGAAAGAAGCCAAAAGATCTCGTTGGAGCAAGAGACATCTGTACCATCTATTGTGAAGCGAAAATCTCGTTAAGGTTCAAGAGGTGTCATATCTTAAAGAGGTAGTTATCGTGAGGTTCGAAGGTCAACAACTCAAATCCTGAGACACCGTCATGCTTGCGTGCAGAGCTTGCGACACAGACAATGCAGCTGGGTGATGCAGATTTGCGATGATTGAAACAGGTCCTGGCAACTCGTAGTGCTTGTCGTGATAATGCACACACGAAGATGGCTCGGCGAGGCATGTGATCGATACGGGCCGCGTCGACAGGCACGAGACATACTCAGAGCTTCTGAGCTCAACATGGCGACTGACGCAGGTATGATCTGCCTGAGCTCATCTTCTCCTGCCTGAGTTCCTGCCTGACAATCACATCAGATACTTGATCACTGGGCAGTGATTTGATCACCATCGCGCGAGATCAAAGAACTTCGCCTCGGTTGGACGAGGGCATCATCACGCAGTGCGCAGTCATATGCACACGATCGACGATACTGAGCTTACTACCCACTGCCTGAACGACCTTCCCTAGCAGATTGCAGGCACGGCTACCATCCCAGACATCAGCAGCGGATCCGGTTTGAGCGATGAGCACTTCCACATGATGTTACGCTCTACTCCGGTGCCATATCTGGACACCGAGGCAGAGCACTTACAAGCTGCTCGAAGCGGAAGCATCGGGCTGCTGGCCAGAATCGCTCACCAGTAACTCGACCCGATGGTGCACATATGCGGTACTCCTCCCGAACGTGTACGCCAATGGCTTCTACTCAGCCTCGAAGGATGCGGAGTGTTCGTCAAATAAGCTTAAGCCCTTGAATGCTTGGTCTAGCTGGGAAGCTGAGGCTCTGCTTTGTCTGGGTACGCAGCTGCAAAGCTATGTCACCTCGCCAGAATGCAGAATAGCTGCCCCAGCTGTGTCGCATGAGGAGAATTGCTGTGAGAGACTGGATCGATCCTCCCTGCGACTGTGACGATCAAATCGTACGATTTACTATTTCTGGATCATTCGTCGGGAGTCCTACAACCACAGGTTCATGCCACACTCCAAGAGGACATATCAAAAACACTGTAGACCACCTTATCGATGCCCGGTACCCGGTCACACCAACCCGAGATTTAGTGACCCGCCACGCGGTGGTTGTTTCCGGCTAGCGAACGTCGTACATGGCGGCGTGCAACTCGGGCGAAGACATGAACATTTTTACATAAGTCTGGAGCTCACCTCAAATATAGCATGCACCACCACCATCAGATCCTTTGGCAAACACAGGTCTACACATTGCTCTAGCTCAAGGCAGAAATGCGCCACATCGCCGCCTTTTGAGCTTCTACGACTGTGGCTGCAGCTGACGAGGTCTACAGGACTACCTTCGACCGGGGTATGAGGTGAATTTCATCGAGTACCGCTGCGTATGTGCGGTCATAAGGCTTGCCGAACTTGATCATAAGAGGGCCTTGCTGGTAGTCTGTATGTGCTTAGACCGAGGCGCATGTAGCCTGGGCAAGCCACTGTGAGACCACGTGGCTGCTTGGACCTGCGGCAATGTCTGCCATATGGTCAGAGGTAGGGGCAAGTGGTCTTACTTCTGCATGGGAGAAGATTGCTACTGCTCGATGGGGAAAGCATTGCGAGCAATGCACTGCCTCACCGTGAGGTGGTCGTACGAGGTTTGCGGCGACTTCTGCGTTGTTTCGTGACAGAATATCGAACATAGACCTGCCAATGGCGTCGCAAGATAGGCGAGAGTACGCCTGAGGTGCAGTCTTCCAGGCATCAGTCATAAGGTCACCGCGATGTGTAGGGTTTGTAGGGCGCTGCACAGCGGGTACTGCAAGTCATGGTCACACTTCCCCAGGCACGAAGAATTTACGGACGAAATGAAGTAGGAGAGCAGGAATCCTTGAAGGATCGTGGCCGTGTTTTTTGTCGGTACCGTACACAGATGGATCGGCTTGGTTTCGTCCGTACTACCGAACTCCGAATCGTTACGATGAAGTCCTCGTGTTTGGCAACTCTTGCGTTCGAAGTGGAGGGGAGACTCATAGTCGTTGACAAAGCAAAACGATCAAGGATCAGCCGCATGCCAGATATTGCTGCGGATGTAGACCGGACCTATGCTTGATGAGCCCCAGCCGGAGTTCAAACCCAGTGCCAAGAACGAGCTGAACGAGTCCCGCCTCCATCTTGAACCTGACTCCGAAGGTCTGATCCAAATATACACTCCTAGATGATCCTTCTTCAAGAACGAACGAAGTGCTTCTCCCTGCTTTGTCTGCCTTATTATACGTAATGCGAATGCGATTCGTTCAATCGAGCCTTGCTAACTGCTTGGACTCACCTACCGTAGTCTAGTGGGAACAATGCCCTCACAGACGCACTTGGCTCACATGCATGGCGGCCGATGACTGGTGACGCAAGGCGCATGTATTAAACTCCCTGCACGTTTTAACTGGCGTCCACTCATACTGCGGCTAGTGGAAAACGACGGATACTGGGGTGCATACTTGTACTCGCTACAGGCGGCAGCGCAGTCACGGACAGTGATCGTGACTGCATAGCTGAACTTCACATTCGATACTATGGCCGGCAATGTCGCACACGAAGGGGATCAGGCAGCAACTAATGTTGACGCAGGTGGAGAGTTAAATGGTACCACGTAAGCAAGCCTACTTTCTGTAGTTCCTTTCCAGCCCTATGAGCTTGTCGATGATAAATTATCATGGCTAAGTCCTTTGCTTCTGGCTACAATGTGAATGGCTTTTGGACTGGAACTGATTGTGCCGTGATGGAAAGCAGGGCTCCCCGGATTGGACATAAGAAATCAAGGAAAGGATGCGCGCAGTGTAAACGAAGACATGTGAAGTGTAATGAAGAATCGCCATGCTCGAATTGTGTGCGGCATGGGGTTGCGTGCTCGCTTGCTGGGGGACCGATCGTGCCACGCGAGGATGCGAAGACGAGGAGAAAGTCTACAAATTCGTCGCCAGGACTGGAGATCGCGCAAACGACGTCGCTAGAGGCGGCGAATGTACCGAGTCCTGGCCATAGTCCGGCAGCGCAGAGTCCGTTCAGTATTCTGACTGGGATGATCGAGAGACAAGATCAGAATTGGCAACTGGATCTGCAGCTGATGTATCATTACACCTCCAACGCAAAACAGATTCTGGCGGAACAGGACGATGTCTTTATCCTCCGGATCTGGCAGGAGGAACTTCCCAGGGTGGCGTTCGCGAACGATTATGTTATGCATGCGCTGCTGGGGTTCACGGCGCTGCATAAGGCACATCTGGAACCCGTACAAGCGACGATGCTGCAAGCTACTGCTGTCGACCATCTGGATCAAGCGCTGACGCTGTATCGAAGGGATGCTGGGAGTCTGACGCCAGAATCAGCGAACGCGAAGTTTGCGTTCACATGGCTGATCGCATTGTTCTCATATGCAGTTCCGCCAAGTGTGCCGCCAGTGGATGCAATGGTGGAGCTGTTGCTGCTGGTGAAGGGAATCGATGCTGTCCTTTCAGAAACGTGGTACTGGGTGGCACAGGGGCCGTTCGCTCCGATCCTGACGAGAGGTTTCCAAGAAGCTTGCGTCTCGCCGCTGGACGGGAGTACTTACCGTCCACCTGATGGTATGGACTTCGGCCTGGCACACTTGGATTTCATGCTGGGGGTCGATGCGATGATGCCGAATGACAGACGCATATGCGCTTCCGTGTTGCAGGAGCTGAAGACATTATATGACAGTGTTCTGCGAGGCCAGAACGCGTGCAGTGTCGCATCGATTGTGTGCTTCCCAAAGCAGGAATCGGCTGCCTTTGCGGAGTTGGTAAGGAGGAGGATACCTCAGGCTCTAATCATCCTGAGCTATTACTGCGTGCTTACGGACGTTTTGAATGATAGGTGGTGGATGCATGGCTGGGCGTCTCAGGTCCTTACAGATGTCCTGGCGAATATGGATGCCACCTGGAAGCATTGGGTCGAGTGGCCGATAGAGTCGATCTTGATGAAGGACCCGGCAGTGCCATTAGGAGGACGAGCAGCGATAACGGACCAGGCGATAGCGATGGTGCTCGGTTGATGGTATCAGTGAAGACTGCGTGAAGATGATCTGACCTGGCACTCTGCTCAACCTCTGGCGTAGAAGGAATGTTTGTTGGTTTAATAGCATCGGGGGACACGCGGGAGTACCGGCATCCTGCCCAGAACCAACTCATATGATGGGGAACCTGTTTCGGTGGTGTTGATGAAGGAGGATCCGCGGAAGGACCTGATGATATTCTGCTCAACACATACACACACACACTGTATGACATAATGACGCGTGGACGGACGATGAACACGATGGCGTTGGTCGGGATAAAGTCGGGGTTGGGGTGTAGGTCTAGAACTAGAACAATGCAAACTTCTCTCACGCTGTGCTGCTGGTGTGGGCACAGAAACTGGTGGGTCCGTATTGTCAGAGAGTTTGTGCTTGTGAAATCAGAAAGAACCGCGATGCCATAAAATACACTCACTCTCTTGGCGTGATGATGCCGCGAAACGCCTCCGCCTAACTTAAGGTCCCAAGACTCGCTTTTCCAGGGTCGGTCAGCAGCGACACTGCTACTGCTACATTGCTTGCGTCCCGCACGCAGAGCACATCTCACAGACAGAGCACTTGGGCGCGCGCTGCTTAGACGCCTGCTGTGTGAGCATTAACCGTCCACAAAGAGCGACCCGCAGGCGGGACATCACAACCGAACAACTTGCTGCGCCACATCGGCCTCTATCTATCCACTACATCCTCATCCTTCTCGAGGCCCTGCGACGTGCGCATCCACAACATCCACAGCGGACGACAACGACCGCGCACCATCACTACCACCCCTTGGAAGCGCCTGTCCAGGTGCATACGATACATCTATCGTTGGGCGGCGGCGGCGGAATCGAGGCGGCGCTGAGTGCCGGAACCCAACATGGAGCTGCCATCGCAGCCCAATCTGAGAGTGACGAGTACGCAAGAGCTTCGGACTAGGCATGTGAGGGACATATGCACTAACACATGGCATAGTCATCGCGGCAGATGGCCTGTACAAGCGGGATGTCTTCAGTGAGTCGCATGAGGAGGTGCTCGAACGACATCACAAACAACATGATGCTGACGCCGCGGTCCAGGATTCCCGGACCCTTTCGCGGTCGCTACTGTCAGTGGCGAGCAGACGAGGACCACTGGTGTCATCAAGAAGACATTGAATCCCTACTGGAACGAGAGCTTTGACATGTACGTGGAACCACTCCCCAGGCCAATACGAGCGACGTTGCTGATAGCTTGGCAGGCGCGTGACCGAAGAGAGCATACTCGCAGTTCAGATCTTCGACCAGAAGAAGTTCAAGAAAAAGGATCAGGGCTTCCTTGGCGTGGTCAATGTCCGCATTGGTAGTGTCATTGACTTGGACGCCGGCGGAGATGGTATGCGTGCCGCAGCGAACGTTATGCGCTTCTACTAACATGGCTCAGAAATGATCACGCGAGACCTCCGCAAGTCGAACGATAACCTCGTCGTCAACGGCAAGCTGATACTCAATCTCTCGACCAACCTCCGAGCACCGATCGCGAACGGCACCCAGGCCAGCAACTCGAGGCCAGCAGGCTCCTCTGCGGGACCATCAACCAATGGCGCCCATACACCTTCGACACCTGTCGGCGCGCAGTCAAGTGCCTCGCTCGCTACCCCGTCTGTGAGCACACCAGGGTCTGCAGCGGTAACTCGCCAGAATGCCGCATCCGCCGCACCGAACGCCGCGCCAGCTGTTAATGGCAACGGTGCTCCACCTCCGGGTAGAAATCAATCGGGATTCAGTGCCTTTGAGGATGCCCAGGGAAGGTTGCCGAATGGTTGGGAAAGACGCGAAGACAATCTGGGCCGGACATACTATGTGGATCACAACAGCAGACAGACAACGTGGATAAGACCTACTGCCAACTTCAATGCCGGCGAACAAGCAGCGCAGCTTCAACAGCAGCAGAATGTCGAGCGATCCCGACATCAAGCTCGTATGCTGCCAGAGGACCGCACTGGTGCTAACTCGCCCACACTCTCCGATCGCAATTCACCTTCCCACACTCCTGGCGTGTCTGGCGCTAACAATGCCAGTGCTGCTCAGATGGTGGCTACTGGTGCTACGACTGCTGGGTCCGGCGAACTCCCAGCCGGCTGGGAGCAGCGCCACACGCCAGAAGGTCGAGCATATTTCGTCGACCATAATACCCGCACCACTACGTGGGTTGATCCTAGGCGGCAGCAGTACATAAGGATGTACGGCCAGAGCGCTGCGGGTAACAGCACGATCCAACAACAGCCCGTCTCGCAACTTGGACCTCTACCCAGTGGTTGGGAAATGCGTTTGACCAACACAGCTCGAGTGTACTTTGTGGACCACAACACAAAGACCACAACGTGGGACGATCCTCGACTGCCTTCATCCCTGGACCAGAATGTGCCGCAGTACAAGCGTGACTTCAGGAGGAAGCTGATCTACTTCCGATCACAACCTGCGCTACGCATCTTATCCGGACAATGCCACGTCAAAGTCCGACGTACGCACATCTTCGAGGACAGTTATGCGGAGATTATGCGTCAAAGTCCTAATGATCTCAAGAAGCGCCTCATGATCAAGTTCGATGGGGAGGACGGTCTTGATTATGGTGGTCTTTCAAGGTACGTTCTGACGCGACGCCCTCGTAACGCGTGATGCTAATATGACCATAGAGAATTCTTCTTCCTGCTCTCTCACGAGATGTTCAACCCCTTCTACTGTCTTTTCGAGTACTCGGCTCACGACAACTACACCTTGCAGATCAACCCACATTCAGGCATCAACCCGGAGCATCTTGGGTACTTTAAGTTTATTGGTCGTGTGGTAGGACTGGCCATCTTCCACAGGAGATTCTTGGATGCTTTCTTTATTGGTGCCTTCTACAAGATGATCCTAAAGAAGAAGGTCAATCTTGCCGACATGGAGGGTGTCGACGCAGAGTTCCATCGCACTCTCACTTGGGCCAAGGAGAACGACATCACCGATGTCATCTACAGCACTTTCTCTGTCGAAGACGAGCGATTCGGTGAGAAGGTCACGGTAGACCTCAAGCCTGGCGGCAGGGACATTGAGGTCACAAACGAGAACAAGGATGAGTATATTGAACTCATCACGGAATGGCGAATCCAGAAACGTGTGGAAGAACAGTTCAACGCCTTTGTCGCTGGCTTCCACGAGCTGATACCAGCCGATCTGGTCAATGTCTTCGACGAGCGAGAACTGGAACTGCTCATTGGTGGTATAGCAGACATCGATGTCGACGACTGGAAGAAGCACACCGACTATCGAGGATACACGGAGAATGATGTTGTTATTCAGAATTTCTGGAAGGTAAGCATATCGCGATATTCCCGCGCAAAAAAATATCGGCTAACACTCTTCGCAGTGCATTCGCAGCTGGGATGCAGAACAGAAGTCCCGTCTCTTGCAGTTCGCCACTGGTACGTCGCGTATCCCTGTCAACGGTTTCAAGGACCTGCAAGGATCGGATGGACCTCGACGCTTCACGATCGAAAAGTCCGGAGAAGAAGCACAACTACCCAAGTCACACACATGTTTCAACAGACTGGATCTACCGCCTTATAAGTCTTACGATGCGCTCAACCAAAAGCTTACGTGGGCTGTGGAGGAGACTGTTGGGTTCGGACAGGAGTAGTAGACAGGCACAGATGCCATGCACAACAGGGCGTTTAGGCGGATCGCTTTGCTGCGCTCGGACTGGCATGGCATGGGACGGTATGGAAGGTTAGGATCAGTTGAGGTGTATACGGTCGTTCGCAAAGGCCGGTTTGATATGAAATGAAAGCTGTATATACTTCTCCGGCGACGTTCGTGCGGGAGTGAAGTGGTGTGGAGTCGAAACGAGAAGCTGCTGCGGCGCTGGACGAGAAACTTTGTCCTGTGCTGTGTGCATATGGTATGAACCGAATGACATCGAGATTGTTACGGCAACGCGTATTCTCAAGAGAGTCTGAAGCGAAGGAGAAGTGCTGCGAATGACATGACTGAGTAGGTCGGTCCGAATTTGCTCGGCATGTGTAGTCATGCTTACCGGAAGTGTATACTGCAACCCCAGCTGAACGGTGGAGGCTAGACCTCACCGACTTGGTATGGCGACCTTCCGTTGAGCAGTACATTTGACAGTCTGTTGCAAGTGTTTTGCCCCATGGGGTGCTGTGAATGTATCTGGTACATGTTAAAGCCCATTATGCAGCCACCGGACAGAGCGGGGGTGGTTTTCCTCCGTGAAGAGCGTTGCCGGCCGTTGGAGGTGTTGGACCGGGATGAAGCTTGTTGGGCACGCGCATTCGTATACTGGTGGTGGCGGGTCTCGTCCGAGATGCTACGATGCGTTTTCGAGCAGCTGGAAATGTTAGTGAGAGACCACATAATGTTGAACATGGACGATGTAGCATAAGTAGGAGGTCATATTGGTCACGACCCACGCCATCGGAAGCTCCTGGTGCCGATGTCTCGGCTTAAACGTGCATGTGGGACAGCCTGAAGATCTTGGCAGAAGAAAGCTACCAAATACATCGTCATCATCTGCGCGGAGCGGAGAAAGGGTGATAGTCACTCGCCTTTCAGCCATTCACGAGCCATATTCTAGCGAACTGTAAGTACCAAGTACCATTCTTTTCGTTATCATCTCCTCTCTGGATACTCTGTCGCGTGGCTTTCTGGTACCAGTGTGCAGCAAACTCACCTCCGGGGGCACGAGGTCGAGGTCGTACCTATTACATTCGTACTCGCCGCAAGCAGACCTAGACTGGTCTGACATAGAAGACATTATCTATCGCGTGGAGAAGCTCGGCCACGCTGGAACAGTGGAGGGTGTACGATACGGCGGCGCGACCGATCAAGAGTCGAGACGAAGAAACTATAGCTGGCATGAAGAGTTTCCTCGCGCAATGTCGATATTGAGAACACGGAGACCTCATCACATTACGAAGCGACGAAAGAGATTGAGCTGGAGTATGGGTCTGTATACCGTCGGCGATTGAAAGAAAAGGCAAGGTCAAAGGACAAGAACATTCAACATGGCGACGAACGCTCCCAACCCGCCTCACGGCGACTTCCAGGGTCGCAGCGAAGCGGTCCTGGCAGTCACGATTGTAATGATCGTCCTCTGCTCCATCTTCGTCTTCTTCCGGATGATGTCGCGGGTCATGATTGTGAGGAGGATTACCGTAGACGACTACTTTATCGTCATCGCATGGGCTCTCGCAGTAGGCCTTTCGATCGCGATCTGCTATGGATGCGCATATGGCCTTGGACGACATGAAGTGGACGTTCCAGATAGCTGGCAGGGTGGTTTGAGGAAAAGCAATTATGCTTTCAGCATATTGTACCAACCCTCGCTTATGGCGACGAAGACGTCCATTCTTGCGTTCTACCTCACGTTCTCAAAGGCGAATCATATTTTCCGATGGGCTTGCTATGCGACGCTGTTCGTGGTCAACGCGGGTGGGTTTGCGTTGACTATGGGTACGGTCTTTCAGTGCAATCCTATCTCCGCGGTCTTTGCGCTGGTTACGCCGGAGGGTGTAAAGTGTACGGATATTCTTACGATCTATTTGGCTTCGATTCCGCTGAATATTATCACGGATCTTGCTATTTTGTTCTTGCCGATGCCGACTTTGACGTCGACGCGGTTGCCGAGGAAGCAGAAGATTATTCTGGTGGTGACTTTCAGCTTTGGTATTTTCGTGGCAGTGGTTGATATCGTTAGGGTTTCATACTTGCAATCAGCATCGGAAACACGATTAGCGGAGCTGGCATCGTCACTGGACAACAGCGACCTGACGCGGACGGCTGAACAGACAGATGAGTCGTTCTACCTGGCGTTTTCCTTCATGTGGAGCGCCATCGAGGTCAGCGTCGGTATCATGTGCGCTTGCGTGCCAGGCCTCAAGCCGCTCGTGGCGCGATTCATGCCAAACATGTTGCGAGATCCTGGAGATGCGCCATCACAATTCGGCTCGTTCTCTCTTCCGAAGAGGGACCACACTCACGCTGCTCCACTGCCAAGCCCAGAAGAGGTGCATCACCAAGACATGGGACGCGCGCCGGAGGCCATTGATGAGAACGAAGAGGAACGAGAAATGGACTTCAGGGAGTTTCTAAAAATGCCAAAAGACTTTGCTCGTCCAGCTAGCAATGAGCAGCAAGCGCAGGGTGAAGCAGACATGGGCATGATGGACTTCCTCACAACCCCAGATATGGCGGGTCTACCGCCAATGGAACGCTCGCAGACAGCGTTGACGAACACGACACGGCATACTGCACCTGATGCGCCAGCTTTCTTTGATTTTGTCGACATGCGGCAGAAGAAGAGTCTGGTACATCTGACGAATCGCGAGTCGATTTATCCTGTTACTCTGGTGACTGTACTGTTCTTCATATGGGGCTTCGAGTACGGATTGATTGATACGCTGAATCACCAATTCCAGACTGTGGCAAATACCACGACTGGCCAATCAATGGGTATCCGCTGTGCATACTACGTTGGCTATTTCGTCGGTCCGCTCCTGGTGGGAAAATGGGTCCTGCAGAACTGGGGCTTCAAAGCATGCTATCCAGTCGGACTAGCGATCTACGCCTCAGGCTGTCTCATCTTCTGGCCCGCAGCAGTACTTACCTCCTGGCCAACATTCGTGGTCACTAATTTCATCGTCGGCTTCGGCCTATCGATCCTTGAAGTCTCGGCAAACCCTTTCATCGCTCTCTGTGGCCCGGCTCAGTATGCTGAGATTCGCTTGAATCTCAGCCAAGGTGTGCAGGCCGTCGGCAGCATTATTGCACCTTTGATCGCAGACAAGGCTTTCTACCACAAGACGCAGAATGCTCCTTCGCTTGTCAACACGCAATGGGCATATCTCGGCATCTCACTTGCCACAATAGTCATGGCTGTGATCTATTACTACGTCCCACTATCCGAAGCCACCGACGTCGAGCTCGAGGACGCGGCAGAGCGTATCGATGGCGCGAACAAGGCTAAGATCGGCAAGATCAAAGTCATCTGGATCGTCCTCGGCCTGGGTGTCTTCTGTCAATTTTGCTACGTGGGCGCCCAGGAAGTTAATGGGACGAGCTTTGGGCCATATCTCACCGCTGTGGCTCCGACCTACAATCGCGCCAACTACCTCGCCATCGCTCACACCGCCTTCGCCGTATCCCGCTTCCTCGCCGCGGCGCTGGGCTTCTGGGTAAAACCAAGGATCTTGCTGCTGGTCTTTCTCAGCGGTGCGATCTTGTTCAATGGTCTATGCACGCACTTCACAGGCGATACGGCGGTGGCACTGATGATCATGGTCTTCTTCTGCGAGGGACCACTCTTCTCCCTGATCTATGCGCAAGCATTACGTGGCCAGGGACGACACACGAAGTTCGCAGCAGTACTCATCACAGCTGCGATCAGCGGTGGCGCGGTTTTCTCACCAATATCGAGCACGATCGTCAACTCAGGGAGGAGTGTGGCATATAGTCTGGTCGTTGCCATTGCGGCGTTCGCAGGTGCAATCGTCTTCGCCCTCGCTTTGAATGGTAATGCCATGATCAGGAAACTCGTCGATCCTATCGATAGCGCTGCGGCTTCTGGGACCAGGCCAACCTCGACAAGTAGTCGTGCCAGCAGAGCGCTAAGCATGTTGAGCTTTGGGAAGAAGAAGAGGAATGGCTCGAACTCGAAGGAGGTGGAGTATAGGGAGCGGAAGGTAGAGAGTCCACCGTTGGATGAGACATGACTTTGATCCTTTGTGGGTGGCGTTGTGGCATGAAAACTCGACAGATGGCAGGCGGCATAGGGTATCTTTCGTGCATTGGGCGGTGTCTTGCTTTACAAACGGGGATGGGAGACGGGGGAGACTTGAATGATGTGATACCCCAGTATTCAGTTGTATATCTCTTAGCAAGTGAGACAAATTTGCAGAGATCAAAATTGCAGTCGCCTTCGCAGTGGGTGAGCGCATGGGAGGATGTCGAACGACCCCGCATGTTCTCGCGGTCGCTGTAGGCAACCAGCGCACATGTAGCTTGAACATGGCTGTCAATGGCTTCAACCTCGCTTACAGAGGTCTTTGTTAGGGAACGGCAGCAACGCGCAGAACATCTGCCATTCACTCTCATTGAATATATCAACGTTAGGTGACCCTGCTACAGCAGCCAGCATCATTGTTCGCACTCCCCAATCACTCGGAGCGGACGTGGGTGGCGACGTGTTTTTTCGTCTGGAAGCCAGGTTCGAGCAGCTATTCCTCGAGAGAGCACGAATCTTAAGTCTATATGAAGCGCTGTCAAAGCACCACGAAGAACTCAAGGCCCATGAAAAGGCAGTCATCCATGATGAATGAGAGGGTGCCACCCGCGAGGCTACTTTAGCCGCACGCGAAGCTGTCGCAGTCCAGAACTGGAAGAGCGACTGTCTAAGCTCAAGGAGCAAGGACGTCTGTTTAACGAAAGAGGTTGGCAGGCTCACTTGCATCGCACTAATGCCAAGCTGTCACAGCATATTCACCTGGACTGTACAACTGTCATTGACCGACCTATCAATGCCAAAAGCGAATTCTACGGGTAACGCAGCGCTTAGATCATGCTGCATACTCCAATCAAGTCGAACACGTGGGATGGCGATGACTAACAACAGCCTATGGCTGAATGACACGCCTTTCACGATAAGTTAGTCTACTAAGTGCCCTCCAACGAATGTGACGAGCTCAAGTGCCAAAGTGAATGGTCTGAGGATGAACTTGACTAGCGCAATCACGAGATATTGAGCACGGACTCGACCGTGCACGGAAGGCTACAGTGCCCTTATCCTTCTTACTTTTGCTCTCAAGGCTGATTTCCCTTCACTAACACCTACAGAATCTTCTGCAATGGAGCCTCGCGGATCTACAACTAGAGTCGCTGTCGTCTCCTCGAGCTACCCGCAGGACTGCGCAACCAGACCTACGAGCTCGTGCTTACGCAGAACCTGAGATGTCGTCGCGATCCTTTCACTAGTACTGCAGTATCATTTCAAGGTCCTTCTGTGCTTCGCATGTGCAAGATGATGTACCAAGAAGCGCTTGGCCCTTACTACTGCTATACAATCTGCGGATTCGGCTCCATTAGTGACCTCACCAAGTGGCTGTCAGCCATCCGCCGCGACCATCTCAACCTGGTAAGTCCATCTCCATCTCCGGCATCACAAACACGCTGACAAACCTAGGGTTAAGGACGTCCACCTGGCTCCATACGGCGTGTATTGCTGGGCCCGCATTCTCGGACTACCCTTATATCACGGCTTCACGTCGGCCCGCTAAGATTAATGAAGTGAGGAGACAGCTGCAGCTTGGCGAGGAGTGCTGGGTGGCGACGTGACTCGGCGAACAGAGCCACCAATGGCGATGGCGACCATTGTCAAGCCTCTCAGACGCAGCAGTCCTGACGCGCTCTGACGATGCCTACATTGTAGCGGGCTCGAGACAGCAAGCTGCAGACACGAACGCGGCCTACGCATCCATCCAAGAGCGAGGCTGAGAGCTTTGAGGTAAGTAGGAGGACAAGCGCAACCATGTTAATTTCGAGGATCGTGTCTGACAATGCTCTCAGCTTCCAACCAGCAGACGTGATTAGCACGCATGATTACAGCAATGCGACCACATCACTATGCCAATGATTTATTCTCAAGCAGCTTGTATGGCGTATGGGTGGCTGGCTGAGCGGTTAGGAATGTGTAAGAGTGAGGTGCACGAGGAGCGCGTAGCGGCGATGATATAGCTGCACCAGGCCATTTAGCGACCCGGACAGCATAAGCGACATGTGCAGTCTCCGCTCGCCAAGATCCATTAGCTGATCTAGAAATGTCGTCCATGGCTTGCGTCGAGGTACCTTCTCTTGTGTGATCGCTCGACACAGAGCGCATCGTTCTATGATATGCAAGCACAGTACCACACAGTCCCAGCTGCTAGACAGCCTCCTTCTACGCCACTTCACAATCAGCTGGCACAAGATGTATATCGCTGCTTCATCTGGCTGAGAATGCCAGGCCATTCTTCAGATAATTTCTCATCGTTCAGCATGCGTGTACGTGTCTTTGCCCCACGTACAGCAACATATAAAGGGATGCAGTGGGCGCAGTTCGAGAAAGTATCATCCACTTCTTCTAATTTCAGTCCACAAGTTCAGAAAGCCCAATATGTCCGTCCCTGGCTACCACTTAGTCGCTTCCTACGACCACAAATCCAATCAGTCTTTTGTGTACTACGTCGTGGACAAGACGTACCACGTCCAGTACCTCAAGGGACCTCTCAAGCAATCTGAAAAAGCCGCCGGCACGAACTTTTACAAGGCGGCTCTAGACATCGTCATCAAGGACCAGGACACCGACAGGGATGGCGAGCACTTGACCGTGCAGTCGGGAGAACATAGATTCGCTGTCCTGGGCTATGTCTCCACCGCGGAGCACAGCGAGGTAAACCTCGGGACGATATTCAGTTGTGGAGACTGGCAATGTGCTGACGCGTCAAGACTCGCATCTACTACATCGCCACCGATGGAGTCTTAAGTGAGTGCTGCTGGACTGATGGTGTGCGCAACAGCTGGTACCATGGTAGCTTGCATAGCAAAGGCTTCAAGCCAGGTAAAGGATCCTTGGTGACTGCGCTGGTTGACAACGAATGGGTGAAGGTCTATTTCCAGAAGGCCAATGATTTGTGGGTGGCGTACACGAAGCGTGAGACGACCGACTGGTCCGAACGCCAGGTTGCTGCGTTCTGAGGATGCCCAACAACGTTGTATGCGGTCATTAGTGTGAGGGAGCAAGAGCAGCAGAAATACAACTTCGGCTTTCTGAGAGACCTTGCAGGCTGGCGTAAAGTACCATGTACCTTAGTACACAATGTAAATTTCCTGATCAATTTCGCTTTTACGTCACGATTGCAGGCGCTGCTTTGCTGTTGGAAAGTCAGGTCTCTCCCTTCGGTGTATGTAGGCTCCAAATTTCCGACCTCGTCTAGTGTTCGCTGCCGCCAAGGGCGACCACGCAACATCGCCCTCGTTCGAGGAAGAGTCGCCCACCATTGAGAACGGAGATCTTGTCCGTATCCTCAGTACACGGAACACGGAATGGCAAGGACACGGCGATTGCGGCGCCTACCCGCCTCACCGCAAAGGAGTCCAGCTGATCCGTCCGTCGAGGTGTACGCCAGACATAGACCGACAGTAGTTTCAGAGCCAGCAGGTCGGCGGCCACCAGTAGAAAGATGGTCACTATACCCGCGGTTAATATGAGCGACACCAGTGTATCAGCAAGCTCATCGTAATCCACGTCCAGAGTTGCATCGATAGTCGGAGACATCATGCACGCCTCATTTGCGAGAAATGCCGCAGCATTGATTGCATTATTGATTTGTGCACAACCGCAATCCAATGGTAGAGGTCCGAACGATCGCCGAAGCTCATATAGAAAGCACCCGGCAAGCCGCCACAATTCGAAGGAAACTCTCCTTCGCTGATTCTTTCACTAGTGGCCGAGTAGTTGAATCTCGGCAAGAATTGCTGAGCCAAGTATTGTACCCAGAAGGAAGCTGAGCGGACAAAGAATCCGACAAGAAGGATATGTTTCTTAAATTAATGCCGCGATGATACACACGACCAAATACGCATGTATCGCCAGAATTGCATATGCACTAACAAGCTTGAGTATGTACGAAGAGCGGATCAAGTGCGCTGAAGGTAATTTCGTGTCCACTGCTGTATGCTTTGAGTCGCCGTCTTGATCTCGCATTTCCGGAGTAGATCTTGCTTCGTCCGCATCTTCGTGGAGATAAATATCGATCTTGCTTCACGCGTCGCCATTGTATGCGATGTCTTAGTGGCATCGACTGCCATTAGCGGTATGGAATCCATCCTTTGGGCGAGCAAGAAAAGACATGGCAAGCTATTCAGTGGAGCAACAATCGGAGATATACAAGACTAAGACTGGGCTGAGAAGAATGTATAGCCTCAAAGCGTACAGCCAAGGAATCCTTCGAGGTCGATCGCAGGCCAAAATTGATTGAGTCGGTCCCGAGATGCAGTGTCTCTTCGTACTATCTTCGCTTCCAAGCATCTCCATCGCCGCTTTCCAGACCAATGCCTGCGCAGAAAGCAACCCGAACAGCTGCGAGGAGGAAGACGGCTCCAAAATGGATCAAATCTTCACTCCTCAGAAGCTCCAGACTTAGTCGACTTTGCTGCTTCCATGACCACAACATGCTGGCAAGGCTGGCGAAGTTATGACATAGTATGCCAGCTTGCTGTGTCTTCCAAATAGAGATTTGGTTCGTGCTCCTGAGCAGAAAGACATCTGTGAAAGCGCACATGACGCGGGCACCAGCGGATTGTTGTAGTAAGAATGATGTGGGCGGAACGTTAGGAGTGGCCGAGGCAGGCGCGATGTCAGTCAACACTCTCTCTGGCTTTGTGAGGGTCGTCCAGGCACCAAAAAGCCATAGGACAGGATCGATGGTAGTGAACCAGACGCGATAGAATGGTGGAATGTTGCTTCGTGATGGAGACATCGTCCAAAGCGTCCGAGCCAGCCCGATGGAGGTGTGAAGGGACGTGACTTCTTATCACTGAGCTCTGGCGTTGGAAGAAGGCTATGGGGTGAAGAAGGAGACGTGTTGTTGATGGAGTGCATAGAAAGAGGGGGTCCCAGACGCGCTGAAACGCGGCCATTTGAAAGCAAAGCCATGGTGGCCAATTGTGATGAACACGCCGACAGCCACACCTCGGCCCAATGGCTCGTTGACTATCGTCTCTTTCCCATGAACATCAGTCATGTATATCGACATGATCCATCGACATGCAGCTCCCGAACGAGATATGGACCAACATAATCCAGATGTGTGAGGACCAGAAGGACTTGTGGCTGAATCTGCGCCGCGTAAACCAGCAGTTGGAAGCCTGTGTGGAAAAGCACTTCTCCGACAATATCATCAAGGACATGGTCGTCAGCTTGCCCATTAAGCTACCGACCTATGATGCCCGCAATCAAGTGGGTGGAAAGGCCGTATTTCGCTTCTACAAAGAGCACCTAGACGGCCTTGTGGACGTTGAGGGCGACAGCGTCTTCTTCAATCTCACTGAGATGGAGCCGGAATATCAACTTGTACAGTTCTTGGGGCGGTGGCGTGGTATGTCAGGAGGTGGCCGCGTACGAGAAACGGTCAAATGGGACGTCAAGTTACCGGAAAGGCATTCAAGTGCCAGGCTGAAGGACTGTTGCGCAGTGACTGATAGAGAGATCGATGAAGGACAGGCACTGCTCAAATTTGCCTGGAAGCCAACCTTGACCGACTTCTATCGATGAGTTGGACTTGAATCTCGTTAGAAAGGATTATTCTATTTTCACCAAATCGACACGCTTACTAGGCCCCGGATAGCTGAAGCTCCAGATCTCCACTTTCCAAGCTGCTTCTTATCTACCGCTGTCAGTTCATCTCCTACGAAACTACTCGAGCATACTTCGCCATATCCAGATACAACCAACCATCGACTTGGCTCACACCAGATCAGAGAGACTCGGTCAAACTAATTGCCATCATTACTCCTACAACATGGCCATCGCAGAGGCCGACCGAGAGCGGATGGGCAAACCTCATCCTGAATTGATTGCAGCTCTAGAGAAAGACCCGTTCCCAGATCTATTACATGGAAACGGTGAAGCGACAGTCCAGGACATTCGCCGCAATCGCGCAGCTCATTTGGCTAAATTGAGACATCTGTACTCTATCCCAGGGCCCATTCCCGACCAAGTACACGAATCAGAGCATCATATACCAGTGAGAGATGGCTCTGACATCCGGATCCGCGTCTATGTTCCGTTGAAGTCGACGTTGGCTGCCGATCAAATGCCATTGATCGTGATGTTCCACGAAGGAGGCTGGCGCATGGGCGATCTGACAGATGAGGACTTGAACTGCCGCTTGTTCTCTCGAGACCTTGGTGCTGTATGTGTCAACGTGGAGTACAGACTTGCGCCAGAGCATAAGTTTCCCTGTGGCGTGAACGATGCATACGACTCCATTAAATGGTGCGCGGCGAACGCATCGCCATCCTCGCCAATTCTTCCTTGCGATCCTGCGAATGGCTTCTTGGTAGGCGGTGCATCGGCTGGCGGCAATTTTGCTGCCATCATGTGCCAGATAGCTCGGGATGAAGGCCTCAATCCTCCACTGACTGGACAATACCTTTGTGTACCGGCTCTCTGCAGCCAAAGCGTCGTACCTGAGAGATGGAAAGCAGATATCCGCAGTCGTGACGAGTCTGCGAATGACCCGGTCCTGCAGCTCAGACCGGATCGAGATCAGGAAAGGCTAGAAGTAATTGGGGTCGAGCCAGAAAATCCACTGTACAGTCCATTACTGCATAGGAATTTGACGGGACTTCCTCCGGCATTCTTTCAGCTCGGAGGGCTCGATCCGCTTAGGGATGAGGCCTTGGTGTATGCCCAGATACTTGAGGAGAACAACACAGCCACCAATGTCAAAGTCTACGATGGGTTTGGTCACATGTTCTGGACTAACTGGCCGAACATGAAAAGAAGCAAGGAGTTCGTGCA
Source organism: Mycosphaerella arachidis (assembly GCA_001297265.1). Taxonomy (NCBI): domain Eukaryota; kingdom Fungi; phylum Ascomycota; class Dothideomycetes; order Mycosphaerellales; family Mycosphaerellaceae; genus Mycosphaerella; species Mycosphaerella arachidis. Next base: position 185,242 of record LIHB01000018.1, read on the forward strand.
GGATACTCTGGAGGGCGTGAAGTGGCTTCTATCTGGTCCTTTCATCAACACCGCCTGATGCGGTGATCACGTAAGAGATGCCAAAGCACAATAAGATTTTTCCTAAACTGCCACACCAATACCTTCGCTACGGAGGAAAATCCTCCGGACAGGGTATCTCGTCAAGGTCGTGATACATCAGCCCTTATTCCATAATCGTTATTCCTCGGAAATATCCATCTCAGACAACCGGCTTCGAGGCCCTTCTCCCATCACCCCGTCTCCACATGATGATCGAGATAACAGTGTTGATCAAGTGTGAAAACACACCAACAATCGCCACGGCAAATGTCGCAACGAACGGTCTGCAAGCAGTGCTTGCATTATCTGGACAGCCAAATCTGCCAGCCCGGTTCAGCACAGCGATGGCAATCATGACTGTCATGAAGACAATATCGAAGACGATGGCCATAAGCGCGAAGAAAGATACTCTCGCCAAGCAGCAGTTCAGGAGCGTGGCGACAAAGCTGTAGCCTGCCGAGGCGATGGAGATGCTGATAATTCCGTGGTCTCGAGTAGATTCACGTAAAGTGACGACGAATTAGGGTACTGATCAGCTGAGGCTCTTATCCACACGAGACGGATCGTTTTACCCAAATGTTTGCGCCGAAGATGAGCATGCTGCAGCAGAAAGCCGCAAAGTAGAGGAAACTGGAGGTGAGGCGCAAAATCCGCCTATTATGAGGCTCATGGCGGTCGACTATCTGCTCCCTAATCGGCAACTGCAAAGAAGTGTCGGTGAAGCAGCGCTGCTAGCCTGAGTGCTACCGTCGATACAGCGCGAACCCCTTCGTATACTGCAGGAACAGCGATTGACAGAGCGATGAGCAGAAAAGAGAATGGGCAAGAAGGACGAGCACAACTTCCAAAATATGTACTCCCACTCCCACAACCCTGCCCTCCACGCAACTTTTGACGCAAACCTGTGTTGGCCATTTTCTGATACACTCAAGATGGGTTCGCAGCCACAAGCACTTGCGCAGATGACCTGTGCCAACGCAGGCGTGGCAGCCAAGTTCCGTGGTGAGCAGCATCAAGGCGTTGCCTGGAATCTGCGCCCGAAAGTTGTGAACTCTTACTGATGCACCAGGCTGCGATTGAGTTAGCACTCCGCAGAAGATTCCTTCGATCACGTTCAGCCTGCTGCTGGTGGGTGTGATAAGTGCGCTTAAGAGGAAATGTCAACGGCAGAGCCAAAGGTCTTGTATACGCATTTTATGGCTTTAAGCTTCCTGACGTCGCAAAATCCTCGGCACATTCACCCCTGGCACGTGGCTCAGCAGAACAAGGGTCTGAAGTGGACGCGCAGCGATGTTGCGGGACCTGTTGTGCTTATTCTGACTTCATTTTGTCTGGATTGTGTACAGGTCGTCGTGGCATTTCCTGCAGGTTTGTCGGTCAAATAAGGCGACTTTCCATACACTTGATGACATCGAATTCACATCCTCCTAACTCCAGCTTAGACCGCCTCCGCTGTGGAACGTGTAGGCACTGCTTGGCGTATCGTACACCGCAGCTGCACATCCTGACCCATACGCATCGCAAGCATCAACACAAATCCGAAAGCTCGAAGCTTGACGCGCAAGTAGACTCGTGCCGATCCTGGTCTGTCCGCATCGAATCCTGAAGGCTGCTCCCGCCTGACGTGGACTACACGACATTGTTGAACTGCAGACACACGATCGCAGGACCGGCAGTAGTTGCTTCAGCTTCCGTGGTAAGGCGGACAAGTGAGTGCAGCTCAACGTTTGGTGTGAGAGCGGCGGACACAGAGCCGTGTATGCAGCACGGTAGTAAGGCGGTGTCCCCCATATGGCTGGGCATCAATGCCAGTGCTTGATAGCTTGCATATCTTGCTGCACAAGTATTAGTGCGCGTATTGAGGCTGTTTGCATCGAAAGTGTCAATGTCAGCACCATTGCGGTCGATGTTACACTCGAGACGGAGCGTCGATCGATCGGCTGGCGTCCATGTCATCTTGTCTACAGCTGGACAGGGTGCCAATGTAGCGGGAGTCGGGGTTGCGGACGGCGCGCAGATGTTGACAGGATCTGGCGCAGTGTAGATTGCTTGAGGCCTTCTGGTAGCGAAACGGGCCAGGTAGCTACCTGTCGTTGCCGTGCCGGGCGAGTTCTTCAACATGCATAGCCTTCCGTTCCAACGCGGAATCCAGAATTGCCCCCGTTCGCAGCAAACCCGACACGAACGCAAGTGACCCCCCAGTCGCAGCGATTTATACAAGGTTGTAAAAAGTCGCCGTAGTAGTTGTACAGTACACCTCTAGAGTTGCCCAGGTCGCCCTAAATCTGGTATAGGGTGCCGTCGGACTCTTCATGATAGCCGCCATCAATGCCATTGCAAACAGGCCTGACGTCACTGGCAAGTCTACTGCCGCCAGTAGGGTTGTTATTGCCAACAAGTGGATACCGCCAAGACTATGGGAATACGCGCGCATGCTCAGATATACTGTGGTAGGCAACCTGTTGCTAACCCTTCGGCAACAAACCCCGAGCACCCCTAGCCGCCAGATATCCGCACGAGTTCATTCCGACCGGCGGTGTTCTCGACGGCGATGCCGGGAAGATCGTGGACTTGAAGAAGCATGTCAGAGCGCCATCCGCTGCTAACGTAGAATCGTAGTCCACTCCTGCACAGAGAGGCCCTCTGAGTGCGCACAGCTGGTAGAAAATATACATGGATGCCCCGGAGTAGCTGTCCGTATCAAAACCTGTGTATGTTGTACCACAGTCGAGTCGGAAGAGGGAGCCATCGGCAATGGGTATAGTGAACTTAAGCGCCGTCGATCAAAAGGAGAGGTCTAGGTACCTTGAAAGGTTGTCTGATCTTGACTCTTGCAAGTCGGAGCGAGAGTCGCGCACGTGCTAGGAATGTACGAAGTAGACGTCGAAAGTGACAGATCATTTTGGTCGGCTGCTGATACGCAAGACCGCAAAGCCCTAGCAGACCTATCGTCGGTTTTGGTTGAGTCACCCGAGTTGATGCCGTTGCAAGCCAAAGATGAGGCTCCGAGGTATCACAACAACAAGAATGATGGAACAGCAACGAGGGCCTTCTAAGCGACGATAGAGACAGTGTGACGTCGAATCATCTGGATGTACTCATAGTGTCGATGCAGGAGCACAGGAGCAGTGAAGTTCTTGTAAGCCCGAGCGAGGTGCGGTGCACAATGATATCAATAAGGTTAGGGCCGTCACATCAAATATTGACGGCCGCTAGCTGGACGATACTGGATCTTGAACAGCCGCCGTTCACCGCCCGCGCCGAACTTCTGCTCGGTGAGCTTAGCCGGGGTGGCGGGCGACATCGGCCATTGGTGGGAGAAAAGCCGGGGGTGGGCCCTTTCGATACCCCCCTTCTCGACTCCAAGAGGCGAACACAAGAGAGCCGGTCACAAAACGCAGATCCGTTGGCGACTGTGAAGTAGCACCGATGCGTGGCGAGTAGTATGCAGAGTGATCTTTCTGGTCAGCAGCTCCTTTCTCCTTGTCTTCACCCCCGCCCATCTCCTCTCGCAAACACCCCATTAGGACAACCTGGCACCGCAGACACAGCTGGCAAGCATGAAGCTTCCATGGCAGGACGAGAAGCAGCCATCACCGGCGGCATCATCACTGGAACCAGCGCCAGGAAATGAATATGTGAATCACCCGGCGGAGACTGGCTACGATGAGGACCTTTACGTGCAATGCCCGCCACACACCACCGAGCGCAAGCTGGTGACCAAGATAGACTGTCGCGTCATTCCCTTCTTGTGCGTCCTGTACCTACTGGCCTTTCTGGATCGAGTCAACATCTCCAATGCGAATGTAGCTGGTCTCTCGAAGGAGCTTGGCCTGGAGAACCACGAGTACAATGTTGCGCTCGTCATTTTCTTCGTGCCATACATCCTCTTCGAGATCCCTAGCAACATCCTGCTCAAGAAGTTCAAGCCCAATGTCTGGCTTAGCTTGAACATGTTCTTGTTCGGGTTTACTACCATCATGCAGGTGAGTGCTGGTAGGTGTGTAGTGTATTGCATATGACCAACTCGTTTCACAGGGAGTTGTCAGCAATTACTCCGGTCTTCTTGCAACCCGATTTTTCCTCGGTCTCTTCGAGACCGGCATGTTTCCGGGTTGCTTCTACCTCATCGGCATGTGGTATCGCAGACACGAAGCACAGAAGCGCTACACCTTTTTCTTCAGCTCTACGACTCTGGCTGGCGCTTTTGGCGGTCTCCTCGCTGCAGCGATCACCAAGATGGATGGTGTGGCGAACTATGCAGGCTGGAGATGGATGTGAGTAATGTCTCGTCAGCTAATATGCAGGACACTGACATCCATCCAGCTTTATACTCGAAGGCCTGTTAACAGTCGTGGTCTCTTTCGCCTTCTTCTTCCTTATCCCAAGCTTCCCTGAGGAGGCGAAGTGGCTCGGCCAGGACGAGAAAGCGTACGTCGCTGCTCGGCTACGCTTAGACCAGGGCAAGTCAGCAGTCGAGCGTTCCATCGGCCTCAAGGACGTGGCTCAGGTCTTCAAGGACTACAAAGTCGTCGTTGCGGGCTTCATGTACTTCGGCCTCATTGTGCCAGCCTATAGCTACGCCTACTTCGCTCCGGGCATCATCCAGACTTACGGCTACAGCCCGGTTCAAACACAACTGCACTCCGTCCCACCATGGGCCGCCGCGTTTGCGTGGGCGATGATACTGGCCGCAGTCTCGGATGCAGCAAGACATCGCTTCGCGTTTGCAGTGTTCAGCATTTGTGTTGGCATCGCAGGCTTCGCAATTCTGCTCTCGGTTCACGACAACAATACCGTACAGTATGCCGCGCTCTTTCTGGTCACCATGGGCACCTATGGAGCTATGCCGATTATCGTCTGTTGGTTCAACATGAATCTGGGCGGGCATCATCGTCGGTCAGTTGGTAGCGCTTGGCAAGTCGGCTTTGGTAACATTGGCGGCATCATTGCTGTCTTCGCTTTTCTGCCAGATGACAAGCCGAAGTACATCCCTGGATACTCGATTTGCATTGCTTTCACGATTTTGAGCATTATCGCTTGCATTATCTACGGTTTTGCATGCTGGAATGAGAACAGGCAGCGGGAGAAGATGGTGCATGACATTGGCTTGACTGAGTCTGAGAAGACTGAGCTCGGCGATAAGTCTCCAGACTATAGATATCTGCTCTAGATGGCAGCTTTGGTTAGTATGAAAGTATGAAGGGGTGCCTTCTTCAGGCTCCGGCCATCACAGGAACCACGAACAGCTCGGCTCACACTTGATTGCGACAAGGATCTGCTCGCCTACTACAATCCATGCAGCGATCTCAGTGTAACCCACGCCTGACTGTGCGGCTGAAGTTCGACCCGCCAATATTCTCAAAGATGCGTATTTCGTACTGTCAGGTTCAAAATGGCGGACAAAAGCCCTTCGGTCAGCACAACATCGGACCAGCTATACCGCAGACTGGATCCTGGCAAACATGAGATCCGCATCCTGGAAGTCGATACTTCAGATCTCAACGACGACGGAAGTCTGCGCTGCAGCCTAGAGATTGTGTCTCTCCTCGACGATCCCACACCTTACTTCGAAGCACTATCCTGGACCTGGGGCGATCCGACGCACAGCAAGCACATTACAGTCGACGGCCATAAGATTGGCGTCTCTTCGAATGCTGCGGAGGTGCTTCGTCATCTCTGCTACGACGAGAAGCATTACCGCGTGTGGCTCGATGCTGTGTGTATCAACCAGTCAGACCTAAATGAACGCGGGCAGCAGGTATCAATGATGGGTGAGATTTACTCCAAGACTGCTCGAGTCCTGGTCTGGCTTGGACAGGAAGACGACACGACAGCAACGGCATTGCGAGATATTGACCAAATTCTGGCACAATGCCATGAGATGACCGACGGCTTTCAAGGACTCGAAGAACGACTTATACATAACCGCGGAAAGGGACCACACTCAGAGGTTCCCCTGCCGAAATGTGACTGGCCGGTTGTCCTCAAATTTTATTCAGCTCCATGGTTCTTCCGTGTATGGGTCCACCAGGAAGTCATGCTATGCAAAGATGCACTCGTCTTCCGAGGTAGACATTCGCGCTCCTGGTTCGACATCTCCGTGGCGGCGCAGTGGATGTCGCACTCCAACTTCCGTCAGTACAGCCGCCACATGACCGATGATCCAGGAGTGGGTGTCGACAAGGCGAGCAGAATTTGGCGGTTCACGTGTCAGCCACCCGGTGTCACGGGATATCTTTCCATGACGATGTATCTAGATGCGACAGATCCACGAGACAAGGTGTACGGCATTCTCGGGCTGCTTCAAAGTGTCGGGAATGATACCTTCAAGCTGAAGCCTTCGTACGAAGTAAGCTTGGCAGATGTGTACACGCAAACCACCAGACTCGCGATTCAAGCTGATGGTCTGGCTGCCGTGGAGATGGCACCAGGTCTTGTGCCATATCGAGATGGACAAGAGATCGAGGCTCCCGAGACTGGCTGGCCCTCCTGGGTACCACACTACGACTGGCGGGACTACAGACCCCGGGGATCTCCGGCTATGCCAGAGCTGCCGCTTCAACTTGGCGCGGCTGGTGGCGAACCATTACAGCTGAACGTCGCGGATGACAGACTCAACATACTGTCCCTCAAAGGCTGCATTGTAGACACAATCACAGAGCTGGGAAGCGTCCTCGACATACAACTCATCCTCAGTGCCTCTGGAATCGCGAACCAGATCTCCATATGTCGGGCAATGGTGCCTCTGGTCCCTGATCTTGAGTTCGTCCTCACGATGGTACATGGCCTCGACTATAATCGGACTGGCTCGAAGGAGATTGTAATAAACCAGTATCACCAATTCGCTGCGGAATGCAGAGCGAAATTGACAGGGCAATGCCACCCGGAACTCCTGCATGACGACAACTCGCTCACCTACTTCTCGAATACTGCATGGGACTTTGCCAACACGATGAATGTGCATAGTCGGAACAGGAGATTCTTCGTGAGTCGGAAAGGCTACATGGGTACAGCATTCCCGAAGACCCAGGTTGGAGACAAGTTGTGCATCCTGTATGGCGGTGTCGTACCATTCGTGCTGCGACCGGCAGGAAATGAGTGGAGACTCGTCGGGACAGCATATGTTCGCGATCTTGTAGAGGTAAGTGTAGACGTGTAAAATCGAGGGACGGCATATTGACAATTACAGGGCGAATATGTGCGGAAACTCCGAGCGGCGAATCGACTAGAGGAAGAGTCGCAGTATTTTGACATTTGCTGATTCGACTCAAACAGCTACCAGAGCGTGACATATGCACTCCCTTGTCGAGCGCTCATGATCGTCGGCCGGACCTTAGTCTTCGGCGATTCCCATTCGATTAATCTCGCAGCGTATCTTCCACTTGTACCACACCATCAGCCGAAAAGCGGCTGTCCAGTTTCCTGACGCTCCAGCTCGATAATCAGACTGCGCATATACCCTCCCCATGCCCATCCTACAATTTCCCCTACTCTGTCAGCATCTTCATCTTCCTCTCAAACGTGAAACCTTCACCAAGCTGCGCGCCCAACCTGAGCTTGTTGTACTCCGCCGCATACACCATCTCGTGCTCCATGCCGACTCGAACACAAGCTTTGAGGACCTGGAGTAACTTGAACAGCTCGAGGAATGAAGTGGTGCCAAAGTGAGCGCGGAGGACTAATTTGGAGGTAATGTTGAGGGTCATGCGATAGTGGCTCATGCAGCGTGTAAGGCTGGCTTCGTATACTGGCCAAGCCTCGCGGCGGGTGAGCTTGTACACTGTCAGCAGAGGTGGACTCTGTGGCGCGTTGGGGTCGAATGAGGCGATGCGAAGCACTGCCTCGTAGATTTGGACTCGAAGTTCTGGCGGCAGCTTGAGGAAGCCGCGCGAGTTGTTTGACGACGAAGCAGAGTCCATCCTGCACGGCTATTCGAGGTTCAGCGGTAGGTAGTGGTGGCTTGCGGGAGGACTGACTTGCTTCGAGCTTGATGAAAGTCGAGGTCGTGTTGAGGACAAGGTCGAGGAGCATCAAGTTTGTGTCTCTCCGAGTGTTATCTCTGCTGAGTCAGGCTCGAGGTCGAGGACAAGAACCAGAAAGCATTCACTTTGCGCAGCTGATACTTGGAGCCTAATTCACACGTTAGCTGCCATTCATATTTAATTCCAGCCCTGGGCTGGACTAGTGGCCACATGAGACTCAGTCCTATCACCGCAACTTACCAAAGAGTTGATCGCCATTAGCAGTAACGTAGACCGCCTGACGTAATATCGAATGGTGACAATCCGTCAACCACTTACCACATCCCCCCTCCGCGAACCGGCCATTGCCACCAGATCTACGGAGTCGCCCTGCGCAGCTAAAGACTGCCCAAGTTTGTACGACCCGAGGCGCCTTTCTCGACATTCGTCGGCTGATCTGCAATGAGACAACAAGTTTATACATTTTCAGGATTGATGAGCTTGTTTGCTGCTTTTAGTGGTACTTCGAGGCTCTGCGGGAGACTTTCCCGGATCTCTTCTCGTTCAGAGAGGCATCGAGGATGAGCCAAGCCCGCTATATGTAAAGCGCAGGAGGTCAAAGACAGAGATGAGAAGGGATATTGGGTTGGAGAGTGCTAGGCATCTGGAAGCTTTTAAGCATCGCGATCGCAAACTGCTTTCACATGCGGGCTTTGAGACAGTCTTGGCGTGAGCTTTGTGCGTTTGCTAAGCTCAAAGACCTGGGGGTAACAAGCGAACATATATAATTAGAAAGTGAGATGTATATAGCATTGCTCTACTTCTTTTGATCCCTCAGACATAGCTCTAAGAAAATGACAAGGCCTAGCCCATCGACAAGCATTTTCGACCTCTCTGGCATCAGTACACACCTCAGTACTGCCCTTAGCTATGCAGCCAATAACATCACAGACAGATTGGTGGAAGCTATTGAGGCAAGCCATCGACATCGTCAGCGAGCAAGTTTTGGCAGGTTTAAACCATCAGGATGAGAAGCTCGACACCTCGGCATACGCCAGCATATTCTAGGTATGGGTCTCTTCGTCGTGCCAATATGTGATTTTCTTATAGCTCATCTCTCCAGGCGAATGTTGACACACTGTAACCTATACTTGCCCAAAGTCGCAAGCAGTCCAACGGCATGACGTTCATAGAGGAGCCAAAATTCCATCTCATCACCGGCGACAGGGACACAGCTATATTCGGCTGTTTCGTCTATAGACCTGCTGCCCTAGAGGTATTTCATCACCTCAAGGACGTCTTGATCGATGGCACGGAAGCCCCAAATATCCTCCAGGTCCTCGAGCGGCTTCTCGATCTCACTCGACAAATGCTTGAAGAGAATCGCGTAAGCTATTTCAAGGAAGCCTTAGAAATGGCGTCTTTGGAAGGACAGGGCGTCAGCGAGTATCACTACAAGCCATGATCGCGAGTGGCAGGGAAGCAAGGGTTAACATGGGCGATATCAGCGCACGAAAGGTAACTGGCTGTGACGAGAGTAGCTACAGTCTATCTCATCTGACCACAAGTGACATCGTGTCTTGAATAGCATGGATATTATTTCTTAGGTCGCTTTTCCTTCTTGCTTCTGTATTCTTTCGCTTACCTCCACTTTCACATGTCGGCTCCCAGTAAGCCGACGTGGCTCGTGCGCCCTATGTTCTTCAAGTGCAGAACCTTCGCTCTTGTCACGTGAAACTTTCTTCTCTCCAAAAAACAACAAGTGCAAGACGAAAGTAAGTATACACTGCCTTCACACATCCCCTTCGCGGCTGACCACAAGCACAGCACAAACAAAATCGCACATCATATCGACAGCATAAGGCATGGACATCTCCGGCATGCGCGAGCACATCTTGCTTAAGTCCTCGCCTCACCCCTTCACAGCTACCACCGGCACTGATGACCGTCTGTAGCGCACGTCTAAGTACTCTGGCCAATCTTGGCCAAGAACTCTCGCCTGGCCACCTACTTCGACCTCATCACCAAAAGCTTAAGCGGTGGCAAGTAGTGCCAGAATCTTGTTAGCACCGCAGACTTGAACCTCCAGCAGGGATAGAAATACATTCTGATTCACGGTGAGAGGCTGCGCCGACACTGCCGTGAGCGTTGAGCTGACTCCTCGACATCACCTGCGACGTCCTCTCGCGGGAGAGTCCGTCAGTCCTCGGAATTGGGAGGAAGTCGAGATGTCGGACATAAGCGTGTACTACCAGATTCGAGCTTAGAGTCGAGGTGTTATCAGAAGGTGGAGAGATCATAGCGGGGACAGAGATTGCTAAAGAGCCGTTACGATACGGCACTCGAGGTCAACGTCCGTATTGAAAATCCAGGCTTGAAGGAGTAGGAAGAATAAAAAACAAGGTCACCTTCCGCGTGAGATTGTTTTGGACTCAAAGCCATCTCGGTTGCTGTCGTCAAAGTCGCCACCAGACCACCCGACTTATTTGTGCCAACGACAGTATCTGCTACCAGCTTTCGAGGCCGACCTCAATCAATTTCCTCATGGCGCCCTGGAAGCGACTACATTCGCGTTCGCAATCACATGTTTGAGCGACGAGAGTGTTGCAATAAGAGCCTTGGTTCTATGAGTACAGTCCGCCTTGGTCTGAATCAGGCAATTCAAGAAGGCGAGGACATCCAATAGGGTGGCTTCTTCGACCATTGCCCTTGGCTGACCTGCGGAACACATTGAGCGGAACGTCGAAGACCCTAGGGTGAGACTATAGGACTATGCTGTCAAACCGTGGCGGAAAGTGCCCAAGTCTCATATGCATTCCATTACCATATTCCCTCTATACAATTTTTTCGTCTCAGTAATACTAATGCTATGTAATGCTTTCATATTGTCGACGTGACACTTCCTCCCACAGGAGTTCTATAGTACGCTAAATCGCAGGAAGTAAAATCAAGTATTTTCGCCACCATGTCATGCTGCTCATGTCCGCAAAGAGATGGGGGTAGTAGGCACTTTGCCATCCTGCATCGAGATGCGCGAACTCGTGGCCGCTCTGTGCAGCCGACGATGTCTCGGAACAGAGCGGACGCCCAAGTAGTCTTATGGCATATTGCTGAAGTTGCTTGTGGATGTCCATGGGTGGAGGAGCCGCGCCATGTGGCGGACGAGAGCACTGGTCCAGATATCATGCATCAACTTCTAGAAGTTGCTCGCGGTGTTGACATTACCACCATAGGTGTAGTTGTTCAGCCCACCACTCGCCCTCGACTCCTTCCTAACACTACCATCCTGCGAATCGAGCATATCATCCTTAATGATCTGCTGTCCCTTCTTCTTGGACCACAGTCGCCACGCCAAGATCGCCAAGGCACCGACAAAGATGGCTCCACCAACACCGCCAACAACACCCCCGATGATGGCTTTCTTGGAGTTGCTGAGACCACCTCCTGACCCACTGCCCTTGCCGCCTTGGAGTGAAGGTTCAATGGTTGCTGTGGCATAACCGGTGGTTGAGGCGACGACTCTTTGGGTTGTGACGAGAGAGCTCATTACCGTGCCATCGACGGTCCAGAAGGATGTGTAGGTCGATGGGATTGTTTGTGATGCAACGAGCGCGTTTGTGACGACTGTCGCTTTGGAGAGAGTTGAGCGGTTGATGGTCGATGATCCGACAACGACCTCATTGCTTGCGGATCCTGTGCGGGTTGATACGCCGTTTATCGTGCCTCCTGCTACAGCTGCTGAGGTCGTGATCCGACTTGTGACTGCCGAGCCTCGTGAATCTGTGGTTGTGACCTCGATCGTTGTTGGGACGGTCGACGCGGGAGCTTGGGATGTCTCTTCAGCTGATGTGGGTGTAGTCTGTGCAGCGTTCGACGTCGGCGTAGACTCATCGCTGTTGGGTGGTGCTGATGTGTCCGATGGTGGTGCTGATGTTTCCTGTGGTGGCTCTGATGTCGGCGATGCAGCCGTCGGCGTCGTCTCCGGTGTCTCACTCGTAGGCGCTGCCGACTCTGAGGTGGCGATGGCGATGCTGGTGCTTGAGGTCACTCCTGTTCCGACGACCTGTCTCTTCTGTGGCATGATGCCAGCGGGAATGTCTTCAGCACGAACTTGTGCAAAGCCCAGACTGAATAGAGCGAGCATGTTTGCGTGTGGCGACGGGTAGTAGTGGGAGCTTGTTGACATGTGGCGGCGGCCTCACCGAGTCGTAGTCGAGAAGAGCTCTGCGGATCGTAATTGGGGGGGCAAGGCTAATTACAAGTGCTTCTGTACAAAGTACCGCTAAGAAAGGGTGAACGATAGTGAAGAAGTCGTCGTTGGAGATGATTGTGCTGATGGGAATTTTTCAACGAATGACAAAGCGAATGGTAAGGGTTCGGTCAGTGAATAGTGACAAGAAGGTGGTAGTATGCACAAGAATTGGTTAGGAAGAAACACAGCTGAACGAAAGAGGCGCTCGCCGACAGCAAGGTTTAAGCGACGCGTGCACACGCAAAAGCCTCCACTATTCTTAGACGGCTGTAAGCGAGCTTCCAGACCGGCACCAACCAAGTCATCGAATACGAACTTCTTCCTCTCAATTCTCGCAGTACATACTACATAGCACATACTGTGCCTACTGTTGTGTAATTTCAAGTACTGTGTAATATCAAGTAGTAATGCGTGCCTGTCTGTCTTGGATGGAGCTCTTCTTCGGCTGCCATAACATCGGCTGTTCGCATCAAAATCCCGACACGCTGGGTAGAGCAACACGTGGCAAGGGTCCTTTTCGAAGCTCTGGGCGCTGTGGGGCCAGCAAACGTCTCGGTAACGACGGCACGGTACAGGATAAACGACATCTCTTTCCAACATCGAGGGTCATGTCTGGTATTGATGCCATCGTCTTCATCTCAGCTGATGATGGATAAAACCTGTAGCACAAGCACGACAAGCACCAAGCAGGCCGCTTTCATGCTGCTGCAGCGGGCCGCCCGACGAAAATTCCTCCTGTGGAGCGAGGCGCTGATCTTTGGCGTGTTGCCAGTGGTAGGGAAACGCTCGTGTGCTTTGATGAGAGCTGCTGTTGAGAGACATACCACCAGAGTGTGTCGCAATCCTGCATGTGAAAGGTCAACGATTGGTTCTAACAGACGCTGTCTCTACTTGGCGCTGGAGAGGCGGGGCACCGCTGCAAGCGATCATGCGTGAGCCGTAAAGGTAAAGGTCTCCGCTGGTATGCAGGGCGCTGTATTTGGGCGAGCATGGCTTGATTGCGAACAGCGTCTCGTGTCCTGCCGCGGCACATTATCGCTGCCTACCAGCACAGTCTCATCATTCTGTGAATAGGACCGCCTTCACACCAGGTGACCAACACCACGACTAGGCCCTTAACCCAGAGCTGGCCTATGCTGCAATGCTTATAGTCTGAAGCGTATTCTTATTTAGCACATTGTTCGACATCTCGTCTCGCACTAACAAGCCTCGCAGATGTCTGCTTAGGGTATGCTTGCATGGAATCAGGCACAGTGTTCAATTCTGTCACGGATGAGGTAAGTGCACCGCCACAAGATCACGTTTTCTTTCTACCCCGATATGTATTTAGAGATTCTTGTCCACTACAAGGAAGCTCTACCACAACGATCTAAGGCAGAGTGCCGTGGCAGCTCTTGTAGCGCCGGGCGTGCATGCATCTGAGGCGGGCTGGGACTGGATTCGATGGGGGTGGGAAAGCAGGGTGCAGGACTGGTCTTCGTGTATCAGCTGAAGGAAAGGTATGGTCCCGATGGGGCTTTGTGTGATCAGCCTAACAATGGTCGAGAACGGGTGACGCTGACGGGGCTGATCGAACTTGAGAAGATTGCTGGAGCTGTCTTTCCGATGGGAGCTGACTTCGTTCACGGTGTTGATAGTCGATGGTATTGCGCATTGTGATTATGGTTTAGACGGTCGATGATGTTGTGCATCTTGATCAAGGCTGATGTAGTCCCGAGGAAATTCAGCATGTTGAAGCCTCCATCTGTAGTCGCCGCTTGCAGTACTGTTACAGATGGCTGTGGACATTCTTGCCCATCTGGTATTCTTTGAATAGGCCCGTGCCGTCTGTCTTGGGACCCGGCACGCCGTGATGTTGTGGGATATGTTCGTGTGGTTGCATTGGAGTCTTCGGCGTAATGTGTACATGTACAGAGTGAAACCCCTGAAAGTGCCAAAATTCCGAGCATGTGAAAATGACATCAAACGTCGCATCAGCATGCGGACATCAAGGCTTCTGATAACAGCTCAAAAGTATACAGAGATCCAAGAAGGGCTAGAGTGCCGAATGTGCTCGATGGTAGTCACTGTATAGAGTGTTGCCGCTGTCCCACAGGTTTACCTTGCATCCCGCCTCAACACTAGATGCCTGAGGCAGAAAGACATCCGGCGGTAAGAATGGGGGAAGAATGGTGAAGCATATATCAAAAGAGCTTGAAAACCCGTAGAAAACAATGATACACAGCCTCAGGGAGGTCTGCGATACTTCAACGGGTCTAATACGCATTCGTCTCCTGCCTTCCCAACATCTCCACAAACTTATCCCCAAGCGCAGCCGCCGCGAGCGGGTTACCTCCACTCACTACCTCCCTATCCGCCGTTATACTTCCCGCCTTCTCTCCAAGGCCCTCTATCATCTCAGCGCCGGCCCCTCTCAACTGACTCTCCACCTTCGGGATTGCACCACCCAGAGCCGTCTCCATAACTCCCTCCTCCTGGTCCGACCAGCTTGTGATCTTGTACCCTTTATACGCAAAGCCTCCACTTCCGGCCTTCGCAGTCGATAAAAAAGCGTAAGGGCCGTGACAGATCGCAGCGGTCGGCTTTTGCCTTTTCTGGAAATGCCATAGGATCTTGCCGAGCGCTGGATTATCGCCTAGGTCCTTGAGAGGTGCGTGCCCACCAGGTATCAAGACACCGGAAAAGCTCTCAAGTTCGTCATCGTTGATCTCGCTGAACTTTTTGGGGTGGGAGAAGCCGTTCTCTTTCTTCATCCGCTCGATGACTTCGTTCTCACGGCGGCGCTCGTAGAAGTTGCCGGCAAATGCTAAGAGAGACTCGCTGACGGGATCTGGCTTTGGTTCTTTCCCCTCGGGGGAGGCGAAGGTTACTTCGTAGCCTGCGTCGAGGAGGCGATCGAGTGGTTTGACGAGTTCCATGAGGAAGTAGCCGGAGGATTGCTGGACTGTTTGGCCGGCTTTCTCCATGGGGAAGGACTCTGCATCACTAAGAACGATGAGGACCTTCTTCGATGGCATGATAGGTCGCGCTGAGGTGGAGAATGAGTTTGTGGTGATCGCGAAATTGCTGCTCCTCTGGTTCGATGTAGGTGTGTGCGGTAAGTGCGCGTGTGTGCTGAACGTGGCAACAAGGTCGTTGAGATGAATTGCCTATGGTCTGATATTATCATCTGCTGGACAAGAAACTTGGTTCTTCTTGTGGCGATACGGCGAACGGAATGCATCATCCGTGGAATCATGAGCACATAATGCTGTTAGAGGTGTAAGTGTGCAGGGCTGGGTCTTACGTTGTGCGTGTAACATCCTGACGTAGCTCGGAATCAGTTCGGCTGTGCTCTGCAGCATTTCGGCGGCCCCCCAAGAGCCCTCGACAAAACTGGTGTGCGCTTGTACATGAACACGACTGCTCCTTGATCCTTGATCGCCAGGATAGCCGTAGCGCTGCGCAGAGAGAGCTTGTCGAACTGAGCATTGACACGCGCCTCGCTTCAACACCATTCACTGTGTCGAGGGTGCTCGGGGCACTTCACACAGCTTGAAATCACTATCGCAATTTGTGGCGCTGATGACCACCTCTTTGGTCGTGGGCCTTCGCCCGATCATGCCTGGAGTATGGCAATCAGCTTCATCAGCTTTCAAGCTACTAGATTGTACGCGGCGACTTTAATCGAGCGGCCTATCTGGTTGGAAGCGAAGTCAGCAAGACTACCAGGAGTGGTGATCTAGTCAGTGAGTCCAGAACACGGCATGGCGTTAGCATGCACTTGCCGGCTTTAGATAGCGATACGCTTCTGCGTACGTGGTCCTTGGAAATCCACATCTTGAACGGCAGGTCCCGTGGTCCCAGCTCTCGCGGACATACCTACCAGCTTTCGAGGTTTAATCGGGTTGATGTTGGCGGTCGCGCGGTCTGTGACCATCAGTATTATGAGGTAGTTTGTGCTGGGAGCAGGAGATTTGAAGGAATCGGCTGGAGATGATGACACTCGCGCAGTCTGGATCCATCAGGCCATCGTTATTTGTGTTGAAAGCAAGAGGTTTGGAGCAGTCGTGTCGTGCCTGGAGCGGCAACTTTCCACGTCGCCTTGCAAATTCTGTAGACGCACCACGCATATACCACGAGCATACCATCTCAATAAGATACAGAATCCCCTACAGCACAGTCTCAGTCATGCTTCTTCAAATTGCATGATAGTACCAACTCTGCTCACGCATATGGTGCGCAGCATATGCCCTTGGTCTTCGCTACTACGCCTACCAGATGTTATTTCCCTACCTTGGGATCTTGCCCATGAGGCATTGTTTGGTCTTGTTCTCCTTCATGCATCCGCCACTGTCTGCTGCAGCTATTGCGGTGAGGTTGCGGTAAGCCTTATGTGCATCGGGTGTGCATCGTCGGAAATCGCTCCGTTGGGAGTGTGCCTTTATCGAAGCGCAGTGGAAACGTCCAGTCTCAAGCAGTGGATGTACGATTGTTGCGTTCTTTGTGCCAGTTCGGTTAGTACCAGGCGAAAGCCTATGTCGTCTGCTTGTAGGCCTTGTTGGCCACCTAACAACCCTTCACGATCAAGTTGCAGAATTGCGCGGAGGGTGTCCTCTTTGCGACTAAAAAGCACTACTGTGATATGCTTTATTGCTCGCCGAACTTCGAAGGAGTCAAATGGTCGTTTGGTCGTTTCAATCAAATGGCCCACGAGCTTAGAGATTGATGAATGAGGCCGAGCAAGATGAATTGCTGTATTGCGAAGGCTTTCAGGATCTGACCGCTCGACTGAATGTCTCCAAGAACGGTCGTTGTCGTCAAACTTTTGCCCATTCAGTCGCCATATCATATCCAATGCTTCGTCTCACCTTTCCACCTAGATTAGCACCTTTTTATGGATGGAAAGAATATGAAGTAATGTTTGGAGTCGGCCGGAACGATCCTTGGCGCCGCATGGAAAGCTTGATTGAGAGTCTCTTACCCGGTCATGTCCGCAGCCAAGAGCTTCGCACACAATAGTGGGGCATTTTTTTACAGGTATATAATCAATTGATAAATCTTGCTTTCATCAATCCGGTGAGATGGCCGAGCGGTCTAAGGCGCCACGTTAAGGCTCCCAGGTCTTGACAGGCAACTGTCGAATACCACGTCAGCTTCAAGCTGATTTATTGCCGTGGTCCGAAAGGGCGTGGGTGTATGTGTGATGATATGTTGATTCAAGTTGAACTTGACTGATCGATGCTAGTCGAATCCCACTCGTAAGTCTAGTAGCAATTACACGATGCTTTGACCAGTTTCTAACATGTCTTCCAGTCATCAACATTCAGTTCACAAGAACTTTCTTTTTTGATGCAGCTATCCTTTTCAAATGGTGTCAAAAGGTCAACAGCATCATGAGATGTACTTAAATGAAGTTCTGGCCCGGACGGGAGGATCTCTGGCCGGGGACGCTCTTTTTGCACCCGCTAACCGCACAGAACGCTTCACTAGTGTCTGTTTACTGCTCCTAGTGATCCATCAAGTGGGTTCGTATGTGAGGCATAGCGCTGTTGAGTAGTCGCTGAAGCCTGGGCTGAATAAAGTGTTGGCGTCCACCGGCCTCGCAGATCTGCCTCGCAACGCCAATACAATGATGATTAGCGTGTGCATGCCTTGCCATGGACTCTGTACTACATATCGATGATGCTTTGCAAAGACAAATTGGTACCAAGCCATTCGACCAAGTCAGCCTTCTCTGTGATTATTTTCGGCTCCTTCAGGGCTGACATGGGTGGGAGCACACTGCTGTATTCGACGGCATCGTCGCCAGGTTCAAGCTCAGCGTATATTGAAGACTCAACTGGCGGTGGACACTGCTAAAAAAACCTTTGCTCCGTGCTTATGTCTGCAACCTTTTATGCAGCACACGGCTGGAAGAGCAGCAGCAGAATTATGCACCGTGAGCGAGCTGGACTGGAAGAGGTTTAAAGGCTCATAGTTGTGACCAACTTCTGCTGATCTTTACACTCTGCAAGAGACTGAGCACCCATTGGACGCATCAACTCTCTTCGTAATAAAAGCATCACCAGGATTGACTGATACTTTCTCGTCGAGATTCTTACACCACCTTATCTGTGTTGATGTCAAACATGACCGGCCTAGTGCTCTTGAAAGATTCAATCTCATCCAGCTTCATGAAGTACTTCTCCAAATCCGGATACTTCTGCCTCCACCCCTCGATCGCACCATTAAACTCGACGAATCCCACTGCACACACCACAGAAATATCCGCAATGGTCAGTTGATCGCCAAACAGATAGTCCCCCCTCCTGGCTCTCGCAAGCTCATCGAATGCCTTGAACCCGCCCTGGTACTTCCTCTCCTGCCTCTCTCTCCAACTCTGGCTCTGCTTCGCTTTTTCTCTCGCTTTCTCGAAGAATGCCAGGACCACTGCATCCATTACGCCCTCGCTGAGCACCTGAACTTGCTTCAATCGCAGGTCTGTATCGAGGTCGCCAGTGATGAGCTTTGGACCTCGGGAGGCATACTTCTGCACGATGTAGTCTTGGATATGTGCGCTGTCGTAGATAGGTTCGCGACCATCATCGAAGATAATTACTGGTAGCTTCTCGAGGGGATTGTACTTTGGCGTCTCCGTGTCGTTGTGCCAGGGGATCTCGCTTGAGAGCTCGAATTCTATGCCTTTCTCAATCATCGCTACGCGGTTGATTCGTGCGTAAGGCGATGGCGTCGCGCTGATCAGTCGAAGGCTCATGATTGCCGTGTGTGGTCTGGACTATAGTGTTGCAAAAAGCTGGTGACACAAAGGATCATGAAGATAACAATGATAATATACGAATAACTGCAAATCGCAGGCGTCACAGGAAAGTTTCCAGCTTGGAGGGGTGAGTTATTGGATGATCACGCAGGTACGCATGGTACGGTACCGCGTACACGGCTATTCTGATATTCCTAGAAGATCAAGATCAGCGGCGTGATCCAGGAGGATAGGAACAGTTGGTAGCGACTCACGCTGAGATACGTGAAAGCGGCCCAGCTTCAACAACGCGACTAACTATCCACCCCAACGACGAGATCTCTACGTCTGGAAACTAGACCATTTAGCTCTTTGCATCTCGCTCTATCGAACACACTAAGCTTCGCGATCAAAAAGTGTATTTCGTGTCGCGTGTAGCGAAGTGCAGTTTCGGGGTGGGCCGCTTCCACGTATTCCGGCGTGCCACTCGAGCTGCTCAGTCTCGCCCAGTCCAACATTGCAGGAAGATGAACGATGCTTCTTCATAACGGTAAACGTATCGTGACATCAACTTTTACAGATCCAATGCGAGTCACTTTGATGCGAAGAGAGATAGGTAGACCGCAGGAACTCGTACAACCCTGGGAATCTGATCCGTGTGAAAGATGTCCTGGCATGTTCTTCAATGGAGGTCCTACAACTCCAAGGGAAGACGACATTGCAGATACAGTACTATTCTTCTTTGCCCCGGTTTACAGCACGTTGCGCACTTGATTCTGGTCTTAGACAGCGAAGAAGCCCTCAGAAATCAGCAGGACGAGGTGCTCAGGGATTCTGATAGGCGATGAAATCTCTGGTCCTCGTAGAAAATCTATCGCTTGCGTGCAAGTGCCGCAAGAGGGAGTATAATATCGTATAGCGGATGTAGTATGATCTGGCATGCTCGTATTGTTGAAGCTCGTAATCATCGTTGCGGTTGGACGTGATCAATAGAGGAAGTTGTTATCTACGAGAGGAAGAACCCGTGTCCCGTGAGCGCAGAGAGCGAGAGGGCGATCCATCGCGCCAAGGCTGATGACCCATGTTGACTTGCAACACCACAGCGCCAACGGCAGCATCCGAAACTCGACCATTGTCGAAACCACGATCGGTCGCAACTTTGTCCAGCACCGCGCTCCCACAGAACAAGCACATCGACAAATTTTCATCAAGCATAATATTTCCAGCGACACGTTGATCACTTATTGTCAACTGCCATGTGGCATTTTCGACTTCCTGCCGCCCGGCTGACGATCTTGGCTGTCAGCATGGGTCTTCCTGTGCATCTGCCCGACCCGTCACGATAGCATACCAAACAATGCCACGTCGCGGGCGCTTCGTAGGTATACATTTTGTTCATTAAATATAGCCCTCAACCCCCTCCATCGCCGCTGCAGCGCAATCGATAGAATCAAAACGTGGAGCTAACACTCTCAACCACACCATCTTCTGCGCGCGAACGAGATCTGGATCTGGACGACCCATGGCAACCCTACTCACTGCAGTACCAACGACCTCGACCTCAGGCATAGTCGGACTTGCTGGCGATCCTGTAAGCACAATCATCACACCAACTCCAAGTCCCGTCACAGCGATCGGGACACCTGTACCGACTTGCACACCGAGCTGTCAGCGCCTGAACTCAGATGGGACATGCGCGGAATGGAGTGGTTGTGAATGCATCGTTGCGATTGGAGTTGGCGCGGAGGACTGCACGTTCAAACGGCCCTCAGCCACCGCTCGTCTTCGCTCAGGCGCAGCGGCGGTTTCAGCAACCTCCGCTTGGAGACCTTTACTTGCGGTGATCAGTATTCTGGCTGTGGTCCTGGTTTCTGCAGCTCTATGAGATGCGGCGGAGGTACTCGCGGCTATATCTATTGGGGACTTCCTCACCTCAAGGAGTGTACGATTTTCTTCTTCCAGGTGTAGCTGCACAGGTTCTCGAAAGCCATCGATCAAGTCCTGGTATCTCTTCGGCTCGAACTCTGCAAGGGCACGCCTATCCAGCAGATCTTTGAGTATTCTCCAAATATCACGAACCCTTTTTCAAAGGCGGCGTGCCATTCAGTTTTCGTTGCCATCAGGCCAGCTTGTCCAGTCGCTTGTACCAGGTCGGGAAAGACGATCGCTTCCTCTTCATCATGGTGGTGGTGGATCACCATGTATACGTGGTATGCATATATCACGAAATTTTCGTGATCTGTCGAGAGAACATGGGGCGCCACTTGGTAGATCGCGTCCAGTGCTCGGATTCAGGCATTGTGTATCTTCGCCACGGAAGTTGCCATGCCATCATACTCGTCCTTCGACAGGGTCTGGAAATTGTGCTAGAGGAGTTGCAATGAGCTTGAAAGGCCCATCTTGCCACCACACCTGTACGATAGTGCTCTCGGTCATCTTCGTTGAGGAAGAGCAGCGCAACCGAGGACGGTCGGAAGGGATGGTACGAGCAGGATAGGCCCATTCACATTCACGAACTCTGCCTTGGTTCGGAGCATCGAAGGCTGATCCTTCGCCTGGCGCTAAGAGGTAAGCGAGCCCTAGCTTCGCGAACTAAAAGCATCCGAGGGCTCTCGACAAAAGAGGTGGCCTCCCGTACACGGACACATCAACCTCTTAATCACCACGATGACCCGCCGCAGCTTAGAAACAGCTCGTCCAAGGGAAGTGTCAACGCGCGCCTCGCTTCGCTTCGACTACACGTGAGGTGTCGCAGGTGCTCGGAGCACTTCACATAGCTTGAAACCGCTCTTACTGTTGGGCGCGGTGGTGGCCACCTCTCTTGTCGGGCGCCCGTTGATTATTGTAGACGAGCTTTGCGCATTGTCATATGCAGGGCTGAAGGACGATGGGGGGAAAGGGAGGTCTGTCTCTGCGTAAGGCTTTTGAGCAGTAGTGGGCTGGGCACGATGTTTAGCATGTCTATAACTTGACAGTTAGTAGACACCAGCGCATCGAGTTGGAAGGGAGCGTTAAGCAGCGATTTGGAGGTTCCAGAGGCCGGGGTGGAGTTGTGCCATATGTGTCCATCGAAAGGGAGGTCAAGTGAAAGTCACGATCGTAGAGACCTTCTGCCAAGCTGATTTTCTACCTTGTGTCAATAGAGTCCCCCTTCCCCATCTTTCGAGATCTCCCCCTTCTCGCGCAGCCACACGTGCATCGAATGCAGCGATTACGGGATCGCTTGCCACTTGCGGTTGGGTCTACTTCTGCTCGCTCATGTCGCTCTCTTCAACATACATCCTCCACACACCCAATCGGGGATGTGGTTTGATTTCTCCTCCCATCGCTTACCCGACATGGAGGCTGCCTTGCAATCGTATGCTTGCACACGATGTCTCCCCCATTCCTGTGTGCCAGGAACAATGGCCTTCTGTCCTAGTGGCGTGTACGAGTGAGCAGGTCCAAGAGTGAAGCCGGCCACTGGGCAGCAGAATAGACCGTGCTGAAGACAGGGTACATCTGGGATTTCTTGATATCTGCTGCGAAGTCGCTCCTGTCGGTTCGACATGGGCGTTCTGGTGATGGATGTTTGAAGTTCCGGGAGCTTCCTGAAGAGCTGTCTGAGTGAGTGGTTTTGCTGATTGGAACGAGTCAATGGGGTGATTTGTTGGCCGGGCCGTACGGAGCATCCATCAGCGGCATCACACTCTTGCTGCTGATGGACACACTATGCAATGTAGTGACTCCATCCTCCGACTCTTCTCTTGTCCAGAAAGTCGGCAGCTTGACTAGGGAATTTCGAGTCTAGCTCGCACTCCCGCTCAGAGGTACGAAAGTCCCGACCGTGCATCATATCTGTTCTCTGCGATGGATTTAGTACAGTCCGCAAGGCATGCACCAGAAATCCTTACCCGTAGGCCATCTTCAGCTCCCTTACTGACGTAGTGGCAAGGTAGACGGTCATGACTGGCACAGTTCGCTTCTTTTTCTCGGACAGAGGAACGGCGCGCATCGTCTCGAAGGCATCCTCGGACTCACTCTCATCATCGCCTCGCTTCTTCGACTTGCGTGCAATCTCCACAATCTCTGAGCTGAGCGCATTATATTGAAAGCACTTGATCTTCTTCGACGTCAAGTCACGCTTTGCGATCTCCACGATGCTGATGAGCTTGTTGGTGGCGTTCGCCTTGGCGGTCAAAGCAACGACGACGGGCTTGCCAGTGTTATTGCCGCCGTCTGCGGTTGCCGGGTCGCTGTTTTCGACCCCGTTGCCAGATGGTGAAAACTTAGCGATGACGGCGGAAGTGCGGGTTGATATTTGAGTTGAGGTGATGACGCTGAGTTTGACCAGGTCGTACTTGGCCTGTACAGAGCCTTCATCCAGAGTCATGGTGGGTGAGGCTGCGACTCGTGCAGCAGCAGGTGAAGTCGGCCGTTCGGTTGTGTTGAGGCCGATGCACGCAGTGGGGCGAACGAGTCGCAGGTCGCGTGAATGATGTCCGAGATTGGCAGTATCGACTGACACGAGCGGTGGTGCCAGAGAGATTGGTGCAGCCGCCAAGCAGGCTCTAACGCGCGACACCGGCTGGCGGGCGTGATTGTGGCTTGATATTGATGATGAATCGGGGAACAGCGAGATTCAGGCGGCGGAAGCTGGCCGGGATTGATGTGCAGCGCCATAATAAAGTGACAGCAGATGCCGGTAGCTGGCCGCTCTACCGCTGCGCGTCTTGTGGCTCTGTTGGCTGGCTGCGATGACCATTTTTTTTTCGCAGTTCATGGCAGCATAGCCATCTATCTGCCTTGCCGTGCCTTGCTGTGCCCTGCCCTGCGCGGTAAGCGGGTGGAATGGCATTTGATACGTAGCGTTGTGGTCATCGTCAACAACCCGACGAAACGCACTGTTTGCTGATGAGCAAAACGCGTCGCACCGTGTGTCCCAGGATCTGGTGCGTCCACAGAAGATTCCACGAGGCTTTTCACAGGTTCAGGGGCGCAGAACAGAACAGACAAGGCGTCATCGTTATATACATACCTCCCGCGGATGCGAGGGCCGACCAATAGGGCGGGCGACCGGGATGCGGGCAGTGACGCTTCGACCAGTGTCGTTTGAGGCTAGACTCGCTACGCTACCTACAGCTCCACTGCTGTTGTCGTCGTCGTGGATGTGCTTCTGCCTCCCAGACCCGCTCCCAACTTCTGTCTTCCGCTGCGCTGCTTTATCGTCTGCCAAAGCACCAACCTTCAACCTCACGCCCGGACGCCCCCCTTTAGACTTGCTTTCTTCGTTGCCTGCCTTCACATAGACGAGCACTGTGTTACTATACCCTCCTTCTAATACCTTTCGGCCTTGTCCCGACGCGCCATCCGGCTTAGCTCCGCCCAAACGTCGCTCTCACGACTTCTGAGCTGCGCAAACACGGCCACCACCACCCGGCCTCACCACCCGGCCTCACCACCAAATCACTTCAACACGGCATACTGTGAGGCCGTAACAGTCTTGCACTCCCTGCACAACACGCGAAAACACCCATCTCGACCCGTCATCGACTTTGCGACAACGCAGATGCGCTGCAGATAAGCTTCATTCCTAGGCGCATTCACGATATCGACCCATTTGATGGAGGTGGCGAGCTGGACGCTGTAGAACCAGGTTCGGTGAAGCCTGTTGTACGGCACAATGCAGAGCATGTTTCGTCTGCCGTGGTGCGGCGACAATCGTGACCAGTTTAAGCTGTCAGACAAGGCTCGTTTGGACAAGATGCGGCCTTCGCCTGTGGTAGAAATACCCAACATGTTGCAGCACATCAAGAGAAAACGCTCGAATGCAGATACAACCCTTCC
This sequence comes from Mycosphaerella arachidis, assembly GCA_001297265.1. Taxonomy (NCBI): domain Eukaryota; kingdom Fungi; phylum Ascomycota; class Dothideomycetes; order Mycosphaerellales; family Mycosphaerellaceae; genus Mycosphaerella; species Mycosphaerella arachidis. Next base: position 210,062 of record LIHB01000018.1, read on the forward strand.
CCAGGTTGCGCCTTCGCCCAAGAAGCTGCGGCCGGAGGTTGCAATTGCCCAACAGCTGCCTACCGCGACTTCGCCTTTTGTGAACGGCCATGTTCGCAATCCTCTTCAAGCGGACACTCAACTACAAGCTCCACAGGCACACTCCACTTTACCCGCTGGGAACGGGTCGAATATTCTTAAGGATTCCCAAGCCCAACCTGTACCCTCAGCACCGCACAGCACAAACCAGGAAGCCCATGCTCCAAAAGCTGAACCGACGGCAGCGGCACCATCTGACGACTACTTTGCGCCTCGGACGGCGCACGACATGGCTTCCAACAACCTGCCGGACCAGTTGTGCGGACTTACGCCGCTCCAACAGACCATCGAGAACGAGTTCAACATGCAGATTCTCATGAAGCATAACGAACTTCGACTGATCGAGCAGGAACTTGCCAAGTGCCAGATCGCCCTCGAGCAGCTCAGAAGATGCGAGCTTCGACCCTACCCAGGCACTAGCCAGCCAGAGCTATCTGTCTCCGAAGGTCGTGGCGCTGCAGTTGCTCCTCCTCCCGGCTTCTCCCGGCCCAGTCATCCTGCGCCTTACGGTGTCACGGACGGGCCGTACGCTCGACACTATCGCCACTGGTTGCTTCATGATCCCCAATTTGACTCGATCTCTGCGCAAACCCTCGCTCAAGCGGAGTACTTGGCCAACACCGCCGGCCGTGCGACCCGCAACAATGGTCAACATCACTCTCGACATGCAAGCAAGTCCGTCAAGGGCTCTACTCGAGGCTCTGATGCGCAGCTTGCCATTCCAAATTACCCTTCTCTTGTGCCTGTCAAGGATAAGAATGCTCCTCTTGTCCTGAGGAGATCCACGGACAACAAGCTTGTCAAGCTTATCTGCAACGACTGCAAGCGTGGCAATTTCAGCAGCATCCAAGGCTTCCTCAATCACTGCCGGATAGCACACAAGGTGGACTACAAGTCGCACGACCAGGCTGCTTGTGGTTGCGGACAGGAATTGGACGAGCAAGAATTGGCGAACCTGCCTCCCGAGACGCACGCGACTCCGGTGTCTAAGCCTTCTCATGCTCCAAGCAGATCAGTCAGCCACCCGACGATCACTATGCCAAAAGCGTCTTCCAGCTTCGTGCATCCACTCAATACGCCTGCTGCCACGCCGATCAACACGCCCAAGCCGACGCCGCCGTACAAGGCCAACAACCCACGGCCTATCGCTCCGGCATTGCCTGTCAAATCTGGATCATTGTCCTCGAACTTCAAGCCTTCTGGCCAGGCGCCCCGGCTGTCTGACCATTTTGCTAAGCACAACCTTGGAGGCGACCTTGAGCAGGCCATTGCCAACGCCAAGGCCAAGGTTGACTTTAGCGCAGACGAGGATATGCAGACTCCTGATACGCCAGATGTCATGTTGCCTGCGTTGCCATTCCAGGGCGGTGCGCGCATGCCATCAGGCACTACACACCTCGCGGCTGCAAACGGTACCGAACGACCTGTCAGTCGTAAAGGCTTCAGGCAACCCACACAGCAGCGTCCACGTCCTGCTCCGCTTGCACCTGCACCGCCACCTGGCATGCATATGCATGACAGTACTCTCTCGTCACCACAGGATGCCACGATGAGTCCGCACAGTGCTGACAACGCCCCTGGCCTGGTTAGCGACCACGAGGACGACGACAATGGCTCGCCTTCTGATGACGAGGAGCACTCTACTATAGATGTCGCATCGCGACCGCTGCCGCCTGTCGGAAGGTCCTGTGGCGATGACCCGATGGACTTGGACGTTCAGACTGATGACGAGATTGATCAGCATGGTGTGATCATTCGCCGGAATAGTATGATTGCGCAGGAGGCACGCGAGATCAGGTCCGCTGGGAGTCCTAGCAGGAAGTTGGCAGGGAAGTAAGTGAGGGCGCGACGGCTGTGCGTACATGAGACGAGATGTGATAAGATAGCGTGTAGGATGATGAACATGACGGACGGACGGTCACGGATGCTTGGCAGAGGGCACTTTGCTCAGAAGATTGAACGGCTACAGCTAGAATACGTGTGACAAGAACAAAGAATCTACTCTCTACAACAGCTTACTGTTTCACGCGTACTGCAAGACTTCGAATACCACAGACTGTAGTGTATTCGGTCTGTCTATCACGAAATGACTCGCCTCTGCGCCTGTGCCGCCGGATTCATCTCAGGTCCCAACACGGCATCTATAAAACTCTCAGCATCCCTCTCAGCCCTCACCGTATCAAACCTCCTCAAAGCATTCCTCTGCGCCTCGAGGACTTCCGAATCCTCCATAACATCCTTCATCACCTCACCCTCCTTGAACCAATAATCATCAACCTTCCTCCTCATTCCCCCATCCCTCAACGCCGCATTCCTCACAACTCCAACCCCCCTCGTCTTCGCAAACACCTTCTCCAACGCCGCCCCAATCTCCATAACCTTCTCCCCCGGAGTCGGAGGCGTAAGAAACGCCCGCCCAGTCGCCTGTAACCAAATCACCCACCCCAGCACACCATCCGTCGCCGCGATGGCCAGACCGCGATACACTGCCATCTTCCAGTACAAAAAGTCAACATCATTCACCCGGACGGACCGCGCATTGGCGCGATCGTCGTAGTTGGCTACCACGTAGATCTCCACCACAGCGAGGAGCAGACCGGCGATTATCGCCCTTGTTCTCCACCGCGCTCCTTCCTTCCCTGCGAGGAGGCCTGATGTCGCGAGCCCCAGCGCGAAGAGGTGCAGCAGATGCGGCGTGAGCAGTGATGGTAACGCGTAGAGCAGGAATGCTCGATCGGCTCCTATGTCTCCGCCTTTCGCGAGGGTGCAGTCTAGGATGACGCTTGGTCCGTAGCGCGCGTACAGCAGTCTCGCTTCGAGACCGCCGGCGTCGAAGACTGCGCGGAGTTTCTCGTCGAGGGGGGTGATGGTCCGGATTGTGGCGAGACGTGTTAGGAGCACGCCGGAGGTGGTGTGCAGGCGGGATTGCGTTGCGCGGAAGATATTTTCTGGGGCGAAGGCGGGGAGGGTGCAGATGAAGGCTAGAGATCCGGAGAGGAAGAGGATGGCGAGGGCATAGGAGGTTTTTTGGGGTAGGGGCTGGATTTGGGATTCTGGGCGGGTTTTTAGGGACCGGTAGAAGGATAGGATACGGGGGAGGAGCCATGGACCGAGGAAGAGGAGGAGGGATTGGATTCTGGGGGTATGGTTAGTGGTGTTTTGAGGGCGGTGAGGTGGAGGCGGGTTTCTTTTTACGCACGTTCCCCATGTGATTGTGGCCATGTCTGGCCGGTTTACTCTTTGGATGTTGTGATGGTGTTGAAGAGGCCAGCAATGTGGCTGCGCCGCGCGAGCAGGTAGCCACTAGAACTTGATGGGGGAATTGAATGAAGAGCTGGCGCCAAGCGCCGGGCTAGCGTTCTATGTGGCTGGATCCTTCCCAAGCTCCTTCACCGTTTCACACCACCATTGCGAGCTCACATAAGATCGATAGGCGCCGCCTGATGTTGTGAAAATGCAAGCTTCACTACATCCTCTGCAAACATCACAAGATCTGCCTATACCAGACTCGACAACATGGCTCCTCTCACCATCGAACTGACACCATTATTGGCCACAAAATTTCACTACCAGAGCACTCTCACTCTCAACACAGAAAATATCTTTAGCTTCGCCGCGTTGGTCACACTACTGGCATTCTTCTCTCTTACGCTGCCGAGGATGATGGAGCGCGGCGGCGAGAAGCACGAGCCTAGAAGCAGTCGATTGCTTTACGGTGGCAAGAGTGCGGTTTGATGTGGAATAGACTCAGTGCTGCCCTATCGACTTCGCTGGCCACGAGTTTTACGGCGCGTTACAGACCAGAAGACCTTGACTGGCTTTGACTTGGAGAAGATCGGCGTCAACAGAACTTCGCGCAGCGCTGCTGTCTCGGAAGTTCATCGGGGTATCGGAAGGTCTATGCTATGGACACAGGATGGCGACGGGAGAGTTTGAGGCTCAGAGAGAGATACGCGTATTACGGGGCAACGATTCTATGGATTATGGAGCTACTTGGGAAATGCTAGGGGGCTATGAGGCGATGATTGTTACAGCGATTAGACTTACGATTAAAAGACCACGATACCGTATCACGACCATGAGTCGTATACCAGACCTCACATCACATCGGAGCACATGACGTACTCTAAGCGTAGCTACTGACCTTTTCTTAGGCGTGCTGACTGTCGACTCTAGATCCGCATCCGCACGGTAGATTGCGTCCCGGTTAAACAATGTCGAGCATGCAAGCGAACGACGCGATATCGTATCGGAGCAAAGGACGGTACAAATGGGATTATCCCACAGAATACTGGAAGCTGCCTATGCCAGGTCTCAAGGACGTCCAAGGTTATGCCGACAGGAGTGGATGTGCTTACACCCTCAACCATCATCGCCAGTTCGTTCGGCACTACTCCAACCGCAGACATGTCAGGCTCTTCACTTACGAGGACTGCACTGTGGGATAGCTGACTCGGTTCTGTCAGCAGCGTGGTCTTGAAATCACACGTCCTGTTCAAAAGACCATGATGATGTCTGAGTATGATGAGAATACTGCCACAATGGTTGTAGTTCCTATCTTGGTCGACACGTCACCAGTGTGCATTGCAGACTTTGTTGCTTTGCTCAATGCATCGGACAATAATGTTACATTTCACGGCTTCATCGATCTGCCCCCGAGCTTTGCCTCCGGATCTACACCCATCTATTCGACTCCGTATCGCGAGCCCGCTGCCGCTTTGGGACTACGGGATCCACCACTCATCACCAAAGCTTCGCGCCTACTGCGAACGGAAAGTCCTCCACTCTTCTACCAGACCTGTGTCTTTGCCCTGCCGAACTTGTCCGGAAGCAGCGCCACGCGACCACGCGACCACGCGACCACGCGACCACGCGACCACGCGACCACGCGACCACGCGACCACGCGACCACGCGACCACGCGACCACTCTCTCGCATTCCTGCCAGGTCAACGTTCTTGTTCGATAGACTCCCCTCTCAGCACCTGGGCAGGTGTCGGCACCTCTTGCTAGAATGTCATGGATACTACATCCCGGTGGACATGTCAGCACATCAGGGAGACGACCGAGTGCAGAAATATCTGTACGATTGGTCTAACGCCCGGCACGCCAGGACAGTGTGGAACGGACGGGGAGGACGGCTCTTGATCTGGAGCTGTATAAGATTTTTGGAGAGGTGATGGAAGCGATTGGGACAGTCGAAATTGGCAGATGGGCAGGATCTGTACGCTGTGATGGAAGCTTGTGCGCAGTCGGGATCCGATGCCTTTTGCCGATTGTCGGATGCGAGTGATGCTGGGTGAACAAAGGGACAAGGAAGAGAAGGCGCTGGCACGGCGAGAGAAGTGTTCTATGTGTCCGGCATAGGGTCTTTCTGATGTGTGGGGCTGATGAGCATGGAGACTGATGTATAAGTGCGAGACGTTTAGTCGCTCCAGCTCCGGCCGCGGACCTTTCGATGTCGACCGTCTGGCGTCAAGATTGGTGAGAGCTTTTCCAAGATAGTGGAACATCATATCACGCAGACTCCTGGCACCAGCCGTAAGATCTGCCAAATGGATCGAAGACGTGGTACCGCTTGCTGAAGACTTATGGGAGCAGAATGAGTGAAAGCAAATTTGATAGCAGGTCTATTCTCATTACGTTAAGAGCCACTTGGAGTATCTCGCTATGGCGCTCCACGCCTGCAACTCATAGTGCCAGTCATATAGCTTGCACGCCTACGAAATTCTGGTGGGCCCTTGCCTAGAAGCAGCACAACTCGCTCTCCATCTCAGTCTCTCCTTCCCCGTCACTCACTCCGACCCCTCGCTCTCGTGATCCAGAACATCAAGAAGACTGACGATGTCTCTTCCCGTCCGACTGTAGAAATTTCTTGCCCGCTGGTCGAGCAGACATCGTGGTCCTATATCCCTGAAGCTGAGCCTCAGACTCATGCTTATGGTGCTACCGGGAAAAATGGGTGTTAGCTATACCCCCTAGTTTACCAGACCACGCCGTGCATCGCACATTTCGAGGAAAAACGCTACGACCCAAGCCCTGGCTCAGTGCATGGATTCTTTTCAGTACGTATCTCCCAGTTCTACTCATCGTGATCGTCTTCATTGTAGCCCCATCGCCGGCGCCGATCCTGCCACGCAGCTTTAGGTCGAGGTTCAAGCTCCAATTCACCCGAGACCTCCGGCAAGAATGCTCCAATCTTGATACGAAGCGTGCGAATAGCGGAAAAGGCACTCGATGCAAATAGCGTTGAGGATTTGGAATTGGGGTCGATGGATGTAGAACGGAGGACTCCTCCTCTCTGTGCAGCGTGACAATGTGACAATTCCCAAGAGGGATAGAGTTGGAGAGTGAAGGGTTGGTAGAAGAGAGGGCAACCCTCATATCTGAGGAGCTCGCTGCTTAGGAACGTCGTGAGCTCTCGGGTAGTTACAGCCAACGTAGCCGCAGTACAGTCCTCGCTCGCGACGTCGATCAGCTCAATGAGTCTGGATTTTGGTTGTCGAAGTTTTGTATGAGACGCGATTAAGGTCAAACTCCGCCTGCAGTCCAGCCTTTTGCCAGTCAGATCGGCGATCAGTAGCAACGTGCCAGTGATTGATGCGATAGAAATCGTCTGGAAATTCTCTGTAGCTGAAAATATCGGCGATATCTCGAGTGGCACTGTGGTATATGTGGTTATTACGTAGAGGCGGTGGTCTGAGCTGATGATACGGGAAATGTCGAGTCGAGGTATTGCATACCTGTACTCCGACTCCAGTACGCTGTCCAAGAATAGATCGAGACGAAGACGAAAGGCAAGTGAGCTTGTACACCTCATGACAGAAGGTCCACAACTGAACAGGGCAGTAAAGCTTCCGGTACATTTCCGACCTGGACTCGGCGCGCTCGCCAACCCGGCTCAAGACGCAAAGATGAGCCAGCTTCAATTTCTCATCGGGAATGGAAGCTGTTTTCGTTTCCAGCACCACTCTCTGTCGCTAGCCCATGGCAGCTGCCCCGTTGCTCGCCCACTACCGAAATCACGGCAAGTTGCCATCCTGTCGAGGCTGCCGAGGTGCCATCAGATCAGTCCTCCGCAGCAGCATCGACATCTGCAGGTTCAAGCCATGGCTTGAAGATAGGGAAATGGGCGGTGCGGAGCGCGCTCATCGTAATCGATTTCGGCAGGAGTCTTGTTGAATGCATGCTGAGTCGCCAGAGTCAGAGAAATAGGGAGGGAGGACCTAAAGTGGGGATGTGCGTTGAATCATGTGAAGGGAAGTATGCTTCGAATCGGTGCTTGAAGACGCTAGCAAATGAAGATGCTAGTGATGTCGCCAAACTGCTAGAACTTGAATCGCTCTATTCTCAGTATCCTCCAAAGGCTGGCCGTGGTGATCTTCCCCCAAGTGAAAATAGAATCCCTCCCATGCTTCCAGATCCATGCACCATATCCAGACTCACGGGGAGAAGCTCAGAATCTTCTTAACATCCGACTGCTGCAGTCTTCCCGGTGTTGACCGTTGCTTGACGACCCTCATCAAATTGCCAATCCTCCACTCCAAATTGGGGCGACGTGGCCAAGAACGAGGCGAGTTCCACTCATAGCGCTCGATGTGCCATTCGATCTCCTTCCCGCTTCCGGGTTGCACGATCTGTAGGCGGAAGTAAGACTGAGACCCATCAGTGTCACCACGGACCACGAGGTAGAGTGTTCGGATGTTCCCAAGATCATTCTCGGATATAGTGTTCTGGATCAAGTTGAGGAGTGTAAGGCCACGAGACAGCCAGCTCGAAGTTGAGAGTTTTGTAGAAGACTGGAAGGGCTTCACCCCGGAGGAGGCTTGACACTTGGGTAATAGGTGATGGGGTGAGTTGTGGCATGAGCGACGTTCCTCCATAGTCGTAATCATGGCACGCGGGGGTCAGTCCTAGCCAATTAAAGTACAGCTGGTAGATCATGACTCGAAGCTCTGCCGGGAGGTGCACGAATTGATCGAACGTAGCAGCATCGTCTGCTGCCTTTAAGGTCTTGATCAGCGCTTCTTTGATTGCTGCGGGCGATGGAATTGTAAGTCGTCGCTGGTTGTAGAATGCACGAATTTCTTTTCTGCTGCAGTGACCGTAGTGATAGAGTCCACGCTGAGCGCGTTCTAGTTGTGCGAGGAGAACTGGCTTGGTAAATTTGCGGGCGTCGACCTGGACACCTCGCCTTGTTCGAGTTTCTTTTTTTTGGGTGTTTCTCCCATGCAATAGTCGTGAATCTGCCAGTATTTTTCGGCAGGGGTTGAACTGGTGTAAGCGCTGTGCCATTGTGGATGATGATCGCGGTGGTGGTATCACGTTGGTGTTGCGGTAGTATTGTGTCGGGGTGTTATTTACGTTACTGTCTGTTGGAGATTTGATGCTTCGTGGATGACTTGAGGACACCGAAAGTTGGACCACGTTCAGGTCAGCTGTGGTCGCATGTCCTCACCAAATCCATTTCTCCCCATCGAACTCTCCTCTCTGATTCAACCAGCTTCGTCCTGCCGCCCATTGCGAAACAAGCCACCTTCGAGGGAATATGTCGAAGATCGCTTGGGCGTCCGACCTCAGTACCATCTTGCTTCCCGATCGATCAGAAATGTGCTTCATCAAGACGTCGAGCTTCTTCTCCAGTGCATCTTCGCGAGGGCCACTTCGAGTCTCCGCGGTATTTCTCAATCTCATACATAGCTGGCCTCTCGCCTACCCTCTGATAGATTCGTAGCTCGAGCTCGTTCGGCGCAGAGTTCCTAGAGACTCGAACGTCGTGCAACACGATGCAGAAGATGCGGATATAACCGAAATGTTCTTCCGATACATGCTGAAGCTCACTCATGAAGTCGTGGCGTAGACCTGCTGGCCAAGTCGTGACTGCCTTGAACTGGAGATCCTGGAAGAACAGTGGCAGAGATTCTTGCCGGAGAGCCTTGAGACTCGCGCGAGCGGCGGCGGTGGAGTGTAGATCGAGAATGTCCGGCTGACAGGGACAGACTGGCCTTGTTTGCCATCGCTATGAAGCCAAACGTGATAGAAGCTGTAAATTTGCAGTCGAAGCTCTGCGGGCAGGTCACAGAATTTGTCGAAGGTCGCGTTATCGTCAGCATCCTCGAGTATTTGAGCAAGAGCGCTTTTGCTAGGCTTGTCCTCTGGCAAGGTGATTCGCCGTTGCTCAATAAAGGCAAGAAGCTCCTGGACAGTGCATTTGTCGTAGCAGAAAAGACCACGTTCCCTGCGGCCTAGGATTTCTGCCAGTCTGGATTGTTTTGAGGTGGAGTGGTACTTGACGCCTTTATGGTCCAGCAACGTTCGCAGGTCTGCCCGCGACGACAGTGTGTCGTACTTGACAGCTTTCCAATAGCCCTGGGTACCATCACCGTGGATCGCATCTCTGTATTGCACCATTTCGAGGCTAGATGACAGCGCCGCTCGATAGCAAGGTCGTTGTAAAGCTGCGAACTAGAAGTGCTCGTGCTTGTGTGTGTGGGACGGTATTGTGTAGAAGTTGTTGAAGAGGTGAGGTATGCCAGAGAGCGAGGTCAATCAAGCACACGATGCATGTGCAATTCGGCACAACAGTGAGGCCAAAGTGAAGCTCTGTTGTCTCTATGAACTCCACATGATCTCAATCAACTATCGGCACCACCACGACCTCCTCTCCTGCCTCTGAGCGCCTTCAGTCTCTCGTCTTCCTCACTGACGCTCCTTTCCACCGCCTCCGTCTTCGCGTCCCTGTTCTCCCTGCTCAACAACTGCCTGCCCAGCTCTTTCATGGTGCCTTCCTCCAGCTTGGGAGCCTGGCCGTGTCTCCGCCGATGCTCATTCAGCAAGCTCAACCCCTCGCCTCCCGTGTCCGCGTCTCTATGCCGCTGAGCATTAGCCTTGGCAGCGCGGATCGATGTTCGCGCGTAGACGAAGAGGATGCACGCCATTGTGAACGCTGCAGCTGGGGCAGCGATCGTGCGCGAATTGAAGCGTGGGTTGCGTTTCTGGGCAGAGGGAGATGTGGCGAGGGACGACTCTGTGGTGCCCCCTGGGCCTCGCGGTTGCGAGAGTCGGGCGCCCATGATCGGATATCGGTGGCGGTGTTGCGCGTCAGAGTTGCGCTGTGGTGAAAGTCGAGGTTGATCAACACCTCAATGCAGTGCACCCGAGACGAGGGTCATGATGCCTGCCCTGCACCCATCTCAGACTCCCCTCCCCACTCCCTACCAGTGTGGCATCTTCCTCTCCCTCTTCCTCACCACATCAACTATACGTCACATCCAGCACCTCATCACCACCGTCTCAATCACCCACCTTGCGAAGCATCGTGAAACAATAGCCGCCCGTCGCTCTCTGCTCTCCTCATACACGCATCACATTCCTCCCGACTGGGCGGTCAGCCACATCAGGAATCACTCATAGCTGGAAAAAGACATGCATCTACACATCTCTCTATATCATCCTGCCCTATACAGCATGGCAGCAACGTGCATCCGGCACAGTCGCCTACTTTTACATACAGAAAGTGCAACTCGGCTCGTTGTCGAAATTAGACAACGCCACTATCTCAGGTCCGCTCAACGCCATCAAATCCTCACAGGGGCCGCCAAGATCATCCTGTTCGACCGGCGACCGGTGGTATGTATAACGGCTCACATGGTCTATCTACATCTCGTATTCCTCTTCCGCAAGTGCTCCAACGCTTTTCGATCTTGCATCTCTCGTACTTGTCGCTCGTTCCAGGCATTGCTTTCGGGCTCGCCCTCGTATCCAGTCTTTACCCACATATAGACTCCATTTCTTAGCCATGAAGTTCTCGACATCCGTGGGCGCTGTTGCGTCTGCGGCACTCCTCCACGCCCAACATGCAGCCGCACAACGCTTCAGCAACGCACAGAACCTGGCCGTCTACTGGGGACAGAACTCATATGGCGCAGCCTCTGGTGGCCTGGAGCAGATGAACATCTCCACTTACTGCCAAAACGCCAACATCGACATCATCCCCATGGGCTTCGTCGTCAACATCACCACCAGCCGCGGCGGCCAACCGCAGATCAACTTCGCCAACCAAGGCTACCAGTGTGGCATCTTCCCCGGCACAGACCTCTGGAACTGCCCAACCTACACCGGCGAGATCAACCAATGCCAAACGACCTACGGCAAGACCATCCTCCTCTCCATCGGTGGCGCGACCTACCGCGAAGGCGGCTTCAAATCCAAAGCCATCGCGGAAGCCTCCGCGCAGCTCATCTGGAACACTTTCGGTCCTGTCAACTCCTCCTCCAATGCCCTCCGCCCCTTCGGCTCCGCTGTAATCGACGGCTTTGATATCGACCTCGAATCCAGGGGCGACTACTTCCGCGCTTTTGCATTGAAGCTTCGCGCTCTCATGAACGCCGACAAATCGAAGCAATACTACCTCACAGCCGCACCACAGTGTCCCTACCCAGACGCCAACCTGAACCCCCTTCTCAACGACCCCAACGGAGCCGTCCCCTTCGACGCCCTGTTCGTCCAGTACTACAACAACGTCGGCTGTGACCTCCGCGCCTACAACACCACCGCTGGTGCGCAACAGAAAAACTTCAACTTCCAGACTTGGTCCAAGTACGCCTCATCTACCGCATCTGCGAACAGGAATTGTAAAGTCTTCCTGGGCGTGCCTGGTAATGTTAGTGGTGCACAGTCAGGAAGCTACAGGTCCGCTGCACAGTTGAAGCCTATCATCAACTACTGCAAGAGTTTCAGCAACTTTGGAGGAGTCATGGTGTGGGATGCAAGTCAGGCTTACTCCAATAAGCCTTTTCTTGCGGATACGAAGACGAATCTTAAGGCTGCCAGGACGCGGAGACATGAGCAGATGCGACCGGTGCATGGACTTGCGCGCTCGAGGAGGCATTGGAGTGTTGAGAGGATTGCTAAGAGGGATCAGAGTTGGTAGAGTGTGATTTGAGCGTGTGTTGCCCATCTTACTGCGTCATATCATACACACGGGGCAACGGGCCAGCTACTAAACGCCAAAATCTTTGTTAATCAGATACCTTGCTTGGTGCTGCAGACTTGTCTGTGTGCAATCATCCCATACCACCTTCGGCAGCCACGTCTGTACTTGTGGATTGATTCCATCTGCGTAAATCAGGTTGATCTCAACGAGAGACTAGCTCAAGTAAGATTGACGTGGGACATCTATCAGAAAGCACAAGAAGTTCTCGCCTGTCTCGGTCCCCCCCGAAGATAAGAGTCTACTTCTCGTCGACTTCGACTCGATTCCCTCTTGACTGAGGAACCTGGAATACCACCTCACTTTATACCAAAGCACGAAGTCGACTTCGACAGTACTCTTACATGATCTCACAGAGTATCGCGGCGACAAGCTCTGGGACATCATGCGCGCGGATACGCAATTTGCACTGCGCAAGTATTGGGAACCGAGCTTGGATCGTGCAGGAAGTCATCGCAGGTCGGAATGGGCAGCGCTCTGAGATCATCGGCGAACACACCACTCCGTGGTGGGTTATAGAAGTCTACGAAGAGCTCTATGCACGACCCCTAAATGAAGGACGAGTCCCTCTTGGCGACGATTACAAGGTTTACAGACTGGTCATGCCACTGTCCAGGCTGCTGGCACAGGACTACACTTGGCAAGGTCTTACGGCGTGGGACTTCTCCCTCCGGTTCTGGGGTGTCAAGTGCAGCAAGCTGCTTGATCAAATCTACGCGTTATATCACCTGGCGGGACAAGAGCTTGGACCTCCGGTGGTGCCCGACTAACGATCTACTCCTTTTGAACTGGCTGTCAAGGTGACAAAGTACGTCGAATTCCATATCTTGCTCGATATGATGGCTGCTTTCGAGCTCTTGCTGTGACGGTACGACTGAAAGGTGCGGCGCATATTGGACCACGACATGGTCACGTCCAAGCGCCGATGGACATACGGAGTGATTACATAGAATGCCAGCTAGGCTGGAGCGAGCACTTTCGAAAGCTTCACAGGGCAATGCACCTTGGTTCTGAGAGAAGATCAATGGGCATTTCTCGGAGCCAACGTCAGTTGGGTGGAGGTGTCAGCCTTAGTCCTTCATCACAAGCAGAGAGCGGCAGTCGCCACTGTTACTCAATAGATGGGGCGCTGGTCGACTCAGCTTCGCCGGCCTCCATCATGCTCAAGTTCTGTCTAAACAGCAGAATGCCAATGCTCCCATCACAACAATAAGCAGCATGTCAGCTGCTGCACTACCTCCAAGCCATGAAGCTCTTGCTCTCTCTGGTCTGGATTCGTCTGAACTCCGATCTAGAGCTCCGACGACTGGCGACGACATTCATCAGGGGCTCCTATACCCCGCCACTCACATTCGTCTACTGCGGTTCACTGGGAAATGGAGCCATGACGCCGAGTCCACTTTGACAGCCTGACCACTGAATGATTGTCCGGAGTACAGTGCAATATCATACACATGGGGCAAGCCTAAGCCGACTCTGTTGTCTGTATGTCAACCGTGTCGCCACAAACGTGCGGTGGAACTGTCACTATGCGTTGTGATAGAGTCATCTACATCGAGCGGACTGCTACATATAGATTCACTCTCTGTGCATTAACCAAGAGTCGGTTTGCGATGATGTGGAACATATTCTGCAAGGCTGTGGAAATTTTTCTTTGTGTCGGTCTACATGCCGACGACGGCGAACGGCTTTCTCAACTGGACTGGTTACCGGACGCTGATTGGCGGTCGACCGGGCTCTCGAAATCTCTCGAGGACGTGAGAAACAACCTGTGGGCGCAAATTGTACTGCCTTCTCATGATGGCCTGACGCCCCACCTTAAGCGCTTTTACGCCGCTTATTCACTTTGTGGAAAGGAAGTGTTGGAAGCGCACGTGGATTATACAAGAGGTCATCGGTGGAAGTTCGAGCTCGCGGACCATGCTGACTAAGGTTCTGCCAAATCTACGCAGGGCGGCAGTCTACTTTGCTTTACTACACAGACTGTCAGTGGTCGATTCAAAAGCACCATTCCTGCAGCTGGCACGGTACAAGGAATATCGCCACAAACAAAGACTACATACGCTACACAAGGTGCTATTGCACTTCCGCGTGTTCGGATGCACGGAACCCGGAGATCGCGTCTATGCAATGCTCGCTCTGAATGATCACAATGATATCTCCCGGATTCGTCCAGATTGCACTGCATCAAGGTTTGGTCTCGCTGTACCTATCATCGAGCATCGTTTCAAATTCGATCATATCTGAAGATTTTCAACGGCGCTCGAGCTCGACTGCCAAAGCGAAGAGATGAAGGTCGCCGTTGAGCTTCGAAGACGAAAGATATCATCTGCTGACGTAAGCATACCACGAAGCCCAATACCCGGCGGCAGCCAACATCGAGAATGATCTCACATCAGCGTAGTTGCTCCTATCGCACTGAGCTCCACAGGCTCGTGGGCCTCGGACATCGTCGCGGACTACCAGTCGATGGGAGATAAAGTACGGGCAGATGTGCACCAATATCCAGCACGAGGAGCACGTAACCCTCCAGTCTGACTATGGAAGAGCATTCCGACTGTATCTAGATGGCAAGATCGCGTGCTTCACCTGCAGGAGTATTCATTCCCCTCGGGGAGGAGTATTCATTCCCCTCGGGGATTTGCTGGTACGATGTACAACAGCAGATTTCACCCACCCTATGGATGGCTCCTCGTGCTCCAAACACGGAGTCATGGAGGCTTCGATATCATCGTTCGAGCAATACTTCTTCCAGGTTATGATCTCAAGGCAGGCGTTTCGCCGGTTGTGAGATCCCTGGGCATTTGGAGTACGAAGCCGATAAAGTCTGGTCGAGTACGAACATGAGTCTCGACATATCAGCGGCGGATGCCGTCGTGCTTGACGGACAAGATATGAGGTTTGATGGTAACTACCATCCCGAGACCACACTTTTTCGCACTGTCTATCGGCTCTGGATAAACGTCACTAATGGGCGACTGGGTATTGCTCGCTTGTCCCAGGAAAGCTGTGACTATCTCAACAGCTTCTCGCGGTCTCGTTTGAGACAATCGCTCACGATTAAGAAGATACTGGATCACAGCAAGTTGCAGACTCCAACCATGCTGCGAGCTGAATGCTGGTGATTGGGATTGGACACCATAGTGCTCAACCTGAGGTCTTGCTTTCTCACTGGCAACGAGCTTTGTTATGATGCTCTGAATTCAAGAATGGGGAAAGCTCAATGTCATCCCTTGCATCCCGACGACTATACTTGGCTGACACATTCCAGTTGACACAGCCACAGTAACATACCAGTGTCATGGTGACAGCTGCTATATTTGAAACAGCCATGTGGCCATTGAAATTTGCGGATCATGCTTATCGGCAGCGTTGGCGTAACTTCGCGTGTCAAAGACAGTACAGCGACGGCCTAAGTAGGTGATCTGGGACTCAAAGGGGTCGAACGAGCACTCTACGGCGCTGCATTCTTGCGTGGTTAAATCTTCTACAATTCGTTCAGCACCGCTTCTCTCCTAATCAAAATAACGAACTACTTTCAACCTACGACGTAGCCCATGTCAGCACGATGTCTGCATCGTTACTCGATGATCTCTCGGAGGCAGCGATGTTGTCATCACTCTTCGCAACGAACCTGGCCAATCGAGTTTTCCAGATCACTGAGCTACTCGAGCTGATACTGCTCTCGCTACCCGTCCACGATCTACTTCTCAGCCAGCGTAGCTCTCGCGCCTTCCGTGAGACTATCCAAGGCTCACCAAGCCTCAAGCGAAAGCGCTCTCTGGCCCCTGCGGCCCAGCAGATCAAGACGCTGAAGCTCAATCCACTATTGCTCTCCATGAATGAGGCTGGCGGACCAGTGTCTCAAATCTCCAGATATTTCCATCCTGAAGACCTCCAGCGAATCCATTTCGGTAGGGCTAAGCACCTAGCATCGCCCCACCGAGGAAAGTGGTATACAGCATATGTGAAGCCTTGCCGGCAGGCCACCCTGATGCTCTCCACAATACTGGACACAAAGGTGCCATAACTCGCCTGGGATATCCGAGAAATCTGCACAGGCCATGATTGTGATGCAGACCCTGGAAAACATCGGTTTCAGCCCTGGCAACGCGAGAGGCTTCATTCGGACTCATCTGCTTGGAATATGCTCCTTTGCCAGGGTGACGTTGATTTACAGGTCAACGTATGGCGGTGCAATCAAGAGGGCCCCGTGAGTATATGTGTGAAGTATCGCTGTGAGCCATACACCTTGAAGCTCGGGACCATGCGTGAGCTCTTCGAAGGGATTGATCGATGTATTGAGCAAGAGGTACGGGAGAGGGCGATTGAAGAGGAGGTGAGGAGGCAAGAACGGGCTATGGCTGTAGAGGGGAAGCATGAATAGTCCTTGTAGGAACGTCGTCTAATGGAAAGCTAATAGGTACGTGCTGGGCAATTCTGTTCTCTACACAACATGCGACAGACTGGACAACGTACTGAGACTCAAAAAACCCAAGAATTTCAGAGGTGGAAGGCCATCGATCATAAGATCCCACAATCCTGCATCCCTCGGTACGATCGTCTTCGACACCAAGAGGGACATTTGCACTATCTTCTTCCGTGATTCAACGGCCAGATATGTATTGCACCAAGACTCTTAACAAGGTGCACATGCAGACTCAGTCGCTTCTGTTCACTGTGACATCAAGATCACAAAACGACGGGCCGAATGCAATGTAGGCACAGGGGGACATGCAAGGACACAGCTTCCGGTTCAACCGCACTGCAGCGCGACGAGGTCGCCTCTACTATACCTTCGCGCCTCCCTGACCACGCGCTCTGTTCCCCGATGGAACAAGCGTAAGCACTATTCTCTACAGGCCTACCTCGCCTAATCTGATGTAGCATACAGGACCTCCTGAGCCGTAAGCACAGTGCTCAATCGACCGGACCTGATACCAATAGCAACAATCGAGCCTGCGGTTGTTCATGTCATTTTTCAACAGTGAGAATCATCATCCCTCAGCATCCTCACCCAAAGAACATCCAGCAGAATTCCCACTATACCTTCACTCCTTGCCTTCGATTGATCTTCACAGCTGCATGCTTCCGAGCGACACCTCGCTTACACACGTCCGACCGTTGAAGCCAAGTCGAACACAACATATCGCCTGCATTGCTGTGTTGCCAGTGGCGGTCAGAAGGCCAGCCTCGTTCCAAAATCCTTCAGATCGCCTCTTGACCAATGAGCATTCGGTAAGCGGATCGAGGGATTATCAGTCTCGGTACCGAAGGACCACGATGGATCACATGTTGGCGCCACACGGCTGAAAGCTGGGGTTGTGGGAGGATTGAGAGGGCCAGTGGTTGGCAGAAGATGATGCAGGAGTGAAGACTGTGCAGAAGGCTAGAGATCAATGCTGGAGGCCGATCATCAAAAAGCACAGCCACAAGCTTTAACTGCTCTGTTGTGGCAGGACGCATGCGAGAGACTGAAGATTGATAGTCGTGATTATTCTGCTCAGTCTATGGGCAGATCATATTCTTAGTTATTGCTCGGAAATTTTTAAGTGCTTTTTGCCCTCTAGCACTCTGCACGACGTACGCCCGCCCGGCGAGGGCTAATAGCATCTGTGTTTCCTGTAGTCGATCAAACTTGGGAGGGGCCTACCGTACAAGGAGGCCCCGAAGGGAGGAAGGACCTTGTGGGAGGACCCAGGTGCAGCGGAGGGCTGGTGGATTAGGTATTTCCTATTGATTTCTATCGATTGAATAGTCAGAATGTGGGCTGCCCGATAGATGAAATCATGACCTGCCCATCGACTCAGCGTGATATTTGGAGATGGACGTGATCAATACCCGGTTCTTCAGGAACATTGCATTGCATACAAGACTCAGTGGTCGCCGTGTATGCGCAACTGCATGTCCCACTGCATCTATTGTGAGTTTCGTAGAGTATGGAGCCGATCGATCTCTGCCTTTGCTTTTGCTTACGTATCGACCAGCGTATCCATTTTCCAGCAGGGTGACGTAGGACGTAGGCTGCAGGTACTGCATCTCAACCTGCAGTAATGCAGAGCATTTCCAAGGCATCCCACAGTGTGGCCAGACTCTATCTGAGCGATGACGACTGGCCATCGGTACGATGAGACTCCAGTGTCGGAGGCGCCGATGGGTACAACAAGGAGGCTGACCGGAGAGGCTGTATGATGGTGGCACGTTGCGTGAGGAGTCGCGTGGCGTGAAAGGTGAGCTCTTTGGCCTTCTGTGTCGAGCGTGTCTCTGCGCGACGAGTTCCGCAGGCATGCTCGGATGGTGGTAAGTAGATTTTGCTGTGAAGTATCATGGCGATGATAGGGCTGTTGTGACTTTGGGGCCAAATGCCTCTGAAGTGAAGATGTCAGTCAGATCGAACTCGAAGTTTCCATCAGCTGCCTGCGCTATGTACTGTTGAAAGACCGAATTGTCTCGTCTGAATGTCGATAGAAGCACTCTCAAAAAGAACGCAAATACTCGCAGTAGTATACAACGCAGTAACTCCCCCTGGTATCAATGCAGTCGTCGTCATCCTCGCCTTCATCTTCAGCAAATCATGCCAATAGCTTTGTTTTTGGTCCACCTTCGAGGGATCTTTTTGACATCGACAGGTGGCACTGCCGGCTCGAAGCCATTCCCATCGTGTTCTGTCTGCTTTGTAGACAGTGACCGTTTGCAATGACGGGGCCAGGAGGTGCTCACGATCTACAACCGACACGGGACGTGACTGCAGGAATCGCAAGTCCCAGTTTCCAACGCGACTTTCGAGCCACACTGCCAGCAGCGGTTGAGTCGAGCCTCGATCTGTTGCAAAGTGGTGCTCATAATGTCGAGTCGCTGATTCAATGCCTCCATCGACTTGCTGCAGTTCTCAACGAGGGCGACGAGTCTCTCCATGGAGTTGTCCTTTCTGGACGCGAGATGTTAGTATTTGAAATCTTCGGGGGCGGGTACTGATATACGTACTTAGTTGGAGACACCTCCCGGTATTTGCAGTCAAGCTTCTGTTCTTTACACGACTGGCATGGTGTTTCACCGTCGCACTTCTGTTTTCGCTTTCGGCATTCTTCGCAAGCCTGTGTAAGGTAAAAAATTAGGTGAGGTTGCCAGTGAGACACGTTTCATGCGGAAACTTACAGTCGCGGTTCGTTTTGCCTTTTGTCTCGGAGGTTGGTGACTCGGAGTAATAGGCACGGCTGGGAACTTTGTAGGGCCGTGAGTGAAAACAACAGGTGGCGGCGTTGCTGGCGCTACGGAGGCGCTACACGATGAGGAGGCGCTGCTGCTTGATCCAAACGACTCCGTTGGCTGGTGAATATTGAAAGGCTCCGATAAAGACCGACTGTTGGAGTAGAAGCTTGACTCAGAGCTAGGGAGATAGCCTTCTTGCATATAGTCGCCGTGTGCCGGGAAGGGATTGCTGAAGAGGATATGCTGCGGAGGCTCTAATGGAGGCGAGTAGTAATGACCAGCAGAGAAGTCCTGGTATGCCACTCCGTTCATCCCCAGAGAGATGGGTGTCTGCTCCATCATTTGCTGGTATCCGCGCTTCATTGTGAGCTTTCGATGCGTAGTTGTGATCGTTGTCGCGATCGCTGGTAGACCTATCGTGGAACGCGACAGTTTTGGTTGAGACGTTCTGACCCGTGTCCTGTTGGTACCAGTATGTCGTATAGGGATGTAAGACAATAGCCACCCTCAGAAGCCGAAAGATCACAAACAGGCCCAAAGTGATGCGGAACTGGGAAATGACTTGGACAGATCGATCAGTGCTGGCCGTCGGATGGACAACAGTTCATATCTATATGGAGGCACAAGGTACTTCCTACTTCCAGAGATGCTCTTTCCGGTACTGGCCATCCGCTTCCAGGATGGCTCTTGCTTCCAAGATGGCCGATGCCAGTATGTTGGGTAGATCGAAGGGTAGCTTCACAGTCCCCTGCAGCACTACGGCTAGATTTGCACTGCGTCGAATCCTGGACACGGCGGACGAACTCATGCAAGAACAATGCCATGTACGAAAGTCTTCCAATGGCTGACATTTCTGCAGCAGATGCAGGAGGAGAACATAGGCGGCATTTGCGGTCCGCCCACAGCCAAGGAGCGTATGCAGTACAATCTGTGGATAAAGGCTTGCATGGTGCCATTCGCAGCCGGCGGAGGCAAGGAAAAGAATAGCACGAATGTGTGCGTGCGTGCGCCGTTGAGTGCATCATGCAAAGAGGGAGCCGATCGATCATTGAGTCCCGGATTATTACCCATGCCTATACCTGCATTTCAATCCAGGTGTCTGGTTCACGGCCGAAGCTGGGAAACTGCACTTGGTCAACAAGGACTCTATCGCTCCTATCCGTATCTGACAAGCAGAACATGAAGACCTTGGTCATGGTGGCGTGGTTGTGATCTACAGTGATGATCGATTCGCTGTCAAAGTTGCACCCTGGGCCGGGCCTTGCTAGTATGCTTCCAGCCTTCTGTAAGCAAGGAAGTGACCGCGATATTTACGCAATATGTCCTCGTGTCCCAACAAAGCTTCAGTGCATAATCAGTTGCTTGCATCAAAGCTTCCATAGCACGACGGCATTGTCAACTGCGGGTCAGCAACAGGTTGCTGATATGACGGTGTCGTGGGTCACTTGCTCCCACTGCGCTCCCTGCACACACGGGTATCAAGCCACAGCAGTAGTCTAGAGCTAATCTACCACATGTAAGCGTGGTGGATCCCAGCGTCCGAGATTTGTCACAAGCAGTCCACTCAGGCACGTTAGTGACCGCAGGAGTGGCTGCAAGCGACATGGGTCTCAGCGGTCGCTCGTCATGAAGAAGGGTCGCTTCGTTTCTGAGTGACTTTGATGAAGATGTGACCAGAATGTCGCGCATTAGCTTGCTCGCCTTCCCTTGAGCTTCAGCACGCCACACGGCGTCCGATGCCTCCACGCGAAAGTCTCCAGCTTAGCGTCGACATCGGCTGGGTGATGAAATCGGAAATTACATTGAATCTGGTGGGCAGGTCCGAACCTGGTGTAGTGACGCTCCGGCGAGTCGCCTTTCTGCTCGCATAAATATCGCAGATATCGAAGGCCAGTCCTCAGGATCCGAGACCCAAGATCCACTTGTCACAGGAGCCCGCTCATTTCATGCCCGATGGTCGATCATGCTTGGGGAAGTGTTGTGGTGAGTGACAGAGGGGCCTTGGCAGCATCCACGTGAACGTCGGCGCACGTTGGGATGATACAGTATTGGCTGATAGTGAGGCTTGCACAATTGGTTCAGGGTCTCAGACCTCTTCTGCTCGTGCTCCGTTGTCAGCGCGCGTCAAGCTCAAGCCGAGACCATGATGGCATGATCCGGGCATACAATGCCCAGCATGATATGCCCAGCATGATATGCCCACAGCCCAAGTCTTTGAGCGGGCCACCTGCATTGCTCAAGAAAGGCAGTGGCGCGCCCGACGCCACCCGCGCATTCTGTCCGTAGTACCAGACGTGCGGACCGCTGGACCATTCTCCCATATGCGATGGTTGGAGCATGCTTCGTCTTAGCAACAACCACAGTTGCCTGCGGCCTGCGGCCTGCGACCGGACCGACGGGCCGCTCTCCAGACATGCATGATGTGCCACGCCGCTAGCCGAAAACGTATAGCTTCAAACCCAAGATGCATGCACATAGAGGCTTGATGTCTGTGCACAGATCACCTTGGGCCCGATCGTAATCCACCGGATTCTCAGAAGTCTGATTCGCCTCTTTCACCATAATACTGATGGGAGACCATAAGTACTGTCGGGGTTGATAGTGCACGCCTCTGTATTGTCAAGGCCTTAAGACACCACCGGTAGTGTTCAACAGGCTTCGTCAGACCTCCGGTGGGCTACAAGGAATACAGAGGATTACGATCGAGGCTGAAAGTTGACTGTATTTGCGATGGCCTTTAAACCCTATCACCCGGTCCTGGAATTGGCTGCAAGGTGGAGAACCGGTCGATGCTGACTGCAAATCCTGACAGAAGTCCTTCCCATTCGGCTAGATGCATATTGCGGGGTCACTGCCAATCACGCTGGTCGAGGCGATTGGATGGCAGAAAAGTCCTCGTCTTTACATTGCAACATCCTCTTGCATCGACAGAACCCGATCTGTCTTGATAATACACAGAAAGCGCAGCATCCGATGCGGTTGATGTCGCATCGATGTGCACGGTCTGTCAATAGTGAAAGGCCATCTCGAGTTCTAGGCATACGAATCCTCGCTTGGCAGGAGATAAGTGAGATCATGGAGAGAAGAATCGTGCCCTGGTATGTGATGTGTTGCAAAACATCGCTGCCCTGAACCCTGCTGCCACGTCACGTAGCAAGTGGTCTAGACTCCTGTCTGTCGCAAGATGTCTGACGATCTTACAGGCATAAGTGTTCAGGTTCCCAGCTACACGAGAGAAACGGCGGCCATACAATTCAACAGCGTAGTCTGGTCCGAAGGTGGCTGTGCTCCACCATATTGAGAGATCGAATAGGTGAATGTAGTCGCTTATGCCGATAGGTTCATTTAGTCGAGCATCCAGCGGTGCAATATACAGGTGGCAGTTGAGTGAACACAAGGCTGTCAGACTTTTGCCCCAAAGTTGCCCCTTTCGATCGGACGCGATTCGCACAGAGATTTCCAGAGTACTCTCGCAGACTAATCAGTCCAATTCACGATATCGTTGTTTTTCCGGCATGAAAGCACTCAAGGAGGCTATCTTTTGTCCTTTTGGTTCACTGCAATGACGGAGCCGGGAAATACATCCATTCTCCTTTTGAGAGCAATGTCATTGCGTAGACAAACGCGACAGTACCAGTCTCTTCCGCGATCAGTTGCAATAGTAGCCTCCTGATAGCAACATAGACTTCAGACTGTTCAAATGTGCATCTTCCAGCGATGTCAGGCTTCACGGAGCCACTTTTCGCAGCTCGTTTGCAA
Organism: Mycosphaerella arachidis; assembly: GCA_001297265.1. Lineage (NCBI taxonomy): Eukaryota > Fungi > Ascomycota > Dothideomycetes > Mycosphaerellales > Mycosphaerellaceae > Mycosphaerella > Mycosphaerella arachidis. The sequence continues at coordinate 233,099 of LIHB01000018.1, forward strand.
ATCTGCAAGGTGACCGAAAGGACCGAATAGCCAGATTGTGTCATCGACAGAGTGGCTGCATCGGTTGCATAGATGGAATGCTCGATTGGGTAGTGAGCAGGCAAGAGAGCCGATTCCGCGAACAAGGGTTGGCGCCATGCTGTTGGAACCCATTCCACCCGTCAACCTGGCGTCACCTGACAGGGTAGGATATCGCGTGCCTAAGAAGTGGTTGCGGTGATGCCGATTGATGAAGATCGTGGTTGATGGGAAGATGGATGTCAAAGAAGGTAGAGATCCAGGGAGGCGGCTCTATCTTAGGAGCTCCGGGGACAACCGCATGTCTCCAAACTAGGTCGAATTGGGGTGTATGGTCTGATCTGACGAGAAGTCCACTAAAACTTCTCCTTTCCATCACACATCTCTCACGCCGATCGCAACAGTCCATGCACATCATGCTACGTTGGTACAGACAGACGAGCAGTATCATGGCTCGCAGAGGAAGCCAAGAAAATCATTTATCAATGTTCTCTCAGGTTCCTTCCAAGCAATCCAGAAATCCGTCACACCTGGATCCGCATGCCCCTATACATGACCCATCCACTTGTTGTGTTCATGACTTGTCATTGGACTGCAACTCATCGTCGGGAAGTATACAGGTAGCCATTCCAACTGGGATCCAGTCTCGAGTTTGCACACCTCGGCGGGCTGTACGGCCGGCTGGAGCTTCACACCAGGGGCAAGCTCACCCCTCTAGCCTTGCGCAAGTCGACATCACTGCCGGGCAGTCAGTAGCTGATCATGACCCTGGAAATGGACGCATAGACGTAAAGTAGCCAACAGCAATCGGCTTGTCATTTCGTTGAGCCAAGACGTGGACCGTCGCCATTGATGACCCTCTTCGAACGAGCTCGGTCTGGAACTCGATCGAACCGGCTCGGCCTGGCCTCAAGGACTCGATGTGGAGGGTGTAGGTGTGAGTGAGTTTCTGTACCTCTGTCAGCGGCCGTAACGGGGAATAGCAAGGTATCCATAGGGCTCATCGAATAGTAGGGTTTCACCATCTCGCGATGAAGAGAAAGATGTAGGACAATCTGTTAAACACAAGTACCATGCGCGGGTACCGTAAAGTGCATTAGTGATAACCCATAGTACAATAGCTGACATCTTTGTCAGGCTATGCACAAAGTCGGCATATCGGTAAAATTCAGCGGTAAGATGAGCTACTAACGGCCGCACCATTCCAAAGTGGCAGAAGCACCTTACGCCCTTGATATCTGCCTTCATCAAGGTCCTCCAGCACTTGCGGTAAGTCGTTGATGGAACCTGTCTCAATTTCCGGACGGACAATGCCCTTAGCCAAGAGCTCTAGGCAATCCTTCAAGCCGCTGATCTCTCCCGAGAATGAGCATTTGATAGTGAGCAGTTTCGAGACACTGATGCCTGGCAGCAAGGGCACCTGAGGACTTAGAAGCCCGACAAGCACAATCAGTCCTGCTGCTCGAGCAATACTCTGCGCAGCAAGGACTGTTCTTTCATGTCCGACGAAGTCGATGACCGTATCGACGAGAATGCCTTTCTCCTTGACAACTTGCTGGACAGACGGTGCATCGGGATTTCCCGAGCAGAAGGCATCTTCTCGCGAGACACCCATACGGATAGCAATATCGACCGACTCTTGACGCTTGTCCATAACCAGGATTTGTCTAGCCCCAAGATGCTGTACTACCTGCAATCCGTTCAAGCCGAGTCCTCCTAGTCCAAAGATTGCAACTGTCTGCCCTGGCTTGACCTCTGCAACGTTCTTGACAGCATGATACGCTGTGAGTAAAGCATCCGAGGCGATCGCTGCCTGCTCAATCGAGACACTTTCAGGTAGTTTCACACACGCATCGGCTCTGACGTGAACATACTCCTGAAACATGCCATCTCGACCCAGGCCATAGCTTCCGCTCTTCTGGGACTGACATATCCTGTTCAGACCAATCTTACAGGTCGGACATTCTTTACACCCTGGTATGATATGAATGGCAACTCTGTCTCCAATCGCGAGTTGCGTCGAAGAAACATTGGAACCGATCTCCACGATCTCGCCAGCGCCTTCATGTCCCAGTGTGAACTCAGAAGAGTCTCCGGGACGTGGGTGTTTGGTATCTCGAATGAAGCAATCGGTATGGCAGACTCCCATGGCCAGGATTCTGACAAGCACGCCATCTGCCGCAGGTGATGGCATCGGAACACGCTTGAGTTGAAGAGGGTTGTCGTCGCCGACTACCACTCTCCAGGCATTCATTAGCTTTGCTTCTTCTGACATGTTGATTCTTTGCTGAGCGATCTCACAAGATACAGCGACCTTGATGGAATTATTTTATCATGGATCGGACCGACACCTTCAGCCGTGACCCACCAGCGTCAGCTCGTTGATAATGTGGATATTCGTGGTGCTCGCTTCTGCACAGCTTCTCCACATCTTGTGCGACGAAACTGTCATCTAAGAGTCGCTATGATACTTGATTGCGATCCTGCTCGTCCTCCACCGTGGGAGGAGGATGGCCGAATGTGCTGACGGACATCCGCTATTGAGTGGATGCCGTACTCTGGCACTACGGCCTGGTCTTATGAATTTGACGAGGGCCGTGTAGATCTCGCCGCTAGAAGTAATGTGCAAGTGTGATTGTGCTTCATTCGTCAACTTTCTCTATTTGCCTATGTCTGGGCAAACAGTACTGCTGTCGCAAGATTGTAGTGCGGCCAGGAAATCGTTCGAATTCGACGGCGTGTAAATGGCCGACCTCGCCAGTATTGATGCGGCTGTTGCACACGGCAGCTTGCGAGACAAGAGAGCAGCTCGCGGAGAGGCTTCACGAACCCCCTTCCATCCCCTTTTCGTGCAGATGGTCTTCGGGCCAGAGACTCCAGGCTATCAAAAGCCAAGCCCAGGAAGGTCATTCAAGTCTGAAGCTCAGCCGCTTCTACTTCGAGGATTCAACGAGTGTATCGGGATTTTTCGCGGCAGCGGTGCCTAAGTTCCAACCATTGGTTCATTGGAATATTGTCCCGGTACAATGCTCGCCGCGGAACAATTTTTGCAGGAGAACCCACAATCTTCCACTTCTCCACTCTACCTGCCACATCTGTGCATCGCGAGGGCGCGCCTAGCTCGTACAAGTCTTGACGTCGGTAGGGCTGATGATCCTGACTTTGTGCGTAGAGGAGCACTGTTTTTCGTTGTTCAAGATTAAGGAACCCAGGAGGAAATGAGGTTTGTCTTTCAGTGCCGATGAAATACCGAGCAATTTCCGCCGCAATGTTGCACCCTCCCTGTCCTCTTCCCCAACACCTTACACGATGAGATTCGCCTTCTGGGTATGAGAGCGGTATAAAATTAGACCAGTGCCCACGCGAAAGGCCCGCCGCGCTGAGCCGCGATGGAAACATGGCAGCCTCGCAATCGCTCGTAGAAGTGAACCGTCCCATGCAACGCGAAAGACGACAGCTCACTTCGCGATTCTCGAGGTTGTCGAGATTAGCCTCGACAAGATCTTCTGAATTGTTGAACAGTCATGAATAGCCGTGTCTTCGTACGATGGCTGGAGAAAGTCGCTGATCGATTCGCACAAGAGCGCCTTCATCCCTGAGTCGCCACGAGAGCAACGTAGAAGCGTGGCAAGTGCTTGGGACATAGAAGCGTTGTGGCCGGCGCTAAGTAAGTACCACCAGCGGCCGTACTATCGACCAGGACGTTCCCTGGCCAGGACTCGCAGAGCGCGATGCTGTTCCTTTGCTTAGACGCATGAATGAACGCTGCTTCTAAGGGGTAGGAACTGCCACCCTGGCGGAACTTCAGGCTGGACGAGAGTTCGCCTTGGAACAAAACCAAGATGCATGCAGCACGTGATGCAGCACGACCAAGGGCTGGTTTCGAGGGATCTGGGGTGTTGTGCGTCGCTCAAGCACCATCCAAGATGATGCTGATCTCCTCGAACCAATCGTCAAGCGCGAGCCAGACGCTCAGCCATCCATCGCCAGAGATCCAGATAGTAATCGAGATTCTGAGTGACGATGAGGCGGATGAATCTGGTGATTTCAGCAAGCTCAGTAGCTAATGGGAACGGAAATCCACTGACATGGAGATCTAGTAGCCATCAAGCGTGAGCCAGCCGAGCAGCCCGTCACTGCGATGCTGCCCACCGCCGGCTAACTCCCAACCCAGCCTGTCGAACTCACTGCGGGGAACTACGAGGACCATACCATTGCACCAGGCACCAAACGCCGAACCAACCCATACGCTCAACCTCCAGCCAAGCGGGCCAAGATTACCCACGTCTCTGCACCATCCTTCAACACCGCAGTGGCCAAAGTCCAGAAGGGCGGTTACCGAGACATGATCAAGATCATCGCCTACAAGCGCAAGCAAGACCCGGGCATGGCTCGACGCATGATCCTTCTCGGCAAGGTCAACTTCACCTCCGAGTCCTACGGCCGTGAGTTTCTCAAAGTCTACAGTCGCCTCGTCCGCACCGGCAGCACAGTGGGCTCCAGGCCGACGCGACTGACGCTCCATTACAACAACAACGTCTCTGCATCCGAGGATGAGATCAGATCATTCGACTTTCCGCGCCTCGAGCTGTCGAGCATCAGACCTGGGGATTATAAAGTGTATATGGTGTGTTGTGCACTGCGAAATGCAGCTTTGGAGTGAGCTCCTTTCACGCATCTCCGCGTGCTAATCTAGTCGTTGACTGAGGCTGTTGGAAATCACAAGAGATCGTCGTTTTGAGTGAGTTGCTAAATTTAAGCTTGGTCCCCGCCTAATGCAGTAATTCGGTCAAGGTCGTTTCACTTGCCATTCTGCCAGATTAACGGCAAGTATGGCGACTGCGGGCTCCAACTCAACTTACCGCTCCATGTGGGACGGTGAGTCGCTGATATAGCTTTCAATGTGATAACCGCGCCGTTCTCGTTTTGTTGTTCACCATCTTCACACCATGGCAGCTCTCGGACGCCTCGCCAACAAGACTGCCGTCATAACAGGTGCAGCGTCAGGCATTGGTCGAGCTATAGCTTTCGCATACCACAAAGAAGGTGCGAAAGTTGTATGTGCCGATATTCGCGAGAAGACCAAGTACGCGGGCAGTCGAGAGGAGGATCGGACAACGAATGACAGTATTCGAGACATGGGCGGTGAAGCCATCTACCACCATGTCGATGCGTGCAAGCCAGAATCTGTGCAAGCTCTGATCGAGGCCGCTGTCAATCAGTATGGTCGATTGGACGTCATGGTAGGTATGTGAAGCAGCTAGACGAGGGGCGTGCTGACACCGCAGGTAAACAACGCTGGCGTCTCCCTAGAAGCCCACGCAGGTTTCAAGCCCGTCTGGGAAATCGATGAAGACGTCTGGCAAGGCACTCAAGACGTGAACTCCACCGGCGTCTTCCTCGGAGTCAAATATGCCGTACAGCAAATGCTGAAGCAAAAAGCGCACGCAAGTGGCGATCGAGGCTGGATCATCAACACCTCCTCAATCCTCGGCTACGTCGGCGCCGACCATACCGCAGCGTACTGTGCTTCGAAAGGAGCCGTGTTGAACTTCACACGAGCGGCGGCATTGGATTGCGCACCACATCGTATTCATGTCAACGGTGTGGCGCCAGGGTATACAGAAAGCTTCATGACCAGGCCGATCTGGAGGGACGAGAAAGCGTACAAGGAGAAGCTGGCAATGCATCCGTTCGGTGGAAGGCTCGGGCAGCCGGAGGATCTTGCGAAAGCTTGTGTGTTTCTCGCAAGTGAAGATGCGCAGTGGGTGACCGGCGTGAGTATCGCCAGTGTCATGTTCTTGACTGATGCTGAAGAATGTTGTAGCATACATTGCCGGTCGAGGGTGGGTATTTGGCCAGATAATTGTCGACCCACGTCGGGATTGATCGCTCGGGTCCAACCAATGTCTTGGTAATGGGCTACTTAGTAGCTGTCTCGTGCCTTCGCGCGCAACTTGGCACCCTACCGCCGCAGCGGGATCGGAGCAGGTAGTTCAAAAGCCGGGAAGATCAATGCCACCGAAGTGCTTTCCCAGCCATATCGGAGGGCCTGATACATAGCTGGAGCACTGAACGGATAGCCAAACGCGGCTAGACTTCTCAGCAACTGACGTGCAGCAGTAGCAGATCTGGTGTACTCTGGGTATGTGTCGATTACATACGCTTGAGTCGGCTGACCCGCGATGTGTGCATCACAGCGGTAGATTGCCACTCCGAGGTCTACCACCATCCAGTGCACGCCCGCTTGAGCAGCCCAGCAGTAGATGAGCAGTTCGGTCGGTGCGAACAGGATCGTTGGATTCATGAGAGGTAGGTGATACTCTGGGACCATCTCACCACCATAGCGAGCTTTCAGCTGAGCGAAGATCTTGTCCACTATTGATCTGCCTATTTGCCAAACTGCGATTCCGCCAACTGCGACAGCGATGTAGTGCAAGCCGCTGATGTCAACTCGCTGATGATATTGCGTGACCCAGAGGTCGGAGAAGGTCGCAAGGACGATGTAGAGGATGCCATACTCAAGTGCTGACAGCAGCACCATGATTTGAATGATCGGGCGGAATGCTAGAAATCGAAGTGGCCGTGATAGACTCCTTCCTACAATACCAACCATTGTCCTTTCGGCGTCCAGACGCTCTGCGAGCGTGTAGTAACGAGAATTGCCGTTCTCCTGTCGCTCCTTTCCATCTCGACGACGCAGGATCAGTGCTGGATATGTCTCGTGGAAAGCGAAGTAGGAAGCAACTATCATGACCGCTTGGAAGGCCGACGTCGACCACAATATCCAGCGCTATGTGGCGCGATCCGCCCTGAAGCCGCCGATGATGGGACCTACCGTGGTCAGTATGAGCATATCGAATGGGCCCGAACAGGCTCCCCAACAGCAGCGCCAAGTTATGGGATCAACAGATAGATACCAGGTGACGTTCCCCTCTGCTCTGGCCGCCACACATCTCCAAGTACGCCACCTGCCAAGGTAGAGATAGCAGATGTTCCAAAGCCAGCCAGGAAACGAGCTGCGATCAAGGTACCTTTCATCTTCGCAAAGCCGCACACCATGTTCCAGACCAGAAACCAAATACTCGAAGCGTGCAGAACGAGCTTGCGGCCATATACTTCTGACAATGGACCAATGACCAAAGGTCCAAAGGCAGTCTCGAGAAAATAGATTGAAAGTGCCATCACCGACTCTGCACTATTCATGTCGAGCTCATGTGCGACGGTGGCAATGGCTGGGGCCATGATCGTGCTTACAATGATCCTGTTGAAGCCGGTAGCGCTGAGTACGTCGGTAAACGTCCATTCCTTCGCCGCTGACCAGTCCTGAGGGCTGTAAAAGGTCAGTCCTGAACGAGCACCTCTTGCTCCGCTAAAAGCTTACTTTTCGGCATGGAAAGGTTCATCAAAAGTGACCAGGAAAGGGTCATCAAGTTTCGCAGCTAGCGTATCGTGTGAGACAGTTGCCATCTCGATATCGTTATCAGCCGGACCGTCTGGCGCTGTGGCGATCATGGCTGGGGACGGTGGTGTTTGCTGAGAGGTGTTGCCTGAATTCTGTGTTTAGCAGAAGTAAGCGGTGCTAGAGGAGGAGCATGAGCACGCGGCCATAAGGCTGATCAGATCATGATATAGTGACCATCTGATCAAGTCGTACGACAAAATGGCGGCAGACTTGGTAGCGACCTGCAGGCTGCCATGCAATGCGACATTCCTTCGCGGAAAGGAGCCGCCAAGGATCGCGAGGCTGGCAACGCGTGAAGGACGTGCTCTACCTCCTATATTATGACCTGCCGCCTAAGAGTCACGTTTCGGATACCAATGGTAGCTGTAATTGGCGAGGTTGTATGTTTTGGCGTGTTGCGAGGCACTTATGGCTTCGGCCTGTCTAGCCTCTTCCTCGTTGTTAAACACCAAACTCCAGTCGTAATGCGGAAGCTAAACAAAGCCATCTTCAGCCTACGCGCTGGAACATATTCCTCATATCAGAGCGATGCAGAGCCTACGCCACGCCCTTTCCCATTGACAGCAAGCGCAACTCTCACCAGCAGGGGAAAAGGGGAAGAGGTCGTTCAGTCATTCCCCTGTATCCCATGCACGAGGCTGATTATAAAAGGGCCTAAGAGAAGGACATAGGCTAGCGTGCTCCCTCAAACAGTCACTCAGCTGTGTCAAGCTCGTGCTTACCAAGAAGACCCGCATGTCGATGCTTCACCCTTCCCTAACAGAGGAACAGAGATGTGCCACCAAGAAGCCATAAGTGCGTATCTAATGCTTACCAAGACGACCAGCTTCTTGACAGTTCACCCTTTCCTCATATAGAAATCGCGAAGATCTGCCACCGAGAAGCCATAAACTAGCGTATCCATCAACGCAACCGCTTAGCTGTCTGGAGTCTGCGCTTACCAGCAAGTCCAGGCTGTCGATATCTCGCCCTTTCCCAACAGAGAAATCGTTGATTTGTGCCACCGAGGAGCCATAAGCTAGCGCAGCCGCACATTCAGTCACTCAAGCACACCCATTTCATGCTTACCAAAAGATAGCTTGTCGACAGTTCGCGCTTTCTTGATGTTGGAACCGCTAAATGTGCCGTCGAAGGGACATCAGCTAGCTCGGTCGTTGAGCCACTCACTCAGCTGCCTCGATTGATGCTTACCAGAAAGATGGGTCCATGTCTGTTGACCAGTTCGCGAACCTGTGGAGAATCTGTCGAGAACCCACCGAGAAGTCTTTTCCCAGAGAAGTTTTCTCCACGTGCCACCGAAAAGATGTGAGCTAGCGGGGATATCGTCGCACTCACGGAGCAGTGGTGAATGGATGATGACCAAGTGATGCCCTGCGGGCGCCGCCCAAGCTCCTGGCACACAGTATTGTCATCGCGTGTGAGAGAACATGAGCGAGGGCAGAGATCGTTCAGTCAACAGTTTTGTGTCAGCAGCAAATCTCTCGATTCTTTGGCAAAGTCGGATAGTAATTGCGATGGCTGCCGTCCAGAGTTGGAAGAAGCAAGAGGCTCGAGATCAGCAGTTATTGCGAAGTCTAACGGCCGCTGAGGAATAACCACATCATTGACACTCTTACATAACCACCTGCCCTTAGCAATATCTACCGTAGGGGAGCGTGACCCTCTATCGCTCCGTGTGCTGTATGAACGCCTTTTCACCATCGCTATGCAATATCACAAACCACGCTGGTCTTGGTCAAGAGCTGTCGATCAAAGCTTCGGCTTGCCCTTCGCGCCATTGCCATTAGCGGTTGCGCTGGCTTCCTTATTCAGCTCGACTTTGCCGTTGCCTTGACCTTCACCGAAGAAAATAACCTGCACTGTCAGGTCGTCTCTATACCTTCGGCTGTACGGTGAAGGTAATGTCAGAAGTGCGCTGAGCATGTCCCTATCCTTACCACCGAGCGCATTCCGCACGAGATGTGTTGCGGCGTTCTTGTCCTCGACGACGAAGCGCTGGTCGCCGCCAGCTACGCCCCATTGCTGTTGGCGAACAGGTGCGCGTTGTCCCTCGCTGCCGCCTTGATCGTGGTGTTCGATGGGCAGATTTGATGCTTTCTGGCTGCTAAACCAAGATGATAGCCAGCCGCTGCTCGCGCTCTTCGCAGTTGCAGTCGTCGAGGCTTGTGTTTCCAGCCACTGCCCAACCAGACCGACGACTTCTTCATTGGTCAACATCTCCCACAGGCCGTCTGTGGCCATCACCACGAAGTCGCCGTTACTTGGCTCGATCTTGGTCCTGGTGACCACGGGTTCTGCAGTGACATATGGCGGCGTCTTTAGGTATTTCGAGGCATTACGCCCGAAGAAGTTCTTCTTCATCTTGTCTTGTGTCTCTTTCGACCACTTGTAGATCGCATCACCAAAAGCTCGACTTGGCTCCAATCCACCCAGGATTCGGCCGTTCATCGTCACATATGGTTCATCAGGGTGTTCGGCCCGTAAACGTGCATCTTCTGAGGGTGTGCCGCCAGTCTGATCGACACTGAGAGCTGTTGCTGTCCACTTGCCAGTGCTACCTCTTCTCCCCAGTACTGCGCGACTGTCACCTGTGCATGCTACCCGGAGCTCCTTCGATCGGCTGTCGTAGAAGGAGAGCAGTGCGCAGGAGCCGGACAGAGCTGGCGCCAAAATCTCAGCGGCCACCACCTTCGATTGCGCCTTCAGCACTTTCGTGACAGATTCATTGACGATCTCGTTGTCGAGCTTCACGAAGCCCTTCTTAATCGCGGCATCAACGGAGTCGGCGTCCGGAAAGGTGAGCTTCGGGTCTGACAGCGCACTCTGATACGTTGCATTCAGCTCGCGAGCGACGTATGACACGAGCGTCTGTCTCAGCTTGGCAGAAGTGGTCCAGCCGGAGTGTCCATCGAATACGCCCCAGAACATCCAATCCTGGCTGCCCTTGCCATCTGCCGCTGCAGCTGTGGTGTTCGGCACCTCCACAATCTTCTCGACATGATCATCCTCGATCGGGTCGTTGCTTGGGATCTGTACCACGTCGTATCGCACAACACCTTCTCCTCTGCCTACCAGATAGCTCTCTTCGTTTGTCCTCAGCTTGGCGCTCGCTTGCTCTGGGCTTAGCATCTCAAGCACTTTCCGCCCTGAGTTGTCGGTCTCTTTGCTGATGACCTGGTCTGCTGGGATCTGTGCTGTGAACAGCTGTCCTTGGTCCACAATCAAAGCTTTCCGTACAGCCTCTGGTACGGCGTCAGGGTCGATTGATGCACCGGCTGGCGAGGTGGAAGGCGGATGGGTCTGCGCAGTGGTGGCGGTCGAATAGCTGCTGGTCTGAGTACCGCTCAGCACGCTCGAAACAGACGAAACATCTGCTGCTGAAGCTGATTGTGCCGTACGCTGTGTGTAGCCGTAGTATAGCGCAGATGCACCTACACCAAGCGCGACTGGGACTGATATCCGTCGAGACAGACGCATGGACGACTGCAGCGGTTGGAAGGAGCGACTGGTTATCGATCGCTGGAAGACGGCCGATGCATTGTGCGGCGTGTTGATGCGCAGAGACTTGAGCGCTTTGCGAGGAGTCGGCCGCCGAAACGTTCGCAGGTTCTGAATCACTGCGCGACGCATCGAGACCGTGATATGAGCATGAGTATGCGAGTGTGTGAGGCGGAGGAACAAGTGAGTGAATGTTCTGTCGGAATGTTTAGGGTGGTGACGGCGAGCATGTGACGGGCAGATGGCGGCGATGCAAACGCTGGACGCGGATCAAGCTCCGAGATTCTGCCGAGCATGACCCATCGAGTTTAGCACCAAGTCTAAGCGAGAAACGCACATGAACTTGTGGTGATTTTTCGCTGCCGCTCTCGCTCCTGTCCACGAGATCCAGCGACGACGTCGACCAGCCAACTCATCACCCAACGACATCCCCACCCAATCCTCCCTCCCACCGCCGCAATGTCGACCAAGACGCAGACCAAGAAACAGTCCGGCAAGACCGGCCGCAGCGCCCTCGAGGATGTCGTCGCCCGCGAATACACCATCCACCTCCACAAGAGGGTACGTTCAGTTTGATGAAGTCCACGGATGGCGCAGCACTCGGCATGCCCCTGGCTGCGCATCGGACGGAAGACTGAGACAAGAGGAATAACAAACAATCTGACAATACGGACAACAGGTCCACGGTGTAAGCTTCAAGAAGAGAGCTCCTCGTGCCATCAAGGAGATCCGCGGTTTCGCTGAGAAGGCAATGGTATGTACAATCATCTCATTTAAATTTACTCGCCATCATCTACCTACCACTACTGACTTCATCACCTCAGGGCACCAGCGACGTCCGCCTCGACCCCCAGTTGAACAAGAAGGTCTGGGAGTCCGGCATCAAGGGTGTTCCCTTTCGTCTCCGCGTGCGCATCAGCCGTAAGCGTAACGACGAGGAGGGCGCCAAGGAGAAGCTCTACTCCTACGTCCAGGCCGTCAACGTCAAGAACCCCAAGGGTCTGCAGACTGCCGTGGTCGAGGACGAGGGTGACAGCAAATAGATAATCCGTGCACGACATATGACTTGAGGGACAGCACGGCGTTCAGGCGGTGGGTCTACAGCCAGCGATGTGCCCGGCTTAGTGGTTTCGGCAGAAAAGATTTATCTTCGTACGCCACTGCGACAAATTGCACACCCTCACTGTCATTGTTATCAATTTCCATCGTGCTGTCTACATATTGTCAACTGTTCTGTGGCCTCGCTACTCGCTTCCAGCCCACCGCAACTGCAAGACTCCTCATGCCCAGACCGAAGAAGCACTTACTGGGCGTGCACTCATCAAGTAACACCGAAGTCGCGACGGAGATCTTCCGGACAACACGACCAAAGCTTCGACCTCCAACAACAGCTTCACCACTCCAATATGACACCTATTTCATGAAGCAATGGCTTCAGAGTCAAACACGTCGCCAAAAGCATACAGCGATGCGACTGCAACACCAGAATCTGCTCCGGAGCAGTCTCTTCCCAGTACCCCAGAAGACATAGCTGCTCATATCAAAGCACTCTCGCGCTCGACAGTAGCAGCAGTAAACGCAAGGGACTTGTCACCTGATTCTCCGGGCTGGAACCACGTTATCTCAGACGAACGCTATCGTATTGACGGCAAGCCAGCCAATCTCAAGGACCATTTGCACTATCTTGAGGGCGTGACTACTGAGTACCCTGACTTCCATCTGGAGTTACTGTCACAGGATGCGGTCGTTGCCGAATCCGGCCGAACAGCAGAACTCTTCGAGGTGTTTGAGATGTCCCACGGCAATGGCGTGGCCACGCATCAGGCGATGGCGACTCACTGGGAGTTGAGAGGGGATAGATGGTGGTGCATTAATTGCAGTACTACGAGGGGCATGGTGTTTGATTGAGTGAGGACTGAGAGGAAGCACCCCGACGTGAGCGACCTTGTTTATGCATGATTTGCACAACCTCGACTTGTCGCATTGCGGATACATGCATTCATCCTGGACGGATCCACTTCTAGGCGCCGTATGTCGTCTGTCAGTTCAAATATCCTGCTCTGATTTCCCGGAGACAATTCGCAACTTGACTCACAATATGGCTCGCTTCAAGCGTCCTCAGGCTACTACCAACAAGTCGTACGAAGTTAAAGCCTCAATTGGTAAAGGCAATGGCGTCTTCGCGACACGAACAATCTCTCCTGGAACGATGATCATGAAAGACCAAGTGGCGATCACGATCAAGAAGTGCCCGCCCACGATCCAGCCGACAAATGTCGAGGACGCAGTCAAATCGGTGCATCATCTGATCAAGCACTATTCTTCGCTCTGCACGAAGATGTCCATCCATATTCATAACAAACCTTCCGGATCTACAAAGCAAACACTGTCGGCAGCGGAGGCGAAAGTCGTCCCTACCTCAACATCTCGCTCATCAACCACTCTTGCGTTCGAACGCCGAGATATTCAATAGCGACGAGGACAGCAACACAGATTATGTCATCGCGTCAAGCCCATCGCCTACACTGGACAGTCAGCAAATCTCATCAGCAGATACCGCCAGAGCATCAGCCGAATCTATTCCGGCTTCATATGCTCATGTACAGCATGCCAAGTCACCGGCAAGGAACATCAGCCGAGCGATTGTCGCCGGCAACTCATCTCAGTCCTCAGCAACGCCTTAGAGGGCAGCCAGCCACCTGTGACTCAAATTGTCGATGTTCTTGTCCGGATGAACCCTGAGCAAGCAGAAGACTCCCGAGTTCTCAACGGTATTCCACGCCTCCGTCTGACTGCACCTGTGACTTTCCAGCAAAAAGTGTCTGCAACATCCTCCTCGCCCATCTCTTCATCTCCGAGAATCTTATCGGCTTCAAGCTTGCCATGTCATTCTGCAACGCCACTGAGAACCCGGTCCACGAAATGGACGAGCTCGTTGAGTCGTACATGCTCGTCTGTCCCACCTCGGCATCTTTAGTGACGCTGTGGATGGGAAAAGAGCTGCAGGTTCTGAAGAGTGTCAGAAGAAAACCGAGTGAGGAGTATAGGTATGTTGAGTAGACTTGGAAGTTATGGAGCAGAGTCATCCCATGTTTGTGGAAATGACTCATGAGAAGAAACTCAAGGGCAAGAAGCTCCCTTTCGCGCTACAGATTGTTGAGAGAGCTGGTGGGGTTGTGGATGGAAAGGAGCTTACGGAGGAGAGGGTGGGGAGGGTCATAAAGGAGAGGAAGTTGAGAGGCTGATGTTGGTGTGTTGATACGAGGCTGTGTTAAACAGCGGATGCGTTGTCGGTCTCAAGGAAGTCAGAAGCACACCAACGGCTCTAGAGACAATGAGACTCATCGGGCAATGCATGGAACATACAACACAACGTTCGCAAGCAGTCACGACCGTAATCCGCGACACCAATACGAACGAGAACATACTTCATACCATGTCAACGACTAGTTTCAGATCTCCACCATCACCTCTTCACCGTCTCGCACCAGGTCTCATCCAAGATCAGTCTCAGTATTCCATCAAGCCATCCCATCGCTGCTCCAGTATAAGATTCCCTACCCCTCGAACAAAGCTCCCCTAATCCACCACAACCTAAGCACAATCACTACAACTGAAGCAACCAAACACTAACGAAAACTTTCAGTTCTTCGCCCGCAAAAGACCCGACAAAAACATCAACAACCAAACCTCAGACCGTCACCTCACCATGCCTCACCAACTCTCCTCCTGCCAACATGAATGGCTCAGAATCGACCTGAATCGAGAAGGACACTACTGCTCGCGCAATGGATGCACGATTGGGTTGAGGTATCTTGTCAAGTGCATTCGGTGTGGTGTGGAAGTCTGCGGGAGGTGTAGGAAGGGGATGTAAGGGATATGATGGAAAGAGGGGAAGAGGGATGGAGAGGCCATGGTTGGGAAGGGAATATGGGGTTATTTTAATGCAAAATGCAGGAACCAGTGACGAACTGAATTGTCTCCATAATCTCGAAATATGTCAGGCTTGAATGAGATGCGGAGAGGATGTATCAGGAGGGTTAAAGTTGTAGGACGGAGGGCACTGTGTTCGTCGGTATCATAATCTTGTGAGATGTTATGTCATGGATTGTCTCGTGGTATATATGTCCTCCAACCCGAGATCTATAAACTCCCGATCGATCTCAAGTACGCCACAATCTTACCCACAAGCGCCTGATCCAAAACGCCCACATCTCTCAGCGCCGGAGAGCACGCTCGTGCTATTGTTGTATCGTACTCGAGGCTTACCTTCTGTTCGTCATTGTCGTACTTCCCGGCAAAGAAGTCTACAAGCTTTATCGGAGGGTTCAAAGCAGGATCAGGATTCGATGCTCTCAACCTTCCGATCCACTCCCTCTGATCCACCTCCTCAAACTCCAAACCTGCCGTTCTCAAAAGCGGCAAGAGATCCTCGGTCCAGTGGAAGCTTTCATGGTTCACGAGGTTGAAGAACCCTTCGTCGGTGTCGGAAGTCCCAATGTCAACGAAAGTCTGAGCTACGACGTCGACAGGTAGCCAAGAAGGTCGCTCGTCGAGTCTCGGTAGAGCACCAATCGTCTTGGCAGTCTGGAAGATCATCGGAATGGCCTCAGCAGCGTTCCAGACACCATGTTCTGTATCGCCAATGACTTGCCCGACTCGCAGCACTCGAGCTTTGATGCCTCTCGACTTCGTTGCTCGGGCGCAGAGATGCTCCGTGACGTGCTTGGATTGAGCATATCCCATGCCCTGTGCGTACGAGAAATGTTCCGGCAGAGCTTCCGGCACAACGCCACCAGGTGTCCGTACCGTTGCACTGACAGATGAGCAGAAGTTGAAAGTCGCCGGCCCAGGCCGTCTCGCTTTGAGGCAGAGGTTTATGAGGTTCCTGGCGCCGCCGATACAGTCCAATTCGAAGCTTTCGAGGTTTTTGTTGAAGTTGACAGACCAGGCGAGGTGAAGGAGGTGCGTGATGTTCTGGGAGATTTCATCGTAGACTCCCCAGTCCAGGCCAAGGAGGCTGTTGGAGAAGTCGGAGGGAATCGAGACGATCTTCTGAAAGGACTCGAGTGATAGGCTGTCGTAGACGCGGCGAGCTCGGAGAGACTCTTCAACTCGTGCTAAAGCGGTGGAAGAGTCTGATGCTCGAACAAGACAGTAAACCTTGCGAACGTTGCGCTGAGATACCAGCCGTGCAACGACATGGGCGCCAAGCGATCCTGTCGCTCCAGTCACCACGATATATTCACCATCTGTCTCACGTTCCACTGGCTGGTGTCGATCAAAGTCGCTGTACTTCTCCACCATCGCAGCCATGCGGTCTTCGACGCTCGCCTTCTGTTCCTGTGGTCCGCCTGTCTGCAGCCTCAGGATCTCGTTCGCCATCAGGTTCAACGTGGGAAAGTCGAAGACGAAATTGCGGCCAAGCTCGCCACCCCCGAGATCGATGGTCTTAAGGATAGCACTTCGGATCTGGATCGCTTGAAGAGAGTCAACACCCAAGCTGAAGAGGTCTGTGTCGTCACTGAAGTCCACTTTGCCCTTCGCCACAAGCCTTCTTGTTAACTCGCTGCGCAGGAAAGAGATCAGCTCATCTCGGCTGAGGCGCAGTGAGCCAACCTGCTCATCAACGTAGCACTGATCGATTTGCTTGGCGTAGTCTCTGTAGAACGCCGCCCGAATCACTGTACCCTTATCCGTTCGGCGGTAGTCTGCGTCGTGGGGCAACGTCTTGATCATATCTTTCGACAAATGCGAGTACGCCGGCAGAGCCTTGTTCATCTCCTCAACAGCAGGTACCACAGAGTCGATTACTTGCTCGCTGGTTAACTTCGATTCAGATTTGGGAATGATGAAAGCTCCCAGCCGTGGTTTGCCTGCACCGAAGACGACTGCCTCTGCAACGTTACGATTGTGGCGGAGGACACCTTCGACCAGCAGTGGGTTCGCTTTCTCGCCGTTCTCCAGCACAATAGTATCATCCAACCGTGCGTAGTACTGCCATGTGTTTGGCATAGTCGGATGTGGCGTGAACAAGTCCTTGGTCGCGTATGAGCCGTCGTCGCGGTTTGTGGCAACTTTGGAGCCCCAGCCCTCCTTGACACAACATTCGTACAGATTCGGACCACGAAGCTCCATGCTGAGATATGGTAAGAGCTTCTCCGGTACCCGCAGCCAATCCCACAGCTTGTCGCTCTTGAAGTCTCTGAAGGAGGTCATGAGTTGACCGACCTCAGTTGCTCCGTAGTGTCCCACTAGGTTGACCCCATTCTGAACAAGACTGTCGCCGACTGGCTTCGGACATGCAGATCCGCCGAACATGACAATGTCGAGACGACTCAGTAGCTGGGACCCTTCATCGGTCTCGGCCAAAAGCTTGAGAGCATACGGCACGCCATAGAGGATTTTGATCTCCGGGTGCTCGCGAAGTGTCGCAAGTAGATATGACGAAGCGAGTGGAAGGCGTGCGTTGTAGAGGTAGATCTTTCGCCGGGAGTGAATGGCCCTGAATGTACAGCATATGCCATGATTGTGGTAAAGTGGTAATGTCAGATGACCTACCAAGCTGAAGTGCTGCGAGTAGGTGTAGAGCGATGCGCTGTGCGTCTGGTAGATCGGCTTGGGTAGTCCAGTCGAGCCGCTAGAATGGATGATGAAAGAGCCGTTCTTGGTCTCCCGGAGTGGATGCAATGCTGCCATTTTGAGAGCAGCATTTTGATCTGTCAATGCCGAATGTTCAACGATCGTTGCTGTTCGAAGTTGTGGCAGTGCCTCCACAACCTTCTGTGCCGCCGCTTGGAATGTTGACTGATAGATCAGCGCCGTAGCCTTTGTGGTTGATAACAGCGACTCGTATGCCTCATCAGTAATGCGCGTAGAGAGTAGCAGTGCTGTATGGCCAAGCCTTGATATTGCCAGCAGTGCAATGAGATAACTCAAGTCGGAGTCGCCAAGAAGACCCACGACTAGCACGGGATCGTCTGAGGTCGTCCTTTGAGGTACAACATATGAGTACAGAATTGCGGCCTGCTCGACAAGGCAATCCAGGTCCTTCGGCGAGTAGTCAACGTAGTTCGTTCCTTCATCGGGGTAGGAGATGATTGGATCGTCACATCCAGATTGGCGAGCGCGCAACTTTATCAGCTCATCGATCGTCCGTGGTTCCTGCGTCTCCAAGTCCAGCTCTGGCGACGCCCCGCGCTCCAAGATCTCGACGGAAGCGCTCTTGAAGGCATCCGAGTAGCCAACTGCTGGCTGCAAGACTGCCGTGGCCATTGTGCTTGAAGTCGCAGAGTCCGTGCTTAAACCCATTTTCGATTCAATCAAGCTGTATATGTAAAGTCACTGCAGGCAAGCATTGATGCCCAGGCTTGCATTTCCGCTCTGAGTGCCCAGATATGCAATTCTCAGAGCCGGCCTGGTCGTAATAGGTAAAGCGGGGAGAGAGGTGGCGACTCACTTGCTTTTCCGCCTCGAGCTGCGGACTTCCGCGCGTCGTGGAAACTGACGAAGATCACATCTCTGTACGGTAAGTATGATGTCCCGGGAATGGAGGCTTGCGTGTGCTTGCACTGTGCTATAAGTCGTCCCGCATGGTCGTCTGCCTCGGACACGTCAGCTTTTCCGCTGAGGCTCGACAAGCAACGTGGTTGAGTCAGGCTGATCTTCAGCTCGTTCTAGAGATTGAAACTGGACTCTGTGACTCTGTCCTCGTTCTGATAATGGCTGACGGTTTCCAAAACAATTGCCATCCTAGAGGTGAATAACGACGCGCCTTCTCGTGCTGGGTTCACCGTGCCCTGCCGTGGCGAGAGAAGCACGATATCTTTGACTGACGTTCAACATCGATTGTCCGATGCAGCGGCAAACGGTGCTGTCTTATCGAACAATACTGTGAATTTCTGTGGAAAAGATACAGATCAAGACAGATAAGAAAAAGGCGTGACCAAAGCACAACAACGGGCCCACTTTCACTCGGCAAGACGTCCGACTGGTCGATGGCACTGCCCGATGCTTTTCCAGATCTGAACGTCACCGGATCTCATCTGACCATGTCTCTGTGAAACCTGCCATCCACGCTCTCATTGAAGCTTCAAAGACATGGATCGAGCCCACACGCTCCCCGGAGGCCAGACAGAAGAGCGCAACGTCGCCCGCTTCGAGCCCGGCGACCAAGCAAACCCCAGAAACTGGCCCTCATGGCGAAAATGGACGATAGTTGCAAGCATAGGCCTGATCGATCTGACAGTCTCCTTCGGTGCATCAGGCTACTCTCCCGCAGCGGGAAGCTTCAGAGATGAGTTCCATGCCGGCCACGAAGTCGGTCAACTTGGATTGAGCTTATACGTCCTGGGCCTGGCGTTGGGACCCATGTTCATAGCGCCGCTGTCGGAGTACTACGGCCGCACGGCGTTGTATTTACTGCCATATGGGATGTTCTTGATCTTTCTGCTGGGGACTGCGTTGGCGACGAATCTCGCTCATTTTCTAGTCCTGAGGCTTTTATCTGGAACGTTCGCGAGTGTGACGATTGCCAACTTTGGTGGGACGATTGCGGATCTGTGGCCGAGACATGAGGTTGGACCGGCGATGAATGTCTTCCTATGGGCTGCAGTGTGTGGAAGTCCGCTGGGGTTCTTCTTGATGTCCATTGTGGCGCAGAATCACGGCTGGCGCTATGTGTTCTGGTCGTTGCTTGGGATTTGTGGTGTGCTGTGGCTGCAGATGTTGGTTGTACTGATTCCGTTTGGCAATGAGACGAGGCATTCGGTCATCTTGCGGAGGAGGGCGAAGAAGGAGAAAAAGCTGATTCCGGGCGAGGCGCAAGCAAGATCGTTGAAGAGTTTGTTCCGGGTGACGCTGTCCAGACCGTTTCGCTTCCTGACTTCAGAGACAATTGTCATCTTCGCTGCGCTGTACAATGGCTTTCTGTATGGACTTTCTTTCATGTTCAACAGCGCCTTTGGCTTAGTGTTTGGCAAGCAAGGTCACGGCTTTGACACGCTCGGCGTAGGCTTGTGCTTCTTGGGCCTGTGTATTGGAATCAGCTTCGGTCCGTTGGCCGGTATCTGGCAAGAGAGATACTACCAGCGTCGAGTGCACGGCGACAAGCCGTGTTCTGCAGGCTCTTCCGAGACCGACTCTTTGCTGCACACAAGCGACGACCACAAACCGAAGTACATTCCAGAAGCGCGCGTGCAACTCGGGAAGCTCGCTGCAATACTGCTACCTCTAAGTCTCTTCATGTTCGCATGGACTTCGCCACCGCAGTATGGTATCCACTGGATCATTCCAATCTTCGCCACAGGGCTCTTCGGCTTCAGCTTCTTCACTCTAATTTTCATGATGGCAATCTACACAGAGGAGAGCTACATGGTGTACTCAGCATCAGCACTTGCTGGCATAGGATTGGCGCGCAACATAGCTGGCGCTATCTTTCCACTGTTTGGGAGTAGAATGTTCGAAGGGCTGGGCTATAACTGGGCGGGCACGATCATTGCTGGGATAGCATGCCTACTGGCGCCTATACCTTTTGTGTTGGAGCGTTACGGACCGAAGCTGCGGGAGCGCAGCCCCTTTGCATGGAATCATGCGGAAGATGAGGATTGAGAGGAGGGACGCGGTGCGATGTCATTGCATTCTGGGAGCTAGTGGCGCGAACCCTTGAGGGTCGGTGGTGGCGGCGAGCTGATGCCATTGTCGTGGTAGCTATTAGGAATATTAGAAATGCTATCACTTGCTGCTGTGCTTCACATACTGCTTCTGTAGCTTGCCACGGACGAGAGGGTCGGTGCCCAGTGGGGCGACCAGGTCGTCCTCACGCACTCCGAAGCAGCAGAGGAGGCGGAGGTGGTGGCGGAGGTAATCGATTTTGAGCTTGATGTCGGCCATGCTGTGCTGGTGCTGTTGTTGCTGCTGTGGTGCTGATGCTGTGCTGTGCTTTGCTCTGCTTGTCTTGATGTGTCTGGCATGATCGATCTGATCGCGGACGCTTAACCCAACTGTCCCCAGCTTCAACACAGCTCTCGCCGCTGATGCCCCATCAATTGTTGGTGCGAATCAATTGAAAGAAGAGGGCGGGAGTGTCCTAGCGGCCAGTAGCGTGAGCACAGGCCAGGGGTGTGGTATAAGAACCTTTCTCACGCATGCAACGACTCTCTTTCCTTTTGTCAAACGGTTTGTCAACCCCCAATCCCATCTCTACATTTCAACACAACTAACCCCTTCACAGTACCTTGTCAGCCTGAGGAAGCTCATGAATCTCCAACGGTGCATGGACCGGCTACATTGCACAGCGTGGACCGGGACATGTATGTTACGCCTTCGGGGTCGCACTGGCGCAATTTTTGCTTTCCACTGCTTTGCAGTGCCATCTTTTCATCATCATCGGTGCCCTTGGGCCTGAAGCTGGAGAAGAGTCTCTAGATTGTTGCAGTCACTGTCGTTATGTGCCTACCGTCGCTGTCCTTTGTGCCTGTCGTGTTGTTCGTGATGAAAGTTTGCTGCTGATGTGCGTGATGGTGGAGGGTCTCACCTGCGGTCGCAGTCTTCTATTGTGCCTGAGTACCACTATCACTGTGATGATCGTGCTGTCCATGTCCTTCTGGGGTGGTGTTGACATCGTGTGACCGCCGCCGACTCTCGTTCGTTCCTCATTGCCGACCTGTGTCTGCTCGTGGCGGTATAGCTTTCGACTCGGCCACAGGCGCGCCGCACCCGCACACGCTTGTCCATCTCCACGTCCTCGAATCAGTGGAAACGACATCGACAGGAGGCAATATGGCTTGTTATTGATGGCGCCGTTCCCATCGACGGCAGCTACACATCGCCCACGGCGGCGACACCACCTCCCTCGTTCGCGATCCCAGCCTCAAGACGACCGCGATAGACATGTGACCAAGATCTTCCAGACCCAAGCATACGAGTGCCGCGGAGACACGATAAGATACATTACAATACATGCTTCACCGGCGGCCAAAGGCCCAAACTCCCCCACACGCTGTAGAGGTGTCCCGGCAGCAAGGCGATGACACCGGGCCAGCTAAAGTAAGAGGAAGCATTGAGAAGCGGCGGCAAGACTTAATCATTCGGACGTGACAGCAAGAAAGCTCTGGCAGTGGCATGGTTCAGCATGCTGTTGGTGGACTGGAGGTGTGGCATACAAGAGCGAAATCATATCGCGACAGTACCAGGTCCGTCTGTACGAGCACGCAATGCGACGGCCACGAGACCCATGCTTCAGCTTGAGCGCTTCGACAGGATAGTCGGCTGTGACAGCCACTCGTGGAGGAACCCACAAGAGCTGGGGCAGAGACGGTGGCAGCAAGGCCCGCAGGAAGAGATAGGCGGTGACCTCGATGTTCTCGGAGGCGTCGGCCATCAGAGAGCATACGTGGCTGGTGATGAGCTTGGAGGCCATCTTTTCGATTGATTGGTACCAACACGCCGCCGCAGCAAGACCAGCACGCGTTTGTAACCTCACGCCGGATCTTCTGAACAACGCCCCCAATACTCCCACATGATATACAGGCGAAGGCTGATTGTGATATGCGTTTCGCTCGAGCCTTGACGCTCATATACCAGGTACGAAACAATCGCCGGGAGCCTCTCCTGCTATTCTTCAACCCTGATGACGATACTGTGTTCACGGCGACGACACAGAGGCGGAATGAGCATTTTCGTGTTGTGCACGTTGCATTACACACAATCGTCCATCGGTGTGAGTGACGACCGCGGTGTGCATGGCATAGTTGGATTTTTGGCGTTGGCGTTGGGCAGCGACCTCGACACATCAGTAGTGGCCGACACCGACGCGGTAGTCTGAGACGGCGACGAGCTGCTTTTTCATGCTCTACCTCTTTCCCGCAACGACACTCCTGCCTGATGACGCACGGCTGGCCACGACAAGGTCCATGGCTTGGCCGCAATCCTTTTTCAACTTCTTGATCTGTTCAACCTCTACGGGCAGAGGTCATCAGCAGCCAGCGCCCGTTGGTTGCGAGACGCGAGTCACCCATCGATGAGCCACTTGGCTTCGCAGCCGGACGAAATACGTAATGTATCTCTCTAACGACGGCAGAAAAGAGGCGTTGCGTCGTATTGCTGTGTCGCGTGTGGACGCTTGTTCGTCGTTGGGACTTGGCCATTGGGTACGGGTTGAAGGGCGTTCGGCCCGTCCATCGCTGGTTGGAACATAGCCTCCAGCGGAGAGCCAACAGGTTCTCGGCCGCCAGTGATGTACTGGCCTTGTAGTAAGCTGTATGCTGGATCGAACAATGCATGTGGGCGTCCTCTTGAAGATGACGAGTTGCCACGATCAAAGTTGGAGCGACGAGCACGAACTCGCCCAGGTCGCCTGATACGAGCTGCACCAGCGATGTACTGACCCTGCTGGACCAGAACCTCAGGCTCGAGGACGTACGACGCCCTGAGTGGTTCGATTCTGCTGAACGCAGCGTGGGTCGAGCTCGCGCTGCTCCTGCTCGGTGAGGTGTGCGGTACTTGGTGGGGATATGGCTGTCCGCAGTAAACCCGCGACTTGTCCTCTCGTAGCTCAGCCGCGGCGGCTTCAACGAAGAACCAACCACACCATGACCTCGTTGAGTCGATGAATAAGAGACCTAAACGTAGCTGGCGCCTCCCGGACGACAGAGGATCCCACAAGACTGGATTTCTGCGCCAGCGAGCAGCAGTAGTGCAGTGTTGCCGAACTGCTGCAAGCACCCCTTGGAGCAAGCCCGAACTCTGCTCCAGTCCTCATTCTTCATGATGCCAATCGCATCCAGAAAGCATGACAGTAGTTATGACAGCAACGGCAGATACGACGCACTGGCTGTCTAGTGTCTTGTATCGGGCAGTCTTTCATCGCCAGTGGTGCAACAACCTCACATGGCTTCTGTTCTTCGTCGGTTGGAGAGCGGAATCTCTCTGCTCTGCTGCCGCTGATGGCAATTGCGATCAACCGGTGTCCGAATGGGGACAGACGAAGTACGGACAATGCGTACGCACTGAGGCACAGTGTTGATGTCGACAAACGGACGACCGGTGACCGTGTTGGTCGATCATGACTGACCGTGCTGCTGGGCTTGTGTGCTGGGGAAGTTCTCTTCGGTTGCGCGGCGTTCAAGGGCGAAGTTGTGGGAGGTGTTTTCGGATCTGATCGAGTTTGGGCATATGTCTGGATTCACTCGTGCCCGGCACCGACCATTCTTGAGAAATGGAAGGCCAGTCGCATGGCAGCTGCTGTCGAGATGTGTCAGGTTGGAGACAGACGAATCGCGTTGATGACCTTGGCCACGGTGCGGATGTATCGAGGGTCCGTTGGGGACGACATATCTCGAAACTCGTTCACACCAGCCGCCAACCATTTCTTAGAAGTGGAAAGCTTGTCGGACGTACGACAACTGCTGTCGGAATGTGTCAAGTTGGGGACAGACGAACTGCGTTGGTAGCCTAGGCCACAGCATCGATCCACTGCAGAATGACCAGCACGGGAATGAGTCGCCAACACTCTCTACCCGCACTGGTTTCGGCTGGGCATTGAATGGCACCAGTATCGAGGGTCCATTAGGTCCGAAGACCTCTTGAGACTCATTCGCGCCCGCCGCAGACTGGTCCTGCGAAATGGAAGGCCTGCTTTCTATCGAAGCGTGCATTCCACCGATCGCTTCTGTTGATACAGCCTTCAGCACCAAGCACAAGATTGCCGGCACGCATTCTGCCGCCAGAAGCGGTCTTCAATCCCGCACCCGCACAGACTCCTTGTTGCCGCCTTGGTGTTTGGCACAGGCAGTGCACATGCTGAAGCAGCTACTGTTGCAGTGGTCGAAGCATTTGCCGAGGCGGCTTGCCATGAGAAGGCATTTTGGTCGTAGACGGTAGAGGGTCGATTCATGGTCCTGTCGTGCGACTATGCGGTCGTGGCGTGGAGGAGGGCTACTCGGTTCGACCTTGCCTTCGCGTATTGCCCGTGCAGAAAGTGACGCCGCCCGATGCTTAAGTGTGACACAGTAACTGCGTCCTATCTAGTAGCCATGACAGTAATGGAGCGGAAGCTCATATCCCGATGGCGGTCGTGGTGTCGACTGCCGGTGGTGAGAGCTGTTTCCGCCGTGTCGGCGGATCGATCGTGTTCACCGCGTTGACAGCCTCGTGGCTCGGTCGTGTCTTCGAGGGTAGGAACACACTCGTGGGATGAGACGATGTCTGCTGCGGCTGTGGCCTCACGGTCAGCAAGTGTCACATTCCAGAACAGTAGCGAGGAATGTGGCTGCGATACGTACCTGGCTGCTCTTGTGGGCATGAGAGCTCGACACCAGCACTGCCCATGATGGTGCAAGGTGATGATGATGTTGGTGGTTGTTGATGAGTGGGTGGAAGAGAGCGACGAGAAGAGAGAAAAATCCAGCTTGGGTGAATTGAAGACAGCCATGGCAGACCGCTAAAACAACACGGCGAGCTCGTACATCTGCGGGCACGTCAATTGACCATGGCAAGTGCTTCCTCGCTGCTGTGCCTTTACGCTGTCATTCGAGTAGATCATCTGGCTGCACCTGCCGTGACTCTCTCTGTGATATGGCGGTAGAGCCCTTGCTTCAGCGACGCCTGCGCAGGACTCCGCCGGCTTGAACGCCTGCGAACCTTCACAAGAGGCTATGGGCCTTACCCATCACGGTCTCTTGCCCCATGACTATGCAGACCACTCATGTACTACGTGCTACGGTGTTCGGAGCTCGTACGCAACGAGCTCGAGTGCTAGCGCCGCTGCAAGAACAATGCAATGTCTCTCGCGAGCCTACCCTTCGGCTTTCCACCCCCCATGCCTGAAAGTTCTCAACCCTCACGTGCTGCAAGGTATATATTGGGCTTGTGAATGTGCACTCCAACAAATCACGAGCATAATCCACAGCTCTTCACACTCTCGGTAAGTATGGGCGAGCGATTGGGCGAGCGGTTGGGCAAGTGTGGGCGAGCAGTTGGGCAGGCAGATAGGCGGGCAGCAGCGGCACTTGGCAGAGCATCTTTTTTGCCATCCATGAGGCCGGCGGTTCAATACCCTCTTTTGCATGACATATTGTGGTCACGAGGGCCATTGTCAATATGGTCAGAAGCACCTCCACGATCTGGATTTGCCGAACACACGTTGTTGGCGCTGTTGTGACTTTTTGCAGCGCTTGAAGCCATTGAGCAGCAGCAGAGCCCGCAAGCTTTCCGTGCCCTCAGAGGAATGCCGACATCCGCACGCTTCCTTTGGCACAGCAAAACACTTGCTTCCCTTCTGAGGCCTTCGTGAGTATTGCCAGAAGCAGCTCTCCGATATAGGTATGTCCGATCACAACTCTTTGAGCCATAACAGCAGGTGAAGCCGGGTCAAACGTCTTTACACCGATGCCATACAGGCGCACGCCACGAAGAAGACGGGGTCTTCAGAAACCCTGCGCCTACTGCGGAATGAGCTTCGGCCTTGTACTCCACGAGACGCATGTTACGAATCAGAGCGATCTAGAACGCGTGCCAGATACCCAATGACCCAGCATGAACGCACAGCTTGCTTCGCAATACCAGCTAGGACAATCCGGCAACTGCTTCGCAGCCACGGAAGTTCTCCCACTCGCGACAACACATCCCTCAGAGCAAGCACAAAGCCGTGGCGCTGCTGATTCCACCAGAGCTGTGCAGGTACCAGCAGCAGCAGAGACACCATCCGCTGAGAAGGGATATGAGCGGCAAAGGCAAGTCCTTCTCCGAAGGTGTACACAGTCAACCATGGCCATCGAGCAAGAACGAGGAAGAAAGCACAACCGAAAAGCTCCCCAGGACTGATGAGTATGGCCAAGGCACCGAAGAGAAGTGCGACAGGAGAAGTAGGCTTCATATTTCATATCGCTGGTATGTCCTACAGCTGTAATCATTGGATTTCAGGTGTCTGCCGGCTTCGGCAGAAGCTCTAGACATCTTGCCGTCGGAGCTCTATCGCTCAGGATCACTTTCGATCCCGGGTGCTACGGGCCAATTCCAGCAAGAGGATAAGGCAGCTATTGCGTCCGATGCCCGTATCAGCAAGACGCCAAAATAACGCCGATATGGCCATGTCGATCGAGAGAATACCAGGCTATACGTTGCCGTTTCCAGCCCGCAAGGGGGGGGGGGGGTAAAAGTATATATGACAGATAAATATCGGCATCCTATGGCAAAAAGTCTCTGCTGTGGTATCAAAACAGATTCTTTACGACATCTTGGATCTGAATCCCAAGGCTGTCGGTGCTACTGGATGAATATATGTCGCCGAGTGGCCATGCCAGTAACGGTGCCAGTAACGGTGCCAGTAACGGTGCCAGTAACGGTGCCAGTAACGGTGCCATGGCTGTGAGATGTGCTTGTCCGCATTTTGCTCCTTTCTAGGCAGCCCTTACAGTGCAATGCACGAGGCGCTCCTTCAACTGTTTCGTGGTGTCCGTGGCTCGAAATATGGCGCTGGACTGCTCGGGAAGGGGCGATGGGCGCGAGGGATCTTGGAGTCTCATCAATCGATTAGGCATGCTTGAACCAGGACGTATCGTGCCACATACCAACAGGACGTGCGTAGCTTAACGTACATTGCCACATACAAAGCTTGCCTCTGATATCGACGCCAGAGTGTATGCCTGCTCGAATGTACACTGCTGTACCTCTCTTCAACACGCCCAGCTGGTTGCGCAGGAATGAGCTACGATGCATTGAACCATAGTAGCTCTGCACATCCCCAGCGGGCGCGGCTCTTGTCCTACATCGCTCTCCTAGTACAGTCTCTTTCCATGCATCGCTCGGAATCACCACGTCATACGCATGCTAGCAAGCGACCACAGCAAAGACATCGGACGTTGTTTGGTTCCCGATCGATCCGGCTCTTCTCTTCAGCAGATTCTGCTCGCACCGCCTCTTCCCAATAATTTTCCTCACCCTGATCTTGACATGCAGTCCCACAGCATGAGCGTATTCCGCGTCAGCCTGGTGCGCTCCTCTTCGTCAGTGTATTCCAAGTATACACGAAGTCGGCTGCAATTCCTGCAGACATCGATGTAATAGGGAGCAAGATATCCTCGCTGTAGATGGCGGAATGGGGATGTGAAAGTTGATTTGAAGGGTTCGAAGCCCCTCGGAAAGGCGATCACGTGTTTGACGAACTGTTGGTGGCCCAGGATTTTCGTAGCTCGTATCCTTACCACTACATCAACATCAAATCTTGCGCTTATCGTTGTGCACCAGCCTGCTCACGATCTGTCAGTGATACTGTGGGCAGGCTGAGAAGATTTCCTTCAGGGCATGGCTTCGAGACGGCTGAGTGTACAGGAACATCACACAAAGCAAGGCGTGTGTTGCGAAAACGGGACCTTTCGACTGCCGAAAGACGTAGAACTACTGAATACCCCAAAGTCGCTGCTGAATTGAGAGCTGTTCCTTCCGTCGGCAACAGGGTTCTTGACGATCACTTCTTAGCAACCAACAACCAACTTTCAATCAGCACTCCACCCTTCTTCTCAACCTCCCGATTCCACGTACTGTCCAACGTACTCTCCCAACTATGCGCATCCCCACTCTGGCCCAGAATCGCATCGAGCGTCCTCTCAACATCATCCTTCAACCTCTGCAACGGCTGTCCCGACACCAGGACATTTTCCTGCTGGATCTGAACACGCTTGCTCTCAAACCCAGCCTGCACCGCCAAAGCCTTGAGCTCATCCTCCATGGCACTTTCCCGGCCACCCACAGAGTTCCTCCGCCCAGTAGCGGAGAAGACAGATTTCATGATGACTTCCACTGGGTTCCGCTTTATGCAGGTTACAATGGCTGTGCCGTTGGATATGAGGCCGTGGTGGATCCCGGTCAGAAGTTCGGATGTGCCCCGTTGGCTATAGATGTCAATGTGCGAGAAAGCGTGAGTTGAACTGGCATCCTGAACCTGCGAGACGACCTGTATGTTCGCACCGCGCTGCAGCTCCGGCGAGAGTTCCTGCTCGGCTGTCTCTCCAGACACGACAATGCTTCGCGGCATGTCGAAATTATTCTTCCACAGCCATTCCGCCAGTGTTTCTGCCGTCTGGCTACTACTGGTAAGGATTGTGGACTCTCCGCTGAACTTGAGATCCCGGCCTTGTTCGTTCAGGACCTGCAGAAGGAGAATCTTGCGTGCCGGCTCGAGGGCTGTGACGACTGGGTCTTTTGAGGCCATTTTGCTCACCATCTTGTCGGCTGGAGTGTGAAGAGTAGGTCTGATAGCAGGTTTCGCGTGGTTGCCCAGGGATATGCAACCTGCGACAAATCGACTAGGATTGGTGCCCTTCCTGGTCGTGAGGGGTTCCTGCTGACTTGCGGAAGCTTTATTGGCTGCATTGTGCATAGCCTAGTAGCAAGAACTGTGTGATATCCATCGTCAGTAAATTGCGTCCAGTATATCGTCAACATCGACGACCTTCTCCTGTCAGC
This sequence comes from Mycosphaerella arachidis, assembly GCA_001297265.1. Lineage (NCBI taxonomy): Eukaryota > Fungi > Ascomycota > Dothideomycetes > Mycosphaerellales > Mycosphaerellaceae > Mycosphaerella > Mycosphaerella arachidis. Next base: position 262,542 of record LIHB01000018.1, read on the forward strand.
TCCTTGACGCTTTATGGAGGATTGCGATGCCAAGGGAGTAGGACAAGCAACGGCCCAGGGAGACTTTGTGAAGCAGAGCTAACCTAGAGATGGCTTCTATCCCTGCTGGATATCTATCATGTAGGTGAGCTTTTTATAAGCACAATCTATATCTTAAACTTGGTCTTGTTCTCAGCTGCAGTCTCCTTGGCAGCCTTCTTGACAGCTTCCTGGCCAACCTCATCGAAGATGTCCACACCCCAGCGTGCTGGGAAGTTGAAACGCTTGTGCTTCTCAAGAGCATTGAGCGCATCAAATGCTGACTGTGGTAGCTCATGGACCCTCAGGTTCGAAGCAATTCTCGAAGGTGTAACACTCTTTGGCAGAACGACAGTACCACGCTGCACACCCCAGCTGCCAAGCACAACACCAGGATCTTGCCCGAGAGACTTGGCCACTTCATGCACCTTCGGGTCGTCGACAGTGCGAGGCTCACCAGTCTGGTTGTTGCCGAGTGGGGAGTATGCCTCAACGAGGATGTTCTTGTCCTTGCAGTATTGAGTCAACTCTGCTTGCTGCAGGTATGGGTGTGCCTCGATCTGGTTGACAGCTGGAACGACGGAAGTCTTCTTGAGGAGATCTTCGAGGCGGCGGATGTTGAAGTTTGAGACGCCAATTGCCTTTACCTTTCCAGTGTCGAGAAGCTTGACCATGGCGTTGTATGTTGTGACATAATCGGCTTCTGAAGCCTTGAAGACACCTTCGTCGTCGAGCGGGAACCACTTGTCGCCGGGTGCGAAAGCACTATCACAGGTCAGTCATTGGATCACCAGCAGTCGAGGGGTACATACACAGGCCAGTGCATAAGGTACAGGTCAATGTAGTCCGTACCAAGGTCCTTCAGCGTCTGATCCAGAGCAGGCTCGACATCCTCGGGGCGGTGCTTGGTGTTCCAGAGCTTGCTGGTAAGAAAGATATCCTCCCGCTTCACACCAGACTTCTTAATTCCAGCGCCAACTTCTTGCTCGTTGCGGTATATTGCAGCACAGTCAATGTGCTTGTATCCCTGCTTCAGAGCCTCTTCAACAGCATGCTCAACCTCATGAGGAGCAGCTTGCCATGTGCCAAAGCCCACAGCTGGGATCTTGGCTCCAGTGTTGAGCGTGAAGTACTCGGGGAGACCCATGATAAAGACCGATGGAGGTGGTGTTATGGATGATTAGCAGTGTATCAATGCTTCACAACAGATGTGGCCGAACTCAAGTATGGAGGAGGAAAGTCACAACAGACAACAGGGAGAAATTTGTCACTCACCCAAGACCTTGTTGGAAGCTACCCCATCATTGCAAAGGGCGCCGATGCATTGCCGATGTCGTGATGGACTCATGGAAGCGAGAATCCGCATCTGAGATCCGCTCTCAACGAAATCGTCCTCTTCAGAACTTGCTGGAAGCTCTGCAGACGTTGGCGGCCGCACGGCGTACCTGCAGCAACCCGAATCGTGTGAATACGCGTCTTGCAGCAGCGCTAAAATATCACAGGCATCTAAAAGAGGCTCACATGTGGATGGCGGGGTGTGTTACTGCTCCACATATTTAGAGCTCTACAGTGCGTCCCGCATCGGCATTAGACGGGAAATGGGAGGTCTGCTTTTCCGCCCAGCTCGAGATATCCGCCAGAGCAGTCCAACTTAGCCTTGGGTTCACAGTCGTCTTCTTGCAAGAAGAATGTGCGTGTCATCCTCTTATTCTCACCTTGGAGACTTTATCAGCGCGAGCGCGAATTGAGGATTCCCGGAAGGCGATTAACCATTACAGACGGGTTACGTTGAAGCGGCCAAGTCTTTGCCTCGTCAGGTCGAAGCCGTCGAATTCTAGTGTGCCAGGCGAGAACTGGCGATGTCTTGATGAAAATTTGAGAAGGGAAACCGGAGCGGACCATCGGTCCGGATACGAAACCAGTCGAAACGTCATCCGGTCAGCATCAATCAGAACCATATCTTTCACCACCATGAGTAATGATTTCGCCGTGGAGCCTGTGGCATGCGTAGCCCGTTGCGGATGTTGCGGCCTGTCTAACGGGAATACTTCCGCTTTTCAGCCACAGTCCTGGATGTGCCCAGGCGCCCAGCCAGTCCGTGAATCTATCTTCTTGGTGAATCTGACCTCGGGAGGTGTTGATCGTACGTCTGCTGTGAAGAGCGTGGGTGCTGGATGGTCAAGAGGAGCTACTCTTTTGGTCGTGACACTTGCAGCAGTGCGACGCAAGGCCAGCTGGATCGTTGTTCTGACTACAACTTTGACTCCGCGAGCTTGATACCTTGACAGGTATTTTGAGATCGTACAGGATCAACCATCAGGACCGTGAATCAGCCAAACGATTGATCGACGTGGATCGATCCAATTTGTCATGGTATAAAGGCATTCTTCGCAGCCGTAGCCGTCTTTAACATGATGCTGTCGTTTCCACTCATAGCTAGATCGCGGGTCCTGGATGCCTCGCCGAGTAAATGGTTGCTGTGGCTGCCCAAGCTCAGCGCAGTAGCACAACCAGTCGTGTGGTATTGTTCATGGTGCGGAATTAGACGAGAAGCACGATGACTGCTCTATGTTGCCGTCTCCGCTTCAGCAAAAGTGCCCATCCGTGAGATAGCTGATGGGGATAGAGCCAATCGAGGTCCTTGTAAGGTGAAAGTGCCCCGCGGCCTGGGAGATCGGCCAGCGTTCGTGGCCACGTCGAGTCGAAGCTTTGACGAGAAGACTGTGACTGCAAGCTGCGGGCAATCGATAGCTGACGAAGGGACCAGACCAGCACGCTCCAATGGCCTCTATCCGGAGAAGACAGTAGTTGAGACAGTTCAGACATCGATCTGACATGAGCACTGCTTCAAAAACTCGATCTGTATCTCTTCCTGCCACTTTTCATGTCTTCCATTCGACGTTCTTGACCCTACCAACACAGCCATCTCCCAGCTCGGAGGCTTGACGGACGATCTAAAGTTGACGGGCGTTCAGTACCAAACGGCTTCATCGGTCTTCTTTGTTGCCTCCCATGGTATGCAAATTCTTATTGGGTCGCAGTAGGCCGTCATCGTATCTGCCGGGTGCCGTCGTCATTAGGGGCATCATCAAGAAGACATGTTTCGCCGCACTCAAGCATTTCCCGGGTAGTATCACTGCCCGGATGGCGCTTGGTGCTGCTGAATCTGTATTCTTTCCTGGGGCGCTATAAGCCGGCGGTTAATAGCTGGCGAGACTCCCTGCTGACGTTGAAACGGTCTCATGATCGATCCTTGGTACAAACCAAGCGAGGCTGTTTCCCAGGTGGCTCTCTTGTACCACGGTAACTTAGTTGGGAACGGTATCAGTGGCCTGCTCGCAGCCGGTGTCTTCGACGGTCTCGAGGGCGAAGGTGGTCGGGTCGGCTGGTGCTGGCTGTAAATCAAAGATGCGCTCGTAGCGGCATTGACGAACGTCAAGGTCTGGACTGTTTTCCTTATCCAGAACGTGCTTCCGAATACCCAGACCTGGATGCCATTCTTTCCGAGCATCATGAAGACCCTTAGGTTCCAGAACAAGGTGACTCTGCTCTTAACAGCGCCGGGCAACTTTTCCAGAGAGATGGGAGTCCTAGAAAATTCTTCCATTGCGGTCAGAACGGGTCCTCGTTCGATTCTGATTGTCTGGCCGCTTTCAGTCGCCATTGCTGGCAATGCCATGATCATCGTCTCCAGCTCGACAACATTCCGGTATTTAGGGGTGCTCATGATGTACATCGGATCTCACAGTGCCTTCCCGGTCATGTAGGCAGGGGTGGCGTCGACGATCCCACGCTCAAAGATAAAGCGGGTCGTTGCCATTGCCATGGTTTATATGCTTGGTGGACTCAGCAATGTCGATGGCTCCTATCCCTGGCTAGATTTGGATGCTCCGCAGTATCGAACTGGCGGTCTGACAAGTTTGTCATTTGCGATGGGCGGCATCGTCAGCACGCTGGTCCTGGGCATGTATCTTTCTCGGCTGAACCGGAAGGCAGCAAAGACAGAGGGAGAGTTCGGAAACCCGGGTTATCGATATATGCTATAAGACTTGAATCTCAGGAATTTCTCGTTCGGATTATGTTAACATTTGCTCCAAGTAGATGTTGTCGTGAACTGCCGAGATAAAAGGGAGGGAACAAGACGATGTCGACGCGTCAAACCCACGGAACACGCTGCCCCCGAACAGGCTATCACGCCGCTCAGGCGCTACCGAAAGTGATCGTTCGAACAACGACACATCGAATCTGTCAGCACCGCGTGCTTCTGGACCGTGGCTCGTAGTTGAACGTGGTCGCCGACAAGAATTGCTAGCTGACAGCCCTTGGTGAGCGGTATCAGCGTTTCGGGTTCGGTCTGTTGAGATGCCTCGTCGATGATCACAATGTCGAATTCTTCAGATCGGAGGAGTCCAAGCGATGCGCCGACACAAGTTGTGAAGACAAGATGGCTCTCTTTGAGTCTCTTTTGAGCTTGACGTCGACCGCCGAAATCCGATGTAAGGTCCTTCCCTACCATTGCATCGCAAGTGTATTGCCTCAAACTGGGGGCAACTTTCGAGAGCTGTGTGGAGACTCTAAGAGGAGTACAGAAACTCTCTGTCGTTGACTCATCCAGATAGCGCTGCAGAATGTTGTAGACCGCGTTGTGTGTAGGCGCTGTTATGAGGAATCGAGATTGTGGGAAAGCCAGCAAGAGATGTTTGAGAACAACGACTATGGTGTGCGTCTTGCCAGTGCCGGGCGGTCCCCACAGAAAAGCAAGTCGGTATTGAAGAGCAGCAGCAAGCGCCTTGTTCTGGCTGGCATTTAGCGTGGAATCCGTTGGTGCGTGACTTGACGAGTCTATAGGATGTGGTATCGGAAGGCCAACAAGCTCTCTATACAAGGCGTTAGAACCTTCTTTGCCGGCATAGAATGCCGTCACAGCATCTATCATGGCTTTCCCAGACACAAACGAGCCGCAGCGCTTATACTTCCAAGTGCATTCACCAATGTACGAGGGTGGGCGGTGAACACAGCGAAACGTGGCTGTTCCCTGTGCGGAGTGGATCGTGATCGCGTCCATGGCATAAGGTACTTCTCAAGGGGCTGTTCTTTGGTGGCCTCGTAGCTACAAAGCGAACATGATCACCAATCTTGAGTGCTGTTCCAGAAGCGTCAATACGTAGAGTGGTAGTGACAGGATGGAAACCATCACTGAAGCCATCCAACTTGAGCGAGAGCATCTGAGCCTCAAACTTGTGGCTTCCATTCCCTTCGTCGATGTGCTCCAGAGCGATGCCGGCGAGATTGTTCAGAAGCTGTTTCACCTCAAGTTCAGTGCCAGGTATGAAACGATGACACACGGGCTCAATACACTCTAGCAAAAGATCCAAAGCGAACTCTTGGCGGTTCAGGGCTATAGCAATAATTTCGAAAAGGTCTGACAGTTGTTGGACGGACAACTCCTTTAGCTCGGTGAGGATGCCCCGAAACGGCGCCTTGACGAAAGCGGGAAGACTGTTATAACACAGAACGAGGTCCCGTAGGAGACCGGGGAGTATGGTGGCCGCGGCATTGATGACAATAGCTTTATTTTGTCTGCACAGGTCCGATTCTAGCACAGTCTCTGTCAGAAATGGGGCGGCAGGGAGAAATTCCAGGAGCATGAGCAGAGTATCTTCAGCCTGGATTTTACAGGACCCGCTGGTGCTCAGGGCTATCACTTCGACACAGACCTTGAGTAGCTGAGTCTTCTGGAAGACATGATTTAGCACCTCCAGAGATTTCAGAATTTCTTCGATGTTCTCTGCACTTCCTAGTGCTATAAGGTCTTGGTCAAGCACAATTCTGGCTACCAGCGGAGACATTGTGCTCCTGTCGATATCGTGGAGGGTCGTGATTCTGTACTCCTGAGGCTCCCGATCGAACAAGGGCAGGACTTCTTCGGTATCAACGAAATGCAGCCATGCATCCAGATATCGCATCGACTCGACGTCTCTGTTACTGATCACGTAGATCTCCTGCCACTCGTTAGCACGTGGTGGACACGCATGAACGGTAGACTTACCGCAGCAGAGATCGGTGCTCTGTTTAACCTACCAACATGCCTCTGTATTGGACCGCTGATCATTTGTGGCGCAATGCTTGCTCTACACTCGCCGTTGACGCCATTTTCGAACGTTTCCTGCATCTTCACCCTCCTTTCACTCTCATTCTTGGCGTTCTGGAAAGTGGTCTTGTCCAACTGGCCCCGATTCAGGCAGATGAATGTGTTTCTTCGGTGAGCTTCATATAGCTGGAAGGACGTGTCGTCACAGTAAAGCCGGTAGTTTCGCTTCGTTGGCGTCACACGATACTTGACCGAGTCAAGGCCGGACGATCGAGGTGGTGCAAATACACGTACTGCCTCGTCTACCTGGACGTCCCTTGCTCTCTCAATCTTCTGAGGTACGTAGATCATGAGTGTGAGGCGCTCGTCAGGCTGTATCACGATAATCTTCTTGTGGAAAAATTCAAGAGCTCTCGCGTCCCATTCGTTCCGAATTTGACTGGAAGACGGGCTTCCAGCGCAGGTTAGCGCCATCCAGTCTGAACTTGCGCAGCTCGCTGGGCATGAGCAGCTCTGACCCTAGCAGGCGGTTCATGGCCAAGCCAGGCATGCTTTTGGTGACAGGAAGCCGACACATAAGCCAGGCTCGCTGTTCATCGGAAAGACTAGCATAATTGAAGTGTAACGCGTATTCTGAGAAACTACAACCCTCTTTCTCGCAGGCTCGAAGGACCAGCTGGATGGGCTCAAACTCGGACATTGCGATCTCATCACGGTGCGAAAGCAAGTCTATTACGCCGTAGGTTTCCTCGTGGCTGTCGGAGTCCTTATTCAACTCTACGTCGATGATAGCAATGGCACTGGCATGCAAGACGTCCAGGATGAAGGGAAGCGTCTCGGTGGTTGTCTCTGGAGCATTTTCGAGCGCTTGTGGCACTCTGATGCGGTTCCCGTCCACGCACTGTGAGAACAGACGGTTGAGCTGCTGGCATTCCTCACTCAGAGGACCTTTGATCCTCGCCCACTTGAGGTATAAGTTCTTGACTCTGCCCAGTGAGGTGTTGTTGGACTTTGCAAAGAAGTCGGCTCTGTCATCGCCGGTTATCATACCGAATTGAACCTTTTCTTTGACTCCAGGGTATGCAGCCGCCGGGTTCAGTTGGCGTGGAATGATGTCCGGGTCCCATGTGACGAAGACTTTCCTCGAATAGTCAGCTGGATACTCGCTCACTGTACGCGGCACAGGAAAGATCCTTACATTTGTCCCCGTCAAAGTCCCCACCAGACATGAGATCGGCGATCGGTCTATCCCCTGAGGTGGGGAAGACAATACAGTCCAGCAGGTGTGTGAGCTCTGGGCAGTCGACGGCCTTGAGCTTCCGAAAGTCGGCGGGATGCTATATCGATGCATGTCAGCGTGCGGTGTCTTGAGTGCAGCCACTGTAGCGGATAGAACTGTGTGGCTTCCGCCCATGTACACCTTTTGTGTTGAAGTGCACTTACCAATGTAGGGTTCCGCGTGCAGAGCACTTCCGTGCCGATCAATATTCTAGCTAAACCATCACCATCATGAGTGATGCGAACGAAGCAAGTCCCGGATTTCAGCTTGCCCAACGGATCGCAGACTCCAAACAGCAGACGCGATTGCGGTATCATGATCCTGCAACGCTGCTCCTCATGTTTGTTCAGCATCTTAATGTACTCGGCCTTGACAAGTTTCCGGCAAGCACTGCGTACGGACTCAGATCCTTCGAGCAGAAGCCTCTCGGCCATCGTCATCTCGCCTTGGTAGCAGAGAAACCGGAATGCTGCCTTTGGTTCACAGGCTGACACACTTTGTAGGAATTGCAGATGTTCGGTCTGTTTGCGAAGAAGTGCTTCGCTGGAGATTCCAAGAACGTGCATGAGTAAGATGACCTCGTCGTTCAGATAGCCAAAATTATATGGCTATATTGTTAGCAGCTCATCGTGTTCCTGATATTGAGAAATGCCCTTACCTTCGAATATTCGACGATAGCAAAAGAATGGTCTTTCACGTCACCGAACTTCTTCATCGAGGCCTTGAACTGAACTTGCACCTGTCCACGCAGAGCAGGATGCAGGGTCAGAACTCCCTTGTAGCCGCGGTATCGAATCTGGAAGACGCATGGAAGATATCGCATGTTGCGATGCACAATGTTCTTCCTTCTCGCCAAATCCTTCGCCAGTTGTCCAGATATCAGACCGCAGCCGTCAGTGAAAGTATAGTCGTTGTGAATGATATCAGAAATGTCTTCGCATCGATCGGACCTGAGTTCAATCGCCACATCCGCGGTGGAGAACAGGAGCCCTATGCGCTTCACTTTCTTACCCACCGACGTCAACTTTGAGAAGTCTCCAAGGCCTTCTACCTTTGCAGCAATTTCAGCTTTCGAGGCCGCGTACATGAAGCACGACCGCGACTTCTGTTGGCTGTTGCTGTGGCCGAAGAAATGGTATTGGGCTCCATTTAGGACCACACCTGTCTTGAGGATTTTGGCAATGTGTTCGGCGGTTTCCCTCGCGGTTGCGAAGAGGACCTCTCCATTCGCGGAAGACTCATCTTGCCGGAGACGGAAGCCTTGGAATGAGAGCAAGAGGAGTTTGTCCAGAGGTTCGTTGCGTACTATCCTGCTGGAGTCAGCTTTCCTCAACCGAAGTTGGACACTCTGCTGTGTCGATGATGAGGTGAAAGAGATGGACTTGATCAAGGATGCAGCGTTCGTCGTTGTGGCCTTTGGCAAGTTTGGGACCACGTAATCCCACCGTGAATCGCTCGTTGATATTCGGTTCTGGAGCTCGACCTGGAAGTGCTGTAGACTTGCCATGTCAACACTTTTTTAAATGAACGACGAGCGAGAAGCGTTGATGAGAACATGCACTACAAAGCAGCTGCCGTACGGCATTCTAGTGGAAATCAATCCACACTCGTGCATGGATATGCGAGCAATCAAAGCAGTGGCATATGTATTCGCAAGGAGTATCTGCAGGTTGCCTGTTGCGATGGGGACCCGCAGGCCGTATCTATATATCTGTTCCGCAGACAGTACGCTGTTCTGCCGTCGACCTCGGATCAGCGACTGAACAGCATGTCGAGCACACGTTGCCGGAACATCTTTGTCGTTGGGCCTCAGTCGACTGGCAAGACCACGTTGGTGAAAGCTCTGGAGAAACACTTTGCAGAAGAAAGGGAGGGAGGTAAGAATCCAGGCAAGGGGCCAGCGGTTATATCCGAGGTCGCACGGGCCACCATGAACAAGACGAAGATCACCCGCGAGCAGATTGCGAGCTCTCCAGAGCAATGTTTGGTGAGTACAACAACACATCGTATAGCGTTGTACTTTGAAAATCATCGAGATGCGACGTAAGCTCACCGCTTTCGTAGACGCTCCAGAAAGCCATTTTACACGCCCAACATGAAGCAGAAACACGCCTGTCGAGTGAAAGCTGCTGGTACATCTCCGATCGCTCTGGCCTGGATCCTCTTGTATACACAATCCTCCTAGTAGGCGACGCAGCAGTGCGTAACTTGCTGGTGTCGGCGCACTGGCGAAGGCTGGAACAGAATATGAAAGCTGGACTCGTCTTCTTGTGCGAAGCCGGCTGTGACTGGCTCGTGGACGATGGAATACGTCTGATGCCTGAAGACGCTGAAGGGTGGACTAAGGTGGAGGACACGTTTCGAAGCTTGCTCGGAGAAAGAGAGATCGCTTACACCCTGATCCCGAAGGACATGACCGTTGCTGATCGGGTGGATTTGGTGCTTAGTGTGTGCAAGGCGCGAAGGGATTCACCGCGCCTACATGTCTAAAGACGCGAGGGACTTACTCAGGCTCACGAATGGGGCATTGCAGGAGCTCAGTCGCATTCATCCGCTGTGGTACATGTCTATACTGTGTGACCCGTACCATTCGTCATATCATGCATAGACCCACTGTTCCGACGACAGCGGATGAGGTGGGCTCGTTCACAATCCAGCCTCTTCGCTTCACCCGCTAATGTGCATCACAGTTCATGGCTGTCGTTGCTGTCCATCCTCCGATCACGAAGCTTCCCAAAAACGTCCCTCCTAGAATCGACATGAAATAGCCCACGTTCATGGTCATGACTGCTAACATTCTGGCCAAAATCAGTGCTTTACAACAGGCGAGTAAATATGAAAACTTACAGAAGGTAGCTGACACCCGCTAGGACCGTGTCGAGCAGAGCACGAGCCAAGGCTTCGTTGATATTCCAAGGTCTCCTCGAAGTCGCCAAGAGACCCAACTTTACACTGTCGTCGGCGTCTTTCCTCAGAATGCCCGTGTCCCTCCGGTACGCGTACAGCGCGAGGATGGCCGCAAAGTTCGCCCGAACTGCAATGATGCCTCGGAACATGGCTGCGAGCACTATCAGGAAGATGCATGTGCCGACATACTGGCCAGTCGTGCTCGGCGTCCAGCCTTCCGAATAGAGTGGTGTCGATGTTGATGTGAAGAAAGTCATCATCATGTCTGCCATTGACATCATGCTGCCGGACGAGTGACCCATATCGCCCATGTCAGACACGGACGTCGACGAGGCCATTGCCCCGGAGGCGGTTGTGGTCATGTGCATGGAGTGGGACATGTCGTTTCACCGTCCTTGGAGTCCTCGATGAAGTTGTGGTGCTGGATAGTCCTCAGTATGCCGGAGATCCTCGGTAGGCCGAGCCTTCAACTGTTGGAATGACTGAGGAGGTCGAAAATGCTTGCTATCGAGGTCTCGAGGAGTGCTGTGGTCCCGAGTCGACCGTACGCCGATATGGACCCTCGGATCTGGGCTTTCCTTTAGGGCCCTTCACGCCGGAACAATCGGCTAAAGCATTCGGCCTCATTCCACACTCAAACATGCTCGAACAATGCACTCTGCGGGTCACCGCACGCGAACTGCTGGCATTCCCCAAGACACACGGACACGCTCGCGTGGTGGGATGCAACGTGGCGACGTGCGTATCAAAGCGCATCAAAACTCTCGCAAACTTGCTCATGGACGAACGGGACTATCCGCAATAGGCAGGGATCGACTGTGGGTGCCGGAACAGAAGCCATTTCCCTGTGCCACGAACCAATTGCTACTCGATCTGGTGGAATAGCCGCGCTGGGCGTACACATGTATGGTGGATGTTGACGCGACCAGTATGCTGAGAAAGAGTGGCATCCTGCGGCGTGTCGACTCCATGAAGAACTTGATCCGAAGAAAGAGCGGATCGTGAGTGCATTTGAGCGCGGCAAAACAATCCTCCTGCAGCGATCCAACTAGGACGGGAGGTAATGGCCATATGCTTACCATAACCCACGTGGAGCGAAATACCACCCGCCCATCTCGAGGGCCGCTTGTCTATTGATACCCTGGTTGCCTCAGCAGCAGCACCACAGTGAAACCCATTTGGCGAGAGTCACGGTATCTACGTCTCCATCATACCGTCGTCGGACAGCACCTTCGCAGCGCACCATCGCTATCATGGCCATGTCGCATGGTCATGCCATGAGCACGAAGCCCTGGCTCACACAGCCGGTGATGCTGCACTCATCACGAACGTACAAGTGCTCACTCAACACAACTGCCCAGTGCGAGTGGCAGCAAGGCTACTGGAGATTCTGGTACGAGGCCGACCACCGCTATGCCTTACCAACTGTGGCTCTCTTCCTAGCCACGATCCTTCTCTTCGCGATACCATACACTCTGTCGACCTTCTGGCCCAGCATAGGCTCATCGTCAAGGACTGTCCGCAAAGCGAAGGCCTTGAGCAGGTATTTGGCGTACAGGCAGTTCCGGATAGGGAAGCTCAACTGGAACTCTGCACCCTTAGGCGTATTGCTCCTAGCTGCAGTGGGCACAATCTTCTTCTTCGCTATGACTCTTGGACCCCGACCATACTACTGGCCAAACCAGAAGAATCCCCCACTTTCATTCGGCAACTCTCCTCCGATCGCGACGCGATCGGGATGGATGAGTCTTGCGTGCCTCCCGTTTGTCTTCGCAACCTCGCCCAAGTCAAACTTGATCACGGCTCTTACAGGTATCAGTCACGAGAAGCTACAAGTCTTCCATAGATGGATTAGCTATGCAATGTTCGTCTTGGCTCTGATACACACCTTTCCATTCATCATCTTCCACATTTGGAAAGGCGACATGATGTCCGAGTGGAGAACAGACGTGGTCTACTGGACGGGTACTGTAGCGCTCCTCGCACAGGGATACCTCACGTTCGCAAGCATGGGTCCGCTTCGCAATATGGCCTACGAGTGGTTCAAGGCCAGCCACTTCGTTGCTGCGCTGCTCTTTGTGGTATTTTTCTTCTTCCATTGCAATTTTCGGCTGTCGAGTTGGGATTACTTCATTGCTACCGGCGTCATCTACTCCTTGTGTTGGTTGCATTCCTCGCTCAGGGTCTGGTTCCAACATGGCCTGGGCAAAGCACGGATTGACTTGATGTCCAACGGCTTCATCCGCGTGGTGGTGCCAACCAGGACTTCATGGAGAGCAGGCCAGCATTACTTCGTACGGTTCATGGGTATTGGCATGCATGCGTGGACAGCACATCCGTTCACGGTCTGCTCGTTACCAACAAAAGCACACTACTACGAGGCCAAGGACTCAGAGCTGGTCTTCTTCATTCGGCCCCAGCGAGGTTTTACAGCTCGGCTAGCAAAGTATGCCGAGAAGCACCCTGGATCGCAGATGAGTGTCACGCTTGACGGGCCATACGGCGGCATCGATATGCCCAAGCTGGAGCAGTGTGACAGGATGTTGGTGCTTGCTGGAGGTTCGGGCGCTGGCTGGGCTCTGCCATTGATCGAAGCCTTCCTACGAAGAAAAGACTGCGCTGCATGCTGCGATGTGCCCGCTGAGGTGGCCAAAGACTGCACGGTGCCGTCCATGCGAGTAATCCTTGCGACTAGAGACCTCGCCACACGCAACTGGTTCGAGGAAGCCGTCAGCGAGTCGCTAAAGAACTCCTTGCTTGGCACGTGCCCGCCAGGATTGGTAGTGGAAGTGCACTATACCGGTGGTGATGAGAACACGGCTGATCCGAAGGCCACCGGCCAGTTTTCGAAGAAGCTTGACGATGCAGAGAAGGCTCCAGATGCACACCTGACCTCACGAAGCGGTCCTGATTCGTCCGACTCTGAGTCAAGCGACGACAAGGGACAAAGAGAACGCTTCGCCTTGTCGCTGCGAGACTTCAACGCTAGGCCGTATCTACCGACCGTGGTTGCGGAGGAGTGCGCCTCTGTAGATGCAGCCACATCGATGGGCGTCTTTGTCTGTGGCCCGTTGAGTATGCAGAGCGATGTCGCAAATGCAGTGGCTCGGGAGCAGATTGCAGCGATGAAGGACGGCAAGAGGGATGTGTATCTACACATGGAGCACTTCTCGTGGGCATAGTGTACAGCATAACTGACGACAGCCGCCGTCACAGCGACCTTTTCAATATTGCCTTCGAGAGGGCAACTTACATGGACCCTACCTCCAGCGGCGAATGTTCCAACCCTCGTTCAAATCAGGACATGCAGACGACGAACGGCAGTGCGGTATACGGAGATGTGAGGGTACGGTGGGTCGTGGCAATCCTGGGATAGGCTAGATAGACGTTAGATTTGATAGGACTATCGACATACGTTAGACGGAGCCCAGACTACTGTGATCACAATGCGGCGGAGTGGCTGTACGTAGGGGCAACTCCTTCAACGAGCTCCGAGGCGGCAATGCACCTCCGTCGCGCTTCGGCGAACACAAGAAACAACTTGATTCCTCGAGGTGTATTGCGAAGATGAGACGTGCTCGGCTATCTCATCCCCCGATAGCTACTTTTCGCCGGTACTTTGCGACAGGTTTGTTACAAATGGATTGTTACAAGTTTGTTACAAGTTTGTCACAAATAGTTTGTCACAAATGGTTTATCACAAATGGGCCCATTTGTCACAAGTTTGTCACAGACAAACCCTAACCCTAACCCTAACCCTAGCGGATTGTCACAAATTTGTCACGAACTTGTCACAAATGGGACGATTTGTCACAAACTTGTCGCAATTGGGCCGCATTGTTACAAATTTGTTACAAACTCTCCGTCGTTGCGACTTTACGGGCTATGTGTGCGCCGTCAACACAGGCCAAATCCGCAGCAACTTCACCGTCGCCACCGCAGGCTCCAACAGCTACAACGCAGTCACCTCTCCCCCCTCCAGGCCAACTACAACGGGCCTGTGAACCTGGGTCGCCGCGCCTGCGCTCCGAGCGTGGGTTGGGCACCTGTACTCGCACTGGCATCCGTGAGCTCCTCACTTATGCTCCGACCGATCCTCTCAATGTCACGAGGTCGCGGGGGCTTGCGCCAATGAGCCTCAGTGCCAGTTCTTCGCGACCGACGGTGCGGAGAGATGGGAGCGCAGGCAGATAGGCCTAGGTAGCGGTCATTTGAGGGATGAGGCTACACTCTGCCGCCCCTGTTGCGCCCGCTCACAGCTCCAGAGTCCTTATGTTGACGGCTACATGGATACAAGTGAGATGCACAGTGCTGTGAGGTGGTGGGCTGTAGTGGCTGTGCGGGATTCTGTGGTCGTGTGTAATGAGATGTCTTGCAGCGTCGAGTCTTGCTTCTTAGTAGGCGAGAGACAGTTCACGCCGCAACCTCTTGCAAGGGATTGGGACCAGTTTGGGCAGATCTGTACGCTGTATCGCCGGTCCTGGGGGAAGGAGTATGCTACCAGGAGAAGGGTGAGTCTTGATAGCCCGGCATAGGATGTCAGCGCGAGCTTCACGTACGCGAGGGTCGGCAGGGGAGGATGTGTGCCGCTGGCCCGCCTGAGGGTTCACAGTGATTTGGGGAGACAGAGGTGGATGTCCTGAAAGGAAAAGACAGTCCTCTATTCAAAAATCTCCTCATCAGGGAAATTTCGCAACTGCAGATTCAAGTACGGTCCCATCGGAACCTTCCAAGCTCCAAGAACGATGCTGAAAGGATCGCAGATCCTGTCCTGGAGGCGCTCTTTGGTGTCATGCTTCAAATTCTGCCTGTTCCTCTGCCACTTTCTCGCAAACAGCTCCAGCCTCAAACAGCTCCAGCCTCACTTCCCCCTTAGTCGAACCCTCCTCAGACTTATCGTTCTCAGGTAGACTCTCGACATACTCCTGCTTCTCCTTCTCCTCCGCTTGACGCATGTCATCAAGGATCTCTACCTTAGAATCCGTCCGCATCTTCTCCTCCAGCGCCTCTTCATAGGGCCTGTTCTGCTCCCTCAAAGACCGATCTTCGTCCCCAGCCGCCTGAAAATCCCCTCTATCGCACTGCTGACATAAACTCACCTTACAGCCTATACACTCAAACGTAATTTTCATGTACTGCACCTTATGGCACTCTGTGCACGCCTCCGTCTCTGGAAAAGACCACCGGGAGCGCCGACCAGGGGCGTTTCCGCACTCTTGGCAGTCCTTGCAGGAGTGAGTGTGCGGGCGGACCGATCTTGGAATGCCGTGCCGTCTAGAGATTCTGGGAACTCGGGTCCTTTTGAAGCGTGACTTTTGAGGATGCTATAGAGGTTGGATTGCGCTTTGATCTTTCTAAGCTGGGTGAGCCATGGAGGTCTCTCTTCACCGAGAGGCTTGGGTGGAGGCTTGCGAGAAGAACCGGTCTTCTTAACACGGGACTTTTTAGAGGATTCGGACGATGTTGTGGGATGGGACTGTCCCAGACGTGAGATTCTCGTGTACAGTATTGGATAGGGGTTCGAGAAGCAGCGATGCTTGGATGATTGAGACTCAGTGCGTCGAGCGAAAGCAACAAAGGGGCTAGATATGTGCCACATTGTGCGTTTGTTCCCTCCAAGATCCACACAGAGACGGCCTACATTACTCGTTGTTCACCCCGAAATCTTTGCAGTCGTTGTGCTCAAACCAGCCCTCATCGTGGTGTCGAGCGACGCGAAGTGTTCCCAGGGTCAGACGACGAATGACGTGAAGTATTGGGTGCCAACTGCACGATTGGGACTGCGAGAGCTTCTACTTCAGCTTGGCAGGACGGGTGTAGCGTATTGCACCCTGTGCTGAAGTCCCTTGTCACTTTACGCCGTATCTCCAGAGCTCAGCTACTGAGGATACTACCGCTTGTTTCACAGATAAAACGGAGATATAGCAAGCTGGCGTACGAACCCGATCACATGCCTCGCCACGGCGGCTCGGTACAGCACTCACGGTACAATCTAAGGCTGTGGGTGCCATCATACCTCCAGTAGTTTTTGAAATACGCCTAGTTTGACCTCGTTCACCAAGTGTCCCTGTCCTCTTCCCAGCCCTCTGCCGACGCGACCCAGTCTGCCAAGAATAATCCACATGTGCATTCATCAGCAGCAGCATCTCAGTCTCAGCTTTCAAGACATACCACGACGACCCAGTGACCATTCAAATGACTGCAAGTAGAACGCATGAAGTCCATACCTACAGATGGGCTTCTGGCAAACCGAGCAAGTGTAGAGGAAGCCCGATACATGTCGTTGGCATTTGATGCACTTGATTTTCGTGCCCAAGAATTCCCTGGCGCCACTTACCGGACACTGATGAGGCATCGCTGAAGCATCAGGTGATGGCATGGAGGAGAGTGGATCCATGGAGTGACGTTTGGATGAGAAGCATGGTGGGAAAAGCTGAAGTTCTGCTTGTTCCGAAGGTAAGTTGGAATGTAAACTTGGGAGAATGCCAGATGGCCTATTACAGAATCTGTGGGCCGTATCTCATAGCTGTCAGTTCTGGCGCGGTAGTACTGGTAGATCATGCCCTGGATCGCAGTCCTTCGACAGGCTCTCAGAACAGACTCCAAAACTCACACATTATCCCAGCTCCCCCATCTCTAAGCATCAACACAATCCGCTACCTTCTGCCAAACATGTAGTCCCGGCCTCATCCGATCACCATTATTCCTATCAGACGGCACAACCTCCAGCCCCAAAACCTCAACATACTCCTTCACGGCCTCCCTATCCCACCCCTGAATCGCTTCCGCGACATTCTCACACTGCAGCAACCTCGCACTCTGCATCTCCGGCGATCCCCTCCCGGGATTGCGTCTCTCATCGACAGAGTTCCGGGTGTAGATAGTAGCATCGATCGCGAAGTCTTGGCTCGTATTGTGTCCTGGGTTGAGGCCAGCTGTGACTCTCCCTTTGGTGCCGATGTATACGGCGCCGGTTGTAGCGAGGGACGCCAAGCTGGTACTGGGGGGTAAGTTCCAAGCCAGGGATGGTTTGGAATTTGCGGATTTGAAAGCGGAGAGGTGGAGGTATGTCTTATGCTCTAGAGGCTCGCTATTGGGCTTCGAGCCTGGACGGGAGGCTGTGATCCGGATTGCGCGGATGCCGGGATGTTCTTGTAGCATTCGAGATAGAACCGTACGTTCTGCTAGATATCGTGGTGGGCGTGCACTATGGCGTGTTGCCGGGGTTGATACCAAGTCGTAGAATGTGTCTTCGGCAGGATTGCATTTGGGTCCCGCTCGCCATTTCGCGAGGATGTCGGAGCGATTCATGAGGTGGAGCTGGTCGATGATGAGATCGATCAGTTCTTGTGGTTTCGACTTCAAGTTGGGGCTTGTGTTGATCCTCACGCTCGTCGTTATAAAGGCGCTGAAGTGCTCGCCCGTGCTAGTGTAGGCGCCTATCTGCTCGATCTCACCGTCCTTGCTGAGCTCGAGGTCGTAGAAGATCAGGGTCTTGTTCGAGGTGTTGATCTTCGCCTCGACCCTCGAGTGCAACTCGTTCATGTCGGTGTGGGCTATGCAGAACAAGAACCCCATCCTTAGCGTCATGCCATCGTAGTCGGCCACGATGGAAGTTGAAGTACAGTTAGGAAAGGAACATGACGAGAACTTGGGCTAGGTAGACGCGTCGAGCTTGAACATAAGAGGTGAAGCTTCAGCACTTAGAGGTCTAGTCCTGTACCTGGGCTTCATCGTGCTCACGCTCGTAAGGAGGTCCGATTCGCTCTCGTAGAACGATCTCGTGCTGGCCTGCAGCATTGTTTGTACAGCCATGTCTCGTAAATAAACACGCGCGCGAAGATGACCGTGAATGAGAACTAACAGCTAAGCTTTGCTAGCAGACGAAAGTGGTAGCACGTGCATCTTTATTTTCATCTCTGCAAGCATGTCCAACGACCTCTTCGAGGAAGCCGAGATAGCTATAAAGACGATTAAGGAGGATCACGTCGATACCAGCACGTCGCTGACGGGAGGACGTCTACCCATGAAAGTTGCCGACGAGATAACCACGATGAGGCACATGATCTCGACGCTAAACGCGAAGGTGATCATACTTGAGGGCAAGGTGAAGGACTTGGAGTCCCAGATCAAGCCTATCATGATGGCGAGCATAAGACGATCTTGGTCTCGGTGACCAGCTGGCTCATGCTGAGCTTGTCAGACTCGATGATTGTCAGCAGCCTGCCTAGGAAGTCCGACAGCAACATGTTCTTGGACACCAAACTCTCCTCGGCTATGGCCATGTCGATGACCTTGGACACTGCGTACCTCACGATAGGGAGAGAATCTTTCTTGACGGGCGCGAGTCCTTTCGTGTCCATGCTTCCGTCCCAGTTCTGGCCCCTGTACTTCTTCTTGGCCATGATGGCAATGGCGCGGTAGTTTCCCTTGGTGGCTGATCCCACTTCTGAGAACACGGTCGAGCTCATGCGATCACGTATGCTCTCCTCCACCTTCGACGCGGCGGCCATGCACTCCTCCTCTGTGGTTCCTCTCACCTCGACGAATATCGAATCCGTGTCCCCGTAGATCACCTTGTACCCGCAGTCGCTGGCCGCGTACGTTGTTATCTGGGCGCACGTCTTCGAGGAGATGGCACCATGTCTACTTCCCATCGCGCCGTAAATGCTGACGAGAAGCACCTTGAAGGCCCACGCCGTGTTGTTGTCACCAGCCTTCTTCGCGTTCGTTCTCTTGTTGATGAGCTCGGAGATGATGTTGGACAACATCGTTTGCTCGCCCATCAGTATGCACATGTAGCTGTCGACGGTCCTCATCCCTATCACGTCCTTGTTGGAGATGACGGAGCCGAAATCCATCTCGGACATCTCACTGGGCATCTTCCTCCCAGTCTTCTCCTCCAGACCTTCAACATCGTCAGCAGAAGCGCATGTGTCGATGAATATCTCAGTCTTGGCCATGATCGAGCCGTACAACGAATTGCCGTCGATAACTATGACCCCCTTGTAGAATCCAGGGATCGGCGTGAGAACAAGACCTCCTGAGAACTCCTTCTCGTCGACATTCTCGACCTTGCTCATGTCCATGGACGTTCCTTGCGACAGGGCCACCGACTGCATCAAGCAGAAGGTCATCATACCGGTGTTGTTGGCGATGGAGCCCCAGATCGTACTACGAGACGAACCCGCCAAGGTGCATACTCTTTCGCACATCTTGAGCGACCTGGCAACCAGAGCATGAAGGTCTGAATCGCGTACGTTGTACATGAGCATGTCCGTGATGTCGTAGCTGGACGAATTGACGATCGACATCTCTCCCGCATGCAGTTTCGGCGGCAGTCCCAGGATGGAGGCCATGGACGCGAGGGATATCGAGGGCCAGTCCTGTCTCATGGTCTTGTCCACGATGTACATCGAGTCCACGATCGTAGTTCCGTTTGCCAGCCTCCAGTAGATGCCCGTTCCGACGTTGCCCAACCTTCTCTCCTCGAACTCGCTCGACAGATCATCATTAAGAGCTCAACTCACGGCGATGTGCTTCAGATCAAACCCGAAGCCGTTGTGGACGTTGACGAAGTCGCAGCCGACTGCGTTGATGACCTTCCTCGCAACCTTGACGGCTTCCATGGCGTTTGCTACCTTTATGAACTTGACTTTCCTGTCGTCGCCGTAATCAACATAACGGCGCTTGCCCCAGGTGAAGATGCAGAAGGATATGTCGTTCGAACTCTTGTCGTGCCAAGCTCCGTTCGTAATGCTGATGCTGATGATACCGTCGTGAGGCAGAGGCATACCTCCTCCTCTAGATGCTGTGTTGACCTCGATGTCCATGCCCATGACCATCAGATCAGGAGGGGGAGCAGGTTCGCGAAGACCAGGGCTGCCAGACGAGCATGGTCCCAGCCCTGCGATCGACGCTGCCCTCAGCTTCCACAACTCGTTCGAAAGCGAGGGCACGATTCCCGTGACACTTCCCGGCTCATTGACGTCGATGTTGGGAATGACGTCTCCGGGAACAGGAGGCTATACATCACACGTCACGATGAGACTTTGCTTCCCTTTGCCGAGCCTGAACGAGACGTCGTTCGAGATATAGCTCCTCTTCCTGGCCAGACTCTCGTCCTAAATCCAGGTCGCGATGATGGTCCAACCTGTCGATATCAGCCTCTGCACGTAGGACGAGCTGACTTTCTTCGTCACCTTCTTGATGGAGTAGCCTTCGAACATGCACGGGACGTCAATCTCGTCCACCATGCGAATCTCTGGGTGATGTCCACTTAACTGGTGGTTAGACGCGAAGGATGACCGCCTCTCTCGTGCGAGCTCCAACGGAGAGGAGTCCGCGTACAAGGACAAATGCGCCACCGGGATCTCCACTTCGTCGTCAGGTCGCCAGTAGCATAACCTCGACAGTCCACGCCCCCTCTCAGATAACGAAGCATGGCGGGATCTCCTTCGTCAAAGAGGACTTCCCCACGATGGGCGTGCTCACCCAGACGATGTGGGAGCCCACCAAGCAGTTGCTCGCCGACGTCATCAAGGCCAAGAAGGTGGTTCAGTACAACACCACGTTCTACATCTACTGCAGCGACTTGGCCATGTGGGCGCAACTGTACTCGGAGCTCGCCTCGAGTGAGCTCGTGCAGATGACCAGCATCAATGCTCCAGTCAACTACGCCATTGCGTTGAGGAACACGTACCAGGTCATGAAGATGGCCGCCTACAGGATAGGGGAGATGAAGGAGAGCGTGTGCATCGGCTCGTACAGATTGACGTTCAGCGCCCACTTTACGGACGCCGGCGTCATTGTGAGGTTCAAGCCACATCCGCACCTCATGGGGAAGCAGATTTACGACACGTCGTACGATAGGATCTGCACCTTCGTCACGAGTCCAATCAGACTTCCAAGTCCGACCATATGCCCGACTGAGGTCATGGTCAGGTCCAGTTACGAGATTATCAACATGATACTCGATCCTCTCACTGTCGACCAGAAGCTCGACTTCTTGTGGAGGATGGGCAACGCGCTCAAGGATCCCATCAGGTATCACAGCGTGATCGTGTTCTATGGGCCCGACGGAAGCGAGGGGAAGACCACCTTGGCGAAGATGATCTCGTGCATGCTAGCTGATGCTGTGGAGTGGACCAAGTCCAACTTGTTCAGCGCCGAGGCGACGTGGCCGTCAGCTGACACGATCTTCTATCTCTGCCAGAAGAGAATCATCGTCTGTGACGAGACGAAGGTGTCCAAGGGGCTCAACTACACCAACATCAAGAAGTTCACGTCCGAGGCCCCGATCTCGATGGATGGCAGAACAGGTGTCCTATCCCAGACCTCGATCGTGATTTCGAACGAAATGTCGTTCTCCGAGAGGCACGCGATCAACGACTCGGTGGGTCGCAGGCTCGTTATCTACCACATGAAGAAGAAGATGAGGAACAAGACGCCTCCTCGTCCTGCTGCTCTAGACGGCTTCGTGGCCCTGAGATTCATGTCGCTCTGCCTCGCGATTGCAAGCACGTATGACAGAGCTCCTCCGTCTCTTCCCATAGCTATGTACACGATCTTCCGCAAGAGCATCAACAGAATTACGGCAGGTCTGGTCTACGACTCCGCCTCGGACAAGTGGCAGTGCCTCGCAGCTACATCGGCGATGGCGGTCAGGTCGTGCGTGAGCGTCGAGAAGCTGTGCCAGGCATTCGAGGCCATGTCCCCCAAGCTTGTCTGCAGGCCCGAGGTCGGGTGTCCGTACATAGTCTCCGTGAGGCCCAGGAACACGGCTCTGACGGAGAAGGGGAGGACGAAGATAATGAAGGACAAGAAGATGTACATAGTCGACATAGAGCTGTTGAAGGGCAAGCTGGCTAGGCTCTAGTCGTCATCACGATCATGTACATAGGGCTGATCAAAACCCCCACTCGAAGACGATGAGATGGAGGCGATTGTGTAGAATCTTGTCGGTGAGAGTCTCTGTGTATAATTTGTTGACCAGGAAGCGTGTGCCGAGCAGGAAACTCTTTGCTCCGACAAAGATACCGTAGATTAGAGACGTTTGAATTTCGATATCAGCCATGATGGCGATGTCCGAGGGGCTGTAGCTGATCTCTGGCTACGCTGCAAGTCGTCGCTTGCAGAGCGAGGTTATACTGGTTCCATGGATTCGTCGACCCGCGCAAGATCGTGTTGAAAATGAAGCCACATCTGTTGCATCGGTGAATGATGTCGATAATGCTGATCGCGGCGTTCACTGCTGTGAAGGTCATGTTGCAGTACCTGCAAGCCACATTCCTTTGTCTCACGCACGTGAGTTCGACAGGCGCCTTCAAGGTCGATGTCTCGGAGCAGGCCAGAGCAGCGCATTACTTGTAGTCTTCAGCAAATGATCGTGAGCTTATGCCATCAACGTTGTCGTGGCACTTGATGGGTCATAAGCTTCTGTCGAATGCCGCGAAGACTGCGGAACCCCTTTCCAAGCCTCACCCGAAAACAAACCCATCACACATTCTCCTCACCTCCGCAAACTCTCCACAAACCCCTTCAAATCCCTTGCCTGCTGCTCATGCCGTCCCTGCAACCACCCCTTCTCGGCTATCAAAGCCAACCCACGCACCCCATAAAACGTCTCCCAACTTACAAACCTCATCCTGCCCGCTCCAAGATTCGCGAATACGCTCGGATGCTCCGCACTCTCATGCCCAATCCACGCCACCAGTGCAGTACCCCTCCCATCAACATTAGGCTCCGTGAAGCTCAATCTCTGCAAACTCGGCCCCGGCAGAAAGTCCGGGATGCGTGGGAACACATTCTCGAACACCATCTTCTTACCTATAGGCGGAGGGGCTTGTGCGATGGAGTAGCCAGGTAAAGCGTGGACGTCTTGCACAAAAGAATTCCACGTGTGGTAGTTCTGGAAGTCGGTGATGGTGCGTAGACTGCTGCTACGGAAGCGTTGATTTCGATTTCGGCGCAGACTGTGAAGAATGCGCTTCCTAGGCCGAAGGTTGGGCTGCTGAGGATGGAGTTGTTGCAGCGGGCATGGAGGAGTGATGAGCTTCCGGGTCCGGCGCCGTTGCTAAGTTGGAGGAGAGGCGAGAGGGCTGGGAGGAGCATGGTGTGACGTTGTGACGGTCGATGATGATCACGACCTTGGCGTAGATACTGGAGTACCTCTGAGAGCCTCTTTGGTGCTTCCGCAATCAGCACAATGTGTCCAACGCGCGGTTGCGGAGTGTGATGTCGGACGGGTTGAATTCTCTATCGACTCGACTTTTAGGTCGTGGTTCTTGGTCTTTTGACTTTAGGAGATCGCAGCCTTTGAGATTGAACTTATTGGCTGTGCCAAACGGGCACTGCTATGGTTCAGCTATAACCATGGATTGTGTAGCGAAAGGTACGGGATTTCCGGGACCATGTGCTGCTTCTCTTTGTCCAGAACATGCAGTGTAACGTGATTCTCGGTTCTCGCGCGATCAATAATCATCACAAGCTGTGAATTCGCTTACACTGTAGCTCAGGAGCGAGGTGAAGACCAGTAATCTCGGCTCATTGGCCACGAGAGGATGATCGAAGAGGACGTTAGGCTCTCAGCCACTGTACTCGCCGAGTCAAACTGCGATCTTGTCTGCATCTTCGGTCACAGCCTGACGAGACTCGACGCGCTTCTGGATCTGGGCGAGAGAGTTTTGAAATGATTCGGAGAGGATGTCGCTCAAGGATCGTCGAGGTCAGTATATCTCTCGTCGACAACTTACGCTTTGAGAGGTCGGCGAGCTCGAACGTGCGTCCTCGATGGCCGTATAACCTCACGGTCAGGAAATATCAACCTCGCTTCTGTGAACTCGATTGATCGCATGCAATACGAGGCCTTGTGGATTGCACAGTCGAACATGTGAAGTGACATCCCGCGCATCCTCGGCAGGCCGGATCTCCATTGCCGCGTCCGGCTCCACCGGCGCACATCGGCGGAGAAGACCCTTGATTAGTGCCTGCGACGAGAACGATCCGGGATCTGGTCTGTGCTTCGAAAATCGAAGAAACGGCTGCCAACAATTTCGCACACGTCTGATGACTCTGACTCTGAAAACAACAACACGCTCCTTTCACGACTTGCACGAAAGTAACGACGGTCCCTCGACTCACTCCAACCAAGGGAAAGCACATTCGCCACGCGAAGCAACCCCACCGCCCCCCCAAAATCTCGCGAGCCGAGCTCTTACCCAGATTTTGCCGTGTCAGCTCCTATCACCGCGCTCGCCGCGTCGCAGCACGACAACACCATGAAGTTCTTCTCCTCCGAGCACCAATTCGACTACTCCTGGGAAGAAGTCTCCACCAACAACTGGCGGAAATACTCCCAATGGAACGATAAAGCCGAGCACGTCTTGGGCGTCGACACCCTCTCCCGCTCTGTCGACTCTGCCACCGGCATCCTCCGCACAGAACGCCTCATCACATGCCATCAATCTGCGCCCCAGTGGGTGAAGCGTTTCTTGGGAGCCGGAGACACGAGTTATGTGTACGAGGTGTCATATGTGGACCCCAAGGCGAAGAAGGTCACGATGTGCAGCCAGAATATGACGTTCAGCGAACTGCTGAGCGTGCAGGAGACGTGTGTGTATCGTCCGGGGAAGGCAGGGAAGACGATGTTCGAACAGCACGCGAAGATCATTGCGCTGTGTGGAGGCTGGCAGAAGATCAAGAATAGTATCGAGGAGTTCTCTGTCGAACGCTTCAAGGCGAACGCAGCGAAGGGCAGAGAAGGGTTCGAGAGAGTTCTGGCGATCAGCAGGGAGGTTTTTGCCGAAGAGAAGAAGAAGAGGGCGATGGGAGGGTAGAAGAGATTGGTTCCGAACACCACTCAGTGACTGGATCTTGGGTACAGGACTCGGGTCAACCACATTTGATCTTACACTTTGCGTTACAGCGAGCGGGGATGGCGTTCAGATGGATGACTTTCGGAGCACAGCGGTGACGGCATCTTGGAAACGCATATGATGGGCTACGCATATTGTGTAATGTACGATGCTGATACCCTCCACGATGCGCCCGCGTGCCTTCCTCCTAGATCTAGACAGCAGACGATACAGTGTATGGATCAGATCCTAGCATTTCCTTTCCTCGAGTCTTTCGCTGTACTGGAGACGTCCTTTGACAGTCTGTGCGATCTGCTAACCTGACACCTACCTAGTCTTGACGGATGTCAGCCACTCGTCGCCACGATCCGACGCGGTGCAACCAGCGTGCCACTTTCCATCACACGAGACACGATGTGTGTAGCCTGTAGGACGACGGAGGAAGCGAAGGGACCGAGGGAGACGTCAGGCGCGACTCCCGCTGGTCGTCAGTGTCTTCAACGGACGATTGGCTCTCTCGAGGCTCTGTACCGCCAGCAACAGCAACAACTCATAGCCGCAAAGTCGCAACGACGTAGACAGTGCGTAGAGAGTGCCATTATTTCGCGGCAAAGATCCTCCGATTGTCACAAACGATTGTCACAAATGCGCCCATTTGTCACAAATTTAGGGTTAGGGTTAGGGTTAGGGCTCCGTTTGTGACAAACTTAACGATTGTCACAATGTTGTCACAAATCGCATCACAATCGCCCTCAAAAAGCTCATGACATCCACCACGAGCACTAGGCATCTTCAAAGTCGTAGCAGAACTCCGCCTCCAGATCTACGAGGATGTCATCGCAGACTTTGGTGTCACGGCAGTCGAGTCTCGAGCGACAGACAAGAGAGCCTATGCCCTTCAACTTCTCAACACATGCAACATGATCCGCCAAGAAGCTCTTCGGCCGTACCTTGAACACATCCGATCACAGACCAAGAGGCCGGAGCCAGGCAGGATGCGACTGCTCGAGGGATTTTGACTTCCCTCAGGAGGAGAGCGAGACCATCAAGACTCAAGTACGAATATGGGGGGAGTTTGAGAACCTTGACGAAGCTTACGAGGTCTTGCTCGAGCGCTATCGCAAGCTGCATCAGATTGCGGCTGTAGAAGAGGAAACCTTTCAATGGTGAAGGCGTCAGGTAAGGCTCTTGCTCCTTCATGGTCGGGTACGGATCAAAGAGAGGAGGAGTGGGTGGATGGTACTCACTCAGACATGCCTCAGATCGTAGAAGAGTCGCATTTCACGCTCAGAGAGCAAGATGAGGTCGAGAAAGGTTGGATCTGGCGAGGAAAAAGAGGGGCAAGGTCCCTGCCGCTTGACAACGTCTCCGACGTCACGTCCAACCTCTATTACGTGCAGAGGGCCGCCACTCTCAGTAGTAGACCAAGCAAAATCAGAGAACAACTCGAACATGCCGGACCACAAAGATCTCACACACACGACTTCAGGCCAAAGCGCCGAGTTCCTTTCCCGTGCCTACAGCTTAAAGGACCCCAATGAAGCCAAAGACCTTTACGAAGAATGGGCAAAGTCCTACGATACAGACCTCGAATCCTCCTCATATACATCTCCACAGCTCGCTGTCGCGGCAGTAGTCAAATACATTGACAACGACCTCGGCCATCTCAAGGTCCTCGATGCCGGCTGTGGTACCGGGTTGGTAGGAGTCTACCTCTCCCGCTCACCTCTCGTACACCACCCAGGCCTTACGATCGACGGCTTAGACCTCACGCCGGGCATGCTTCAAGTCGCAAGAGAGAAGAATGTCTACCGGGATCTTGACGTCGCGGATCTGACGAAACCGATAGAACGGGTTGATGGGAGTTATCAGGTTCTCACTTGTGTGGGTACACTCACGAAAGGACACGTGGGACCGCAGGTTCTCAATGAGTTTGCGAGAGTTGTGAGTCATGGTGGTCTGATTGTTGCCACAGTGCACGATGAAGTGTGGGAGAAGGGTGGGTATAGGAGCGTTGTGGAGAGCTTGGCGAAGCAGGATCTTGTGGAGGTTGTGAGTACGGATGAGTTCGGGATGGTGGAGGGGAGTGAGAAGGGTGGGAGGATGGTCGTGCTGAGGAAGCGGTGAGGTCTGGGGAAGGGCAATGCTTCTCGCTTTCAGAGGCTAATGGTATGCCCAAGTCATAGATGATTTCATGCGGAAATGACAGCCCAAGCAACCCGGCTCGTGGAGTGAGGGCTGCCCGTAAGAATTTTCGAATCGCTTACATGTACTGTTCGATAGCCCCCAGTCCCGATCGCTGCTATTTGACGCTTCGCACAAGCACAAATATGGCCTTGCCATGCTATTGTGCTCTCGTGGCATGCTGCAGATCCTGCTGTCGGTGGTGTCGCTATTTGCTTTTTGGCAATTTCGATCTCAGTAGTTTTGTCGTACGCCCAATGTTGTTGACAGGTATCCAGTACACATTATGATGGATCGCGATGCCAGAGGCGGCTGACTTGTGACACTTCCATATCATCGTTTACCGCGATCTATATCCACACTCGATGTTGCCTACTTTGCTGCCTCCCATAGCATACCCTTCCTACCCTCAAATCAGATCAATCCCAAGAGAAAAGATCCTCAACCCACACACACATCCCTCAATCCACCAGAAAATCCGGCGAACATAAAAGCAAAGCAAAGCAACATTATTCCTCCATCTATTAGAGACTACTCCTCCCAACGGTTCCCCTTTCGCGGTCCAAGGAACCGATCTTCTTCCTTGCCCGAGGAGAACGACCATCCATATGTTGAGGCCCTCGGGTCCATGCTTAGTGGCTGCCGTAAATCCCCAATGCTGATACTTCCAGAACTTTGATACCTGTCGGAATGAGTGACAAGAATGCGCAAAAAGGTGTTGTCGTGCCGTTTTCTTTGTCTTCGCCTGTATGTGCAGATGCTGTTGGGCGGGATAGTGTTACAGGCAGAGTGACAGGGGTTTGTGAAACAGATGTACAAAAAGTGCCAGCCATGCCGTGAGGGGGTGGCCGTGATGACAATCGATATATGCGCCGGGTCCTATATGCTCTCGTGATTTGTCGTCATGGTTTCGGCCAGGAAGCCGTCTATATGTAAGAGATCAAGTCCATCTTTGGCTTGAGTTGCGATGCAAGGTCGTCCTTGGTAGTGACCACCTCCTTAGGGATTCTCGATACGCGGTAGGCACCTTCTCGGACTGCGTCTCGTTGTATTGCCGAGATACCGGATCGGTTGCTACGAATGCTGCCGGCATCGCTAGGCGAGAGCTTTGGACCGATCTTCGAGGGTGGTGCAAAGTCGAGTGCCGTGAACGTGCCCGATTTGCGTAGATCATGGGGAGAGGGGAGGACTGCGAGGTTCTCGAACGACGATGCTAATGGAGTGAAGGCTCGTACGCTCGGGCTGTAAGGTCTTGGTGTGCCGAGGGGAGAGTCTGGCCTTCTGCCGTTCTGCAAGTCCCGGATTGACGTTGGAGGAGCGAAGTCGAGCGGATTGAAGATTTGCACATCCTCTCTCAGCTTGTGTGGCGTTGGCAAGCTAGACAGCGGCGATGGAGGTGGCAGCTTCTTCTTTGGCATCGAGCGACCTCTGGGACGACCACCAGACATTGTCGAGTAGGCCGCGGAGAACTGCCTTTGGTGTGGGTAGCCACCTTGCGAGCCGCCGCTGACACGAGGCTTACCCATAGCACCCCGTGGTGGTGGCGTCATCGCGCGGCGTACTGGAGTCTCTGCGAATGGGCGGGCTCCTCCTGCGTAGAATCCGCCGTTGGTCGGGTCGTAAACCACGCCATCCAGATACTCGTCATATACCTCATCCGGCGTTACACCAATGGCAGGGTTGCCTGCTGGCTTGCTGTCATCAAAGTACTCCTTGTAGAACGAGCGAATTCTGTTCGCACGCAATTCAGGAGTTTCATCGGGGACATCAGGTGGGAGAGGTCGGAGGCCCACGACGGATAACCGGTTCTGGGCTGGGACGGCCGGTGCTGGGTGCAAGCTCACTCCTCGTACAGGCAGGGCAGTGGGAGCGTCGGTCGAGTGACGTTCTGCGACCACGTCGATTTCGTACGGCTCTGGGATCATGATTGTTGGGTGTGCCGGAGCAGGAGGAACATCATCACCATAATTGCTCGATTCCGGACGGGAATCGATTGGGGGTGCTGTCATAGAGGCTTGTCTCGGCGGAGCTAGGTTGTTTTCTGACGACCGCTGCGGCAACGGAAGCTCTTTTGCGACTGGCTCTGGAACAGCTGGCGGCGAAGGAAGTATCTCCTTCTCATTCATCTCGGGCATTGGCTTGTCCAGACTCGGCTTGCGACTGTGCTGTCCATTCCTGTTCATAGAGCTGTGCATTTGTCGAGGAGGAAACTCGCCGGGAGACATGGACTCGTCGGGAGACATGGAGTCTGCACGCTTGACGAAGGACTGCGACATCGGTCGAGCATTGGCGATGAGGCTGACGTTCTCGCGCAGGTTAGAGTGGTGACCGGTTGAGGCAGAGTACACGGAGCCGTTGTCGTTGAAGCGGCTGGGTCGTATCGATTCATTGTCGGTAGAGGGCCGCATCAGCGCCACCGGCCTGTATGGATCGTGCGGATCCTTCATGCTGCGGGACATGCTGTGTATAGACTCATGCGAACCGTTCATCGCTGCAGGCAATACATAGGGACTGTCGATGTGCATCGACATGTCCATCGACAAACCTCTGTCTTTCCTGTTGGAAGACGCAGCACCGAAGTCGGTGACAATCATTTCTGGTGCCTTCTTCCGCCCCTTCGACTGCTTCGATCGCGTCGGTGCAATGCCTTCCATACCGAAGTCCAGAGACTTATGGGGATCGTTGATATCTTCTAGGCGTTGTTTCTTGACATGTTTTCGGTGGAGGACGAGCAATATTACTATTGCCACCACCATGGGAACACTGGTCGCATGTTAGCACAAGGATGAGCAGGATCCGGCCGCGATACCTACACGACACCCACGATGATGGCTGTGTTCTGCGTATGTTCTGTGTCCGCCGGCGTGTGGCAGTGTGCACCTTTCTCGTCGCACGTGCTCGAGGGCTCGCTGCTGCTGGATGTTTCCGACCGCTTCACCACAGTCCGCGTGATGTCGAGCAGTCCCGCAGCGGCACCGTCGACAATGCGCTTGATGTGCTTCTCCTGCTGTCCTGCCGCCTGCAGCTCTGGCTGCGCAAAGGGAAGCTTCATCACTCTCGTTCAGTCTCTCGAGCGAGACTGGCCGGCCTGGGGGAGCCCGTCGCTCTTGCTCGCGTCGATGTCGGTGTCTACTGGGCGAATCGTGGCATGCAGTGCAGAGGTATGGCGCTGGTGTCGTGACGTCGGTTGTGTATGAGAGTGCTGTATGAGGTGTTTCCCTGTTTCCAGCGCGCCTCAGATCATGTGTGATTATGTCGACTTGGGTCGGTGCGTTGTTTCAGGAGTTAAGGTTTATCGACGTGTTGTTGTGATTATGGCTGGTATGGCTGGGCTAGCGGTGGTCGGCGTCGTCGGCGTCGTCGTATGTACAATGAGTGAGTGACTACAGTGAGGAGGTGGTGGTGGTGGTAGGGAGCGTCGTTGGCCGAGGCCGTTCAAGGAATGAATGCAGCTGTGTGGACGTTCGACGTCGCCGACGAATACGAGGCGGCGCGGTAGTAGCAAACGTGGAAAAAGGGAGACTGGAATGTCAAGAAGAGCCGCATGGACCGCGTCACGTGTGGCTGCTAAGCATTTATGGGCTCAGAGAACAGGGGTGGAGATTGAATCGAATCAAAATTTTGCCCAGAACGTCCTGAACTCCGCTTCAAGGGCCTGCCACTGCTAATACGCTGCCGGGGGATCGGGATGCTCCGTCGCTGCCACTTACCGCTGCCGTGTCGCTTTGCTTCTAGACCGATCATGCTGGACTGATATTACAGTACTGGATGTCGTCAGTCGTGCCACCTCGAGCATTATCCGCCTCTTTGCCTGTTGCGGCAAAAGCGTCAGGGACTCCCGCTTGCTCGCCGGAGCTCCGCCCAATCACCGTCGCACCCTTTGCGAAGCAACACTCGCGACACGCGCTCCGGAGCGGCAGCTTGTCCCGCTCTGGAAATAGCTTTTTTCCACATCTTGCAGGAGAAGGTGTATAATTGGCCACACTTTGATGAGACTGCACTTCTTGACCACAAAACACTTGAACAGACATGCTTGCTTCTGCACAATCGTTCGCTGCTTCTGCTATCCCTTTATTTTCGCTTGCGTACCGTTTGCAGAAGCGTGACACGCGCGTCTTCGAGGGCTTAGTGGCCGGTAGAGCCGGTCGGACATGTATGCACCGACTCAGAAGCCGGATTTTAATCTCCGACCTTCTTCCACAAACGCGTTGACTCGTTCGGAAGACAAAAGCAGACGACGACGACGTGTTGAGTGTGGCCTCCGGGAACAAATACTGTCCGCGAGCACGCCACAAAGATGCCGGCCTCCTGCTCGAGCTGAGTCCTGTACCGGAACAAAATGCATTTCCCTGATGTTCCCGAAGAGGCTCCAAATACTGCATGCTTCTAGCATCGGGTGGATATTTGGACGCGATCGATTCCATGACTCACATACGCTACAATACCAGACATCAAAAGTGCTTGAAACTACCAATGGAGCATGGTGGGCTAGTTGTATCTTTGAAGCACATATCGAGGAGAAAGCGGCGGCCCGTCGATCACAGCCTCTGGTATCGCACCATACCTATGCAAAAAATCATCGTATCGACCTCCAAAAAGGCCCGAACCACGATTCGAACGTGGGACCACTCGCAGCTGGAGATACATGAAGAAACCCTAAGCGAGTATCGTACCACTAGACCATCCGGGCGATGCTTCAATGTTGTGGAAGACGAAGAGTCGTGAATGCTTATGTAGCAGCAGATGTTTGGTGGTGGTGGTGGCGGCGGCGGCGAGCTTACATGTGACTCATCTACAGCTTCTCAGGACACACACAAGACGGAGGGCACTTCTTATGAACGGCTGCGAGCTGTGAGCTGATGAGAAGCATGACCACCTTGCCGAAAGGCTAATGACTAAAGGAAGCCATGTTTGTGAAACTCAACCCACTCAAGATCACTGAGACCTCGAAAGACTTGTATGTGGGCACCGACAAAATAATGTCGATCCCTTTGAGTCTCCGTCCAGCGTATCGAATCCCTGGGACCCCCGTTGTCTGATATGGTGAGCTGAAGCCTCGTCGCTTTGACCGGAAAGCACGCAAGAACGCATGATTGACAAGGAGTCCCAGAAGACATGAGCTGTTTACCAAGTGTGAGCTGTGCCTGCCAAAGTCTGGCCCGTGTCTCCACGTGAGGCTATCACGACTGCTGACATGTAAGAGGCTGAGCCTCACAGACGCGAGTAGATGCTCCTCTTGCGTGAAGCCGCTTTTTTAATACGGCCTGAAGCCACTTTGCCAGCTTTTGGTCGCCTGCGCAGTGACTTGTTCCAGTTCGCCATCACATTCCTGGTCTTCTTCCCTTCATAGGTCGGGCGGGAGCGCGGCTCGATGTCGAGCTTCGCGATTCCCTTCTCCTCGAACAATCCGTCTTGGTAGATCCGGTATGTGGGCCGCTCCAGCTCGCGATGTCGTCAGGAGTGAGGTCTTGACGATGCCGTTGGTACCGATCTGCTTCTCAGCGTACTGGATGGCTGGCCGTAGAGGTCAGCCGGGTTATAATGAAGTAGACATGAGTAGTCGACTTACCGGTGTGCACATCGCAAGCTTGCAGATGCGGTAGCTTGTCGCAGACTAACTTGTTGACATTGCACGCTGCTGCGCCCCCGCCTCGAGCCATCGACCAGCCTGGACAGCGATGTTCTTGGTGAGGGAGGATCAGACGTCGAGACCTGGGAGAAAATGCTGGTCGTATTTGGCAACAGGCGCACGCGGGTATTTGATCCAGTCGTTGAGCACTGGCTTAGCAGGGATAAGGCTAGGCGCGTAGACAGATTTCTCCCACGCAGAGGCGGCATTAGGCCAGGCACTAGTGATGTTGTCAATGTGTTCCGAAGGCTTAAGCTGTGGCCAAGAAGGCATTGTAATCAAGTTGCGTCTTGAAGAAGGTGCCATGTTCGCGACTGGACTTGCTTTGTGGTCATGTGGAAAAGCGTAGAATGTTGTACAAAGCGCGGCGAAGGCCGGTAGACAGATTTGGCGCAGTTGATGGGCGCCACTGCGACTGTTGATGGATGGTTGGTGCTGTTGGCAAGCTGACCGGGTTGCAGACTTACACTGCCGCGCGCAAATGGTCGACTGGTGCAGTCCGTGTGGTGCTTCCTGCATGCGAAGCATTTACTCAGCGGAAGGGCATGTCCTATGTTCGCCTGGCGAGCGAAGCACACGACAGTAATGCATCGCGCGAGCTCTGCATACAGATTCATCGACTTGGTAATGATAAATGACGTCGTGAATGATAGCTGATCACAAGAAAATCGGGTGTGGTTGAGCCGGGGTAGTCTTGAGTCGCCAAGACATCGTCACATGCCTTCGACTTATCTTAAGACCCCTATAGATCTTGTGGCTCGAGGAGATCTTATATCCGGTAAAAGGTACCAAGGCAGTATGCACAACGTGGGGCAATTGATCCCCCAGCTCGCAGCATGACCGCTATTCGATCACTCTGTCCTGGCCACCATTGTATACATCTGCATGCTGCATACTCTGTAAGACCCTCTTTGCTCGCCGCCTGGCATCCACATACATCATGAACTCAGTGTAGGTCTGCGGCATGACTTTGATGTCCTTGTCAACCGTGAAGGTGTAATTGAACTGGCCGGTCGGCTTGGCTTGGCCGTGCTCAACATCGCGAACCTTACTGTCAACCCGGACCTGCACGCGCGTGCGACTATTCTCAGCTCGCTGCTCCTCTGCAGACTTGCCCTCGGATTCCGATGCGACCATTGGTGGATCAGTGAAGACGATCGTGGCTGTCAAGTATAGAACACTCCCCACTGGTACAGGATTTTGGAAGGTGGATGGATCCAGTGATACGAATGTTGGTCGTGCGTGTGCGAAGCTAGCAGCGCAGCAGAAAGCCAGTTCGAAGGTCTGCTTGAGCAAGTACCCACCAAAGATCATGAATTGATGCCGGTTTCGATATCTAGCAGCCTGTCAGCATGTCTTGCAAAGGGGCATCCAAGCCCAGATAGTACCCACTGAGGCTGCATGATTGTGGCAGTACTGAGCTGTGTCTTCGCCATAGCATGCACATTAGACGGCTTTCTCAACGTATCTGCTGGATCGTGGTACTGCAATTGCTTTTGCCAGATCGCGTGGATGAGATCACTCTCCTCGTCATTGGGAGTCTGCTTCAGCAAAGACCGCTTTCCCAGTTCTTTGCGATGAAGGCTGTTCTTCTCGCCTTGGGCATATATCTGCTTCTCCTCTTCGGTGTCGGTTCTCACGGCAGGGATGTTAACCGGCTTCCTCGTCTCGGGGTCTAAAGAGACCATTGTGAATTGACATGTCAACATCACATCCTCCGGCTTGGCCTGCTCTCCTTCCTTTGGGACCTTGGCAACCTGCAGAGTGATCTCCATACTGCTGCGTCCAGAAGCATACGTGACTTTGCCACTGTACTCCAGATCACAAACCTCTGTCAATGGATGATTGATAGTGATTCGATCGCAAGCTGCCGTCACAGTGGTCACGCCATCTCCGGTGTGCTTGTATGCAACGACACCAGACAACGCATCCAGGTCCATCAAGATTGTTCCGATCCGGATGTGACCAGTCGCGTTCATATAAGTATCTAGCAGCCATGGGTCCTGAGCAAGTGGAAGGATCTAAAGCTACCAATTAGTCAGTGAGCTGAGGACTGGACACACGAGGCCTCCTGGCAAAAGAGATGGCCACCGCACTCCAACAGACACGTGCAGGTTGGCCTGGGTAGACTGCTTCGAGCGTCTTCGAACATGAACGCGTCGTAGAAGCTCGTCGCGCACTTTGAGACCTCCCCTCTGAAGGGCTTTCGGCGCGACTGAAGTGCTGTCGTAGCGATCCGGACATCTTTCAGCTCGTGTACAGCGGCCATCCCTTTTGTCACCTGCCCTGAACAGCAAGTGAACATACGACGCTGTGATACGAGTCGGACATCTTCTTTGGTGTCAGATCACGCTCCTTAGGTGCAGATCTGGAGCCAGCCGCTCCTTTGTCGTTACCGTCGATGGTCTGCTGCTCACGGAAGGCCTCCACCCATGGTTTCTCATTGCGTTGTGTCGTCAATGCTCGAAAAACACCGTCCGTCTGTCTCTGAGCAGCTGCTGAAAAGGCGCGGCGGGCGACCTGGGTCGGCTTGAAGCATCGCAGGCATGACACGACCGCGGCTTTGCCAGCCATACTCTCGATGTCCGATGGCGACCGGATGGGATGAGCCAAACGCTGATATTGGCCTCGATCTTCGTGAAGTCGCAGGCGTCGTCCGGGATCAAGCGAGGATAGCTCCGGGACTTCCCGAGGTGGTCTCTCCCTGCCTCCTTGTTTTCTCTTCCTCATCAAGAACTTTCAACAAGCACAGATATGCGGCATCACAATGGCGTCGAGCATAGTCAATCTGGGAAGCGCAGAGCTCCTTCATTCTCCATCTGGCACGACGCTGAAGCTGCACAGCAGTGTCACATTTGCTCCGTCTGAGGAAGACGCCGATCTTGCTCTCAAATCACTAACCTGCGCAGCACTGAACTCATCAACAGGAGACAGGATATGGATCGCCAAGGGAAACAAGTATGAATTGATTGTCAAATTGAGCTTCGAAGTCGATGTTGAACGACATTTCCGGGACGAGTGCACGAAGGCTGCTGCTGCATACTTACAGCGCACGAAGGTAGAGGCTATAACACGTACGCCGTCGTTTTCGAACTGACTGTCAGTAGCTCTGGAGGGGGATCTTGCTTCGCGTCACAGCTCTCCGCCAAAGTCACGAGGAGGACGGAAATAGCTTGATTCACCTCTACCTCGATCACTTGGACGATGACACTGACACCACACGAGCACGGGTACACAAATTGGCCGACGGAGTTCCCGTATACGACGTTTCCATTCCGTCAAGTACCAGAGTCATCGAATGCGAATCTGTATGCTTAGAGATGCGAGTTGCTTCATCGACACAAAGTCCGCGTCTCCACGCTACCCAGGCAGATGATGAAGAACTGCTTGACAGCTCCACAGGCAGCCATTTCGCGCTAGAAGCAGCGTATCAGCCTCGTGACGAGATAGGCGCATCGAAACGATCTAAGACTGCTCCTACTCGACGGTGTCCGAACTTTAGCGATGGGCAGCAATACGGTTTGAAACGATCGTACAGCTCGAGCGATCTTCAGCAGCAAGCATCTTGGCATGTACAGCTCAGCGGATTCCTCGAGCTCTTTGATGCCGCTTTCAGACTGGCCATATCGGCTCCAAGCAAGCGCTGCTCGAAGCAGATCCAAGTCACCGGAATGGAATCATTTCGGCATCTATCCGATGTAATGCCATCCCTGTGGTCTCCTGGTTATCTTGCAGAGGTGTCAAGCCGTGCGGTATTGCTTCCCACTATCAGTCACGCGCTGTGCAACGTGGCTGCGTTGAATCCGTCCAGCAGGCCATTGATGTCCAAATTGAACGAAGTACTGCGCAGAAGGCGCTTGAGCGTGCATGTATGGTCCCTCGCGCAGCACGCTCCTGGCAATCGGAAAGGGTACGTCGTTGGCACGGTCGAAGAGGACATGCTTGAGAGCGTGCTCTCGATGGCAGGCATGGAGCTTGAGATGGGTCCGGGGTGTGACAGTATCGACATACCAAACTATGACCGATCCAACATCGCCCGACGATGATCTTAGCAAAACAATCTCAATACGGGAAACATTATTGGCTGTGTGGGAGTTGCTCGTGGTGTCATAGCGCAGTCCATTGCGCCAGAACGTGTAGTGCCACGATACTTCCACATGTTCAGTGACGATCTTGTAGCCAGCAGCCCGATATCACCCACGTGCGTTGCATTGCGCTACGATCCAAGGATCCGCCATACGAACACCCGTCCGGAATCTAGACGGCGACCATGCGAAATCAGGCTGCACTACTCCTTCTTGGGCGCCGTACACCGGTGCGTGCATCTAAACGTTGTACGACCGTGCTCCACGCTTCGTAACGTCTGGGACAACGTAGATCAGGCCCATGCGCGTCGCTCATCACAGCGGGACATCAGGCGGTGCAGCTGGCACAATGCCTTGTGCTTTGAGCCAGCTTGCATTGCTGTCGTCGTACACCAGAGCCTGTCTGACATGCGTCTCCTCGCCCAGCAGACTGAAGCGTTTGCAGCTTGCGTTGTAAAAGTGGAACTGTCAATCTACTCGTTGGAGTCCCTGTCGCACAAACCGATCCGGATGAAGAAACACCTCCGCGTATCGCGGCTAGTCTGCACAATGATCACCCACGAACTTCGAAATAGCTGACGCGCAACATGGATGTGGCCTCAATGCGTCGATCGCAAATGATCAACCGTCGACACCTCGACATGGCTCGCACAAGACACTCACCAGCGATGACCATTATCCAGCTTGGTCGTGGCGCGGTCTGGCCGCTGTAGCACAAGTAGGAATGGAGCGATCCCTCTTCCCGAAAGATATGGTACACGAAGAAGTCACGGAACCGCTGGCTCGCATGTCCAACGTGCAGGCAGCCTGTACCTATTATTTCACGCATGCGTAGCACGAAATTTCCTGGTTTGTTTATTGCCGCTCACACATTTTGTGCGAGGGATGCTGCCGGTCTGGACAAGCGAGCTGTGGCTCGAGAACTGCAGCCCAATTGGAGACAACCTCACCTTCGATTCGATGCACGTCGCCGCGAAGAGGTGGATGCCGGATGGCGTGTGCGCCTACACCCGCGATTCAACAACGCCACCAACCCTGTGGGAGCGTGGTCATCCAGGCTATCGGTGGCCGGTGTTTGGTGCTTGGTGATGGGCCCTTCTCTCTACACGACTTTGCGCTGACTGCTCCTTCGTGTCGTCCTTCTGGGCCGTATGGCAGTCGCTCCCTACAGCCAGGCTGAATCGTGCAGCGCGACGACACTTCAGCACCCTAGTCTGGCAGTCGCGGAGTGGGGATGCGCTTCGTGCATCGCCCACCCTTCATTTACATCGACTGTGCTGAGGTATGGTTTAGCCTCAGCCGCGAATATCTACGGCCCTACCTGAGGAAGCATACACTATGTACAGTATTGGGGATGCTGTACCAAGCAGCTTTGACCCTGGTATTGTTGCTGGATCATACTTCGCCAGCCTATGTGGATGTCTGTTGACAGTCGAGATTTTGCATCGGCGCGGGACTGCTTTGCTAAATTGGAGAAGCTGGCTCGAGACGCTCGCATGCGCGATATCAATGGGCTTGGTCGGCATCTGGTGCATGCACTTCATCGGCAACCGGGCCATTGTTCTTGGAGATGGCGATCCAAGCATTCAACTCGTCTACAATGGCGGCT
The DNA here is from genome assembly GCA_001297265.1 of Mycosphaerella arachidis. Classification (NCBI taxonomy): domain Eukaryota; kingdom Fungi; phylum Ascomycota; class Dothideomycetes; order Mycosphaerellales; family Mycosphaerellaceae; genus Mycosphaerella; species Mycosphaerella arachidis. Next base: position 301,199 of record LIHB01000018.1, read on the forward strand.
ATACCGTGCTCTCCGTGGTGTTACCCGTCCTTGGACTCATCATTGCATTCTCAGCGGCAGAGTTTCCATCACGACTACCTTGGTTCCACTGGACAGCACTTGCGTGCACCGGTATCTTCGCTGGGCTCTCGATTGTGGGCATGCATTACCTGGGAAACTTTGGCGTCAGTAACTATGTTCTACATTACAGTCCAATATTCCTGGCCGCTTCGATCATCATCGCGATTGGAGACTGTCTCACTGTGCTGGTCCTATTCTACAGTCTCCGCGAGAAGTGGATCAGCTCTTGGTGGAAGCGTGTGCTGTGCGCCATGTCGCTCGCTGGAGGAGTCTCAGCGATGCATTTCACGGCCTCTACCAGCTGTGTCTACCGTCTCAAAAGCTACAACTCGGACAATAAGAACAGATCGAGGAACATCCAGGTCATCATAGCTGGCGTGATGTGTGGAGCAGCAGCATTTGCGGTCACCGGATTCTTATTGATATCGCGATCGCGGGATCGACTTTTGAGAATCAGATCGCAGAAGATCTCTCTTGCATGCGCAATCTTTGATCCCGCCGGGCGTATTCTGGTCACCACCGAAGGTACACTACCTTCTCGTGAGATCACCGACAAGTACCACCACCGAACATTTGACGAGGAATTCGACACGGCACACCCGGTCTTTCAATGGATCTTCCGGGTGACACGCAACTGGGTCGGAGTAGGCGACTTGATACCCAAGATGAGGAGCCATCTCACTGCGCAGAAGAACAGCGAGATTGGAGCGCGTCCGAGCAGCTCGCAGGCCAGCTCGATCTACGATGCGGCAACATACAGCAACTACGATATTCTTTTCGAGGAGCGATTTTGTACGGCCGCAGCATCTATTGCATTATCACTCAACGTTCCGATTGAGCAACTCGGTGTGCTCTACGACCGGATCATCCAGACCGGCACTTTGAAAGCAGAAGACAAGGTCAGCAAACGCAACACACAAGGCGAGCAGCCCACGCCGACACAATTGGAGGCCGCGCTTCGCTTGAGCATTTTCGGCAAGGGCCTTGTGCTGTTCCTCGTGCGGGAAGTCAGTCAAGAGGATGCGGACAAGCTGTTGAACGCCGGCATGAGGTTCGCGACTGTTCATCACGTTACCCGGAACATCTCGCACGCTATGCAGATCCCGCAACCGTTCCTAGAGAGCCACATCTCTGGGCTGAAGCGATACGTTGAGAACTTGCAGACAACCGAGAAGCCGGGAACCTGGCTAAGCTTCTTCGCCCTGATACCAAAGCCAAATAGTAAAGGTTTCGACGTGGTCGTGAAGCAGGATGCTCGAGATCAGCTGCCTGATGTGCAGCTTCTGCCTAGGCATCCGGATCATTCGCAGGTCGCGTTTCTCAATAGACTCGATGGCCAGCGCATCAATACCATCTTGGCGCTACTGGGAGATCGTGCCGGTAAGCTCGCGAGCAGTCTTACAGCAGACGAGATGTGGTTTGGTCGGGTTCTGCGCAATAGGATTCTGGAACTGATACAGCCATTCCCTCGCGAGTGGACGGAGCAAGCACGCTTTTGGTCCAAGCAGCTTGTCGCACACTACTCACATCCCCTTCAGAATCGCTCGACCATCACCACAATGTACGCTTTCACCGTCATCGGTGATATGCATGCATCGATCGACGCATCACGCACGCTCGGGCGCACACCAAGGACCTTTTTCGAAGCTCGACATCGCTGCTACGCCGGATCGCCTGATCATGCACTGCTCGCCCGAGACATACATCAAGCCTTCGCGCCACTCTTCGCAAGGAAGCTACCGAAGCGTCAGCGTAAAGCGAAGCTATCCGTGGCGCTTGCAGATAACCCCATCGCAAGGCTCAAGAAGACACCCACCGGCGACCGACGAAGTACTAGAGATACTAGCATCGATCACGGCGACGAGAACTCATCGATACATGAGCTTGTGGATAAGCCTACACATCTGTTTCATTCTTCACGAGGCAGCGAGAGGCACCAGACTAACGACTGGGGTGGCATTCTTGTTAACAGCGAGACCGTGGTGAAGACTGATAGTAAGCACGACTTTCCGAACGACAATCTGGGTGCCGTTGAACTACCCATGGGCACGAATGTAGCTGTGGGCACAGCAGAACCCGATGTTACCTTCGTTAACGAGCTGGTGGCCATTACGAGAGAGCGCTTCTTACCAGCCGCGAAGTCATTGATATAAGGACACCGAGCTGGAACCGTGAGACAATAGGGTAGAGCATGAGAGCATGAGATACGTGTACCATAACGACTGTAATACAACCTGGAGTCATCTCAAGTTGCAAAAAGGCTGGCTCCACATACAATGATCCAACAGAACACTGTCGGGAGTCAGACGAGCTCGTAAGCTAGTCAGACAACTGAGGCTCTCCACGAGACCTCTGACCAATACAGGGACCAGGCCAGTCCGGCAGGCGCGGATCTGCCGGCCTGCTCCCGATGAACCTTCTTCGCAGCCGTTGATCCGCAACTGTCGGACTTCAATCTTTCGTAACATTCGAAGATCAATGCGCCGACTCCTCTGTGCAGCAAGTATTAAGCAGCGCTCTCCATTGATGATTGCGGCCGCCACCTCACTGTAGCACTATCTACACCACAGCAAGCGACTTCAAACCCGATAATGGCCAGACTGTCAATTACAGCTCCTTGAATCGATCAAGACAAGGTCCAACCTTGACGAACCCTGATCCTCGAGAATGAGTGCCCCCAGGGTGGACGACAGCGACTATCTCTAGCCCCGAAGACCGGAAATGAGGCGTGAGCTGTGACAAAAGGTCAAGATTAGGCCTGTGAGGTGAGATGTGGCACACAGATAAAGCGGATTCGCCCTGTGCTGTTCGTTGCTCTTTGTTCCTGTATAAAGAGGGCTTGTGTCGGTCATATCGTGAATGTGGTCAAGAGCAGGTTGAGGGTGGTCATAAATATTGTATGTGAGTGCTAAATTATCCTCTCACATTTCCAGTCCTCACCATCCTCGCAGTCTCGCATCTCTTGCTTTCGAGCACCCACGTTCTTTCAACTCATCAACTGTGCCATCGCCTCGCGTTCCTGGGATCGAAACAGCGACCACCAGAATCCATAAATACACCGAGATCACAATGTGCAAATATACCTACCTCTACTACTTCTGCGGCTGCGACTACTACATTCTTTGGGACAGCAGTGAATCTTGCGCCAACAGGTCTCTCAGCGGCTATTCCGTCGATATCTGGTCGATCGATATGTGCAGCAGCAAGGAAGCGGAGTGTCTAGGCCGGAGTCGGTACGTGTGTGCGGAATGTGCGGAGGACCATACGCTGGAGTACGAGTTGGAGGAATGATGTGGAGGAGGAGGAGTGATGGTTTGGATTTTGTGTGAGCGTTTCAGCGGCTGGTACGACTTATTGGCATGTTCGGCGATTCTTGGCTCCAGCGTCTTGGCCATCGATGCATTGTTACTGAAGCAGCTGGTTTGGTCTCTCCTCTCCGCTTGATGTACAGCTTAAGCCCTCTCTGGTCAGATCTTGTCTGATTCTTAGGCGGTCTCGCACATCCTGAAGTAGCTCTCCCTTCCCGGCAGGTCGTCGTCGAGGCCTGATATAGTGAAAAATCCGTCTCTGGCGGCCTCCTTCATCTCTCCTAGGCACTTGAATTAAAGCGGCATGATGTCGTTGCGAATGACCCTCGAGGTGCAAAGGAGTGGCTATGATGAGTGTGAAATGATCCGATGAGAGACTTCTAGGTCAGACACTTTGAAGTCGGAGTCTACTATCGCATAGCTGTCGATATGGAGGCGTAGCTCGATCATTCACTTCTCCCATCGCCGAGCGCACTAGCATCGAATCTCCCAAAGCAAATGCCTTGAGACAAATCTGTCCGAAACGCCGAGCTAGTCTCCTAATTCGTCTCCATCGGAACATCACTTTACCGCAGAATAGCGCCCTCTCTCGCCTCATCCGATCGTCTTCATCCAGGATTTTAGTCTGACTGTGAAACGCCGTCTCTTCCCAAAATATGGATCGTATGCTATCAGCAAATGCAAAAGTCCCGTACCTTAATTCACGGTTCCTCTCGCTCAGCAGCTTTGGCTTTTCCCGTGGCGTATGCGTACATGTCTTCCAAGCTGTCGAGGTAGTGTAGCACGGCCTCCTTGCGGATGACCCTGCAGGTACGAAGCGGTGGAGCGGCTGTCTTAGGGATGTCTCGCCTGCCATCGCTCGACGGGACGAGATCCCAATCGTTGAAGGCTGTAGCCGTAGATTCGAGACGAATCTCTGGTGGTAGGTCGAGGAACCCAGTGGGTGGCTTTTCTCCAGGCACTTTCTTGTGCTTCTCGATCGGGATTTTCTTCTGATGAAACTGTTCGATGGCTTCCTCTGTGCCTCCAGCGTGCCGCGAGAGTTCCTCATCAACCATACTCAGCAGCGCGCCAAAGCCCTTGTCTGGATGTGGTCTCTTGACAGGCTCTTCTGTGCTCTTCCCCTCCAGCAAGCGCTGATTTCCAACGTTACTGCTGCTTCTGTTAGCTGTCACAGTCTCTGCTTCGACTACTTGCTGTCTGGCACGCCGCTATGTCTGTGGCCTACCGAGTATGAGCCCCTTTCCAGGTCTCTTGAAAATCCTAAGATGCTGGTAGAGTCGTTTGTATGTGTCGAGTCCGAACGGACAGTGGATTCTCGTGGCAGTAGGCAAAAGTGGTTTGCTTGCAGATTTCGGTTGTGGAAGGTAAGCAGCAAGATTGCGAAGTAAACTACGGAACATGGTAAGCTGGGTTATGTAGCTATTGACATATTGTGGAGCCTTGATGTGGAAGCTTTGCGCAACGGTCCATCTGCCTCGAACATTCACTTCGCTCCGCGACTAGTCCCGGATTGTGTCAAAATCCTCTCCACTCCAGCCTGCTTCCCGCTCCCTCCCACAGACCGCGAAGCAACATTTGTTACATCATCGCGACCACCTCACAATCACCAAACTCGTCAATTGTTGTTCTTCGACTTCTTCCCACAACACAACTTCGCGAGAATAGCAAAGACTCACCTCCAAGTTGAACCTGGTCGCACTTCTTTCTCAACACACACCCAAAACCACCTCTTCTCTCCTCTCATCCCAACATCAACACGCCCCGACATCGAGTCGACTGCGCACACCATGGCGGGCCTCAAACTGGCCGGCTTCGGCCGGCCACCGCACACATTCTTGTCTATCAGCCCAGCAATCCTCTTCGCGGCATCCGAGTCAGAGTACATCCTCAAGGATAACAG
>LIHB01000018.1:307054-355088 GCA_001297265.1 Mycosphaerella arachidis
CCCCCCCCCTGAACTCGAGTGGCTCATCGACTGACCTCCGCAGCCTCGAGCAAGCGCGTAGCACTTAAGACAGAGCACAACGCGGCACGATCGGCGAAGCGCACCAGATACCGTGGCGATGAAAGCCAGATGCCCGCGTATCATAAAGAGGAGAGGGTCGCGATGCAGCGAGAGGTTGCCAAGAGAGATGCACGATTGAAGGTGCATACGCAAAAGAGGGTTGTGATGGAGAAGGAGATTGCCGACCAAGATGCACAACTGGAAGTGTTGATCGAGGACAATGCCGACAAGAACGAGCAGTCGTCGGCGCAACAGGAGGATCCCGAGAAGCTGAAGACGACTCACCAAGCAGAGAAGGAAGACTTGCAGGCACCAATGCAAGTCGCCAAGCCAAAGGCCGAAGGCCTACAGACCCAACGCGACAACGAGCAGCAAGAACGTGCTGCTGAGCAGAAGCAGTGGCAAGCCTCGATGAGCAAGACCGATGCGCAGCACACCTACCTCCTCTCTGAGGAGCAGAAAAGCCGCGCCCAGGACAAGCAGCACTGGGAGAACCTTGCCAAAGCCGCTGATCAGAAGTACGACGAGCTAGCGATCACCCTCGACGCCGAGAGAGTGGCGCGTGGCGAGGAGCAGCGCAATGCTGCAGAGGCACTGGAAACCGCTGTCGCTCAGAAGAGCGGTGAGTATGAGATGCGTCTCCAGCAAGAGCGCGCATATAGAAAACGAGCAGAGAGAGAGCGCGACGAACTCAAGGCTCGAATGGCTCTACTCGAGAGCCAGGCCGCCATGCACAGCAGCACGGTCAGCACCAAGGACGACGATATTGTCGCACTGAAGCGCGAGCACGATGTGCGCGTCCAGCAGGAATGCGAAGCACGAGTGCATGTGGAGAAAGAGCGCGACGACCTCAAGGCCCGGGCTACTCTACTCACCAGCCGGGCCACCGCCCACGAGAGCATCATCAGCACTAAAGACCACGAGATTGCCACGCTAAAGCGTGAGCAGAAGTGCACTACCCTCTCAGCACAGTCCCGTGAGCGAGCGCTTCACCGCCAGGAGACCCTACGCGCGAAGGAAGAGCGCAACCACGCCTTGGACCAAGTCGCTAGGGCCCGGGACGAGCTCGTCGCAACGCAGAAGCATTCGACCAAGGAGCAAGCCGCTCTCCAAGCCACGCAGAGCAAAGCCTCGAGTGACCGAAAGGAGCTGGCGAAGGCGCACCGAGACCGCGCAGCAGCGCAGGTCCAATGCCAGAACCAGTACCGCATGCATGGACTGTCCAAGCAGAGACACTTTGAAGCGATGGGCGCGGAGAAGAAGAAGACTGCAGAAGCCGAGAAGCGCGCCAATGCAGCTGAGGCAAAGCTCAAGCAGTATGAGAGCAATGGTGGCGCAGGTGGGCAGCCGGCTGGGAACGCATCGAGTGGCGTAGAGGACACGCTCATACGCTTCACTGAGCCGACTTCGAGATTGACGGCGTCGACCACAACAACGACGACGAGTCCCAGGCAGAGATAGTCAAAGTCGACCGCAACTTCAAAGACGCGCGGGGGTTGTGGAAAGCAGGCAACGTCGGCGCCTTGATCTCGCGGGGCCTGGTCAACCGGCCGATGGTCAGTCTTTGTGGCCATCTCAAGGTCTACTACGCTTGTCGCGGCGACCACATCGTCAGAGTCCAGCCGAGGAAGCGCGACTTGTTAGTCGACGACAACGGCACCACGATCTTGAAGTGGGCCAGCTACAGAGAGGACCTTGACGAGACGAAGCTTGCAGAGAACCCATAATTCCGAGAGAAAGTGGATGACTTCCACTTGGCCATAATATATGCATGTCTGCCGGAGTGTCAGGTGCGCGCAGCATGCCTGATCACCAGTGTGGAAGTGTATGCGGAGCAGCTGAATGAAGTTCAGGGCATGATGGAGATGCCCAATGCCATCCGACGAGCTGCTGGCCGCTTCGTCAACAAGATGGTACTCATCAACCCAGGACTACTGGACAGAGTGGACTCGCAGAGCTCGAAGTGCTGTCGTGAGCTGCGCGATGATCCTCTCAGATTTGACAGCGCGCGGGCATGACTGGATTTTGAGTGGGAGTTTGGTGCTCGGGTTTGTGATTTCGGAGATGAAGGATGAGCCATGCTGTATGAAGCATTGCACTCCTCAGCTCCGGGAGAAGAGCGAGTCGCGCAGTTTGGATGGAAAGGTGTATTTGTAGCAGCATGAATCTCCCAACGTGGTGGTGGAGAACAGCTGAAATCATCCAAGCTGTCTGGCGAAGTTTTTTTTCTCTGCGTGAACTGCAGAGGATCGTGTCGCCGGTGATCCTGGAGTAGGTGTGCCGTGTTGCAGGGAGAGCCCTTCCTGACCTCGCATCGCCAGGCATATGGTCTCTTCCGATGGTGCCATCGGTATCCAACAGTGTATGGGTGGTACATCAGGCGATCAATACCATATCGAAGTGTGTTTTCGGCGTGACGTCCCATCTTCCGTACCTGCTGTTGCGGCGTCCGGTACACATGCAGGCAGTGGCAGGATGGTGATGGCCGAGGAAGAGGTGGACGAGCTGCAGGGCGCGAACGCAGTCTAGTGATCCCGATCTGCGGCGGCCAGGGGAGGCGCACTTGGCGATGGATCCGACGAATCAGGGAGCGGAAGTGGTGGAGGATTCAGTACCAAACAGGACGAACCCGGAACGCGTGTTTCATGCATATCTGGACACTGTACCAGAATTACAGTGTGATCCCGCCGGCGGATTGGAAGGCGACCAGGCTGCTCACCCGCGCGCAGGTGTACATGTAGAGCCACCCAGTCGGCTTCACAGCAGATCACGGCGAGCTGCTGCACTGGCGGGGACGAGGCATGCGATGCCGGCAGCCGCTGAGACAGCTGCACCTGCACCTGCACCTGCACCAGAGCGACGTGGCATACGCGCGCTCTTCGGGAAGCGGGCTGCTTCACATGGCTCTACTAATAATAATGTACTGCATATAGCAGGGACGTTGACGAACGACAGCCACGCGCCTGCGCCTACAGGACCGCCCGACCACAGTAACGACAGGGGTAAACTGCAGACCTCCACCACCTGGGGAACTGCGCATCGACGCGACAGCAGCATCTTGAGCTTGACCACCAGCGTGTCCGGAGGCGTCAAGCGGAGCGTTTCCTTGCGGAGCCATCGGACGAACCTGAGCAGTGGGAGCAGCTTCGGCGGAGGTCTGAAGGGTGCTGGGGGGAGGAGCACTTCCAGCGGGAACGTCTTCACACCGTTGAGCAGTCAGGCCAGTCCGGTGGAGGACAAGCACGCGACCAGCAGCCTGAGCCCGCAGAAAGAGAGGCCTACGCCAACGCCAACGCTGGCGCAGCAGGTCAGCAGTAAAGACGCCACGGACAAGGACAACGCGCCCGCGCTGAAGAGGAAGATCTCGCTCACCGCCAAAGGCCTGTCGCACAAGTTCAAAAGCACCGAGGCATTGCCCACCCTGAACGCCCACGCGCTTGCCCACGTCAACCTCGACGGCGTCAAGGCGCGTCCACCGCTGGACGGCGGCACACACCAGAATTCCCTGTCACCCATTCCCTCCCCTGGCGCGTCCATGTTGGTAGGCTCAGCGCCAGGCCATGCGCCGCCCAGCATGAACAGGAAACTGTCTGCTGCACCCGCAGATAGACCTGCCGTAGGTCTACATGCACCGAGCAACTTCTCCCGCGACATCCCGTCTTCGCACAGCAACCATCCCACCAACGCATCGCTGTCCCATGCGGCCGGTGCGCCGACAACAACGAGCGGAGGCGGAGGTCCCCTCAATCCGAACACCATCTACACCCAGATCCAAGAGACCTCTGCCAAGCGCATGGCGACCATCGACTACATGCGCCGCCTGCACGACGGCGACATCTTCTACTTCAGCACACTACACTACACCCCCGCCGGCCTCTCCGCGATGCCATCCCTCCACCCGCACAAACTCGGCCGCCGGGCAACGAACTACTTCATCCTCGGCTACAGCCTGCCCGCTCTGCTGGACATGAACTGCTCCAATCCGTTGGAATACCTCAAAGCGCTGTCGGCCTTGCTCGTCGAATTCGAAACATTCCAGAACCTCTCCGGCTTCGATTCCAGCGGGAACGTCACCCGGACGGGACGGGTAGGAGCCATGTTGAAGAGCGGGATGGGACTCAATCGAGGCAAAGGTGGGCGGAGGAGCAGTAGCGCAATCGATCCGGCGGGAAATCTGGACCCGCGACAAGCAGATCTTCTAGGCGTGCCCACGAGTGCAAGGAATCCCAGCGGCGACTCCGGATCACCACACGATCTCTCCTCCCCGATCAATCCCACCGGCCACGAATTCACCTACCTCCTCACACCGCATCTTCCCTTCGAGCCGGATTTTTCGACCACCTTAAGCACCCTCTGCGATACGCTGATCGACACCTACGGCAAACTCCTCGACCTCGTCAACGGCCCTGATAGCTGTACACCGATGGTCGGGACCGAGTTCGCGAAAGCAGACAAAGCAATTCGAAAGATCCTCGTCGCGAATGTTGTGAGGGAATTCGAGGATACCACGAGAGCAGGCATCAAGGGAGAAATTGCAGGGCTGGGGAAGCTGGCGCTGGGTGGCCTCATGTAGGATATGGGTGCTACGAAGCCCTTGCAGACTAGTCCGGGCAGACGGGACGGGATCGATGGAGGCGTCAGTGGAAGGACTACGCCGTTGTTGTTCACGACGACAGATGGGTTGGGATATGGGTAAGAGTACGAGTACGTTAACTTTGGGTGGTGGGTTTATGAGCTTTTTATGATACGACTGATACCCCTGTTGCACTGGCTGGTTGAGCGTTCTTAGGAGGTGGGATCTCTACCGATATTAATTGTGGAACGGAGATGGGGAAGGAGGGGGGTGGGATGTAGATGTACGCTTAGATGTAGATGTAGGGGAGGGTTGTGCCAGCGGTATGGTATGGTATGTAAGATGTTAATTCTGTTGCAAAAGGCGACGCCGCGCTAGGCCAAGTTAGAGTGGCAATATGCACCTCCAACAAATTCGATGGGTGTGTGATCTCTGCCCTTTTTTTCCGGCCCCTTTCTTCTCTTGTGAACGCGAGCTGAGCACACGATGAAAGCTACTCCTTTGAAGGCTGTGATCTTGGCCTGAGCGAGAGCTCTCTCGCTCATGGTGGGGGGGGTGGGGGGGGGGGGGGGGGCACATCCTGATACGACGAACGCGCAATGGGATCAGCTGCTCAACAAAGAAGAAAGAAATCTCTCGATCCTCGCTCGCTTGTTCCACAATGACTTTTTTTTTGAAAGAACGATCTTGCAGAGCTGGGAGTACTATACTATATAGTCCCCAGCAGTACCACTGCCACTGCCACTGCCACTGCCGCTCCACAGCGCGTACGCCCGTACACAGGGTCCGGACCGTGGACGTACGGCGGTCACTATCTTGGGGAAGGGAGATCTCTGGATAGAATCTGTATCCTGGCCATCCCTGACGGCTCCGGTGTCTCGTTGGCGTGAGCTGAAGGGGACGTTCCTCGATCCGTCTGCATTCCACTTGGTAGTGCGTTTGTGAAGGTTGAGATTTTTCCGCGTCCCGCGGTTTCCTGGCCGTGCTGAGCCTCGAGAGGTGCTGATCGGGTGAGATGTGTTTGGCATGCTGGATCAGTCGAGTGGAAGGAGGGAGGGAGTATACGATGCAGCTTGGTGGGTGTGATTAGACCACGGCCCCGGGGGGGGGGGGTCCTAAGCTTAAGGACCCCAAGACTTTGGTCTGGACGGTGTTCATCTGAGGGTCTGAAGTTATGGGGAGGAAGGGGGCTGCGAGGCGCTTGATGGGGAACTTGTCCACGAGGGAGCGGAAATGAGGGAGGAAGAATGAGGAGCGGCTTGTCAGAACGGGGGTCGAAATTGTTGCGCTTCTCCAGCACCACACCTCCCCGGAAGCCTACCTCAGAGTTGTTCTGCGGCTTGCTTCGCTATCTCTCGACTGCTTGGGGCCGTGTGTTGGAAGATCCTGAAATCCTGCTTGGTCCATTGCTGCTGCTCCCCCTCTATGAAAATGCGATCCTTGAACTTCTCCAAGTGATATCCTGGCGATCCCTATGCGTGGACTGGACTTATGTCTGCGATGAAAAGATATATATGGTCGTGCTGCCTGATCGCGAGGTTTGCCAGACTCTGAACAGCACGCTGGCTCTGGAGTGGATCGGTCCTGCCGGATTCCAGGTTGTACTGTCTCAAGCTCCTATCGACCTCGCATACCTGGGCTGGTTGCTTATCAGGGCCCTCGCGCTTTCCTGGTCAAGATGACTGTCCTGCCGCCTGGCAGCAGCTGTCAAAGCCTCGAAGGCTCGTGGGGAAGTATGCGAAGGTTCCGGGCTCAGCAGTGCTCTCTATAGGCTTGGCTTACCATGAAAGCCGTGTCGCGATCTGCTGAACGCGCTGGTCATCCTGGCAAGGCGTCCTGGCCGCTTGACTAGCGACTTGGGTATTGAGTTCGTTCTCTGTGGCCTGCTGGGAGTCATAGGGCAAGTCTCGATCACATGGTGGCCTGGAATTCCTTCTGTACAGGTCCCGTTCGTACGTCGTACGCGACCATGGTTTGTGCGTGCTTGTAGGGCTCAAAGATAGCATGCAGAATGTCTTTGACGCACTGGTCTGACTTCTCAGATACAATCAGCATGATTCCTTTGGCGATCGAAAGCCCTGGACGGCTAGCCTTAAGCCCATATTACAGGAGATGATCGCTCTTCCGCGGACGCAGCTCGCTCTTCAGACAGACGTGAAGCTTTCGTGAGACGGACCGACAATACTCATTCACATGAGACTTGATATTCGCGTTTGATCTTCTGGCCTACATCTCTCCGTAATCTGCGTCTTCACTTCTTTCGTCGAGATCTCTATCATTATCGGCAACCTCGTTCGCCACTAAATGCCGCCCTCGTCTTCCATCTGCCCTCCGTCCTGGTCTCCAGATACATTCTTGGACTGCTCCGCAGCCTGATCTTCAACAATTTCTCGCCCGTGAGCAGCTTTTCGCGCCGCAGAGGGGTTAGCTGCAACCGATAACTTCCTCCTCCTCCTCCTCCTCTTCTTCTTCTTCTTCTTCGGAGGTCGGCCTCGAGGCTTAGGAGTGTAGGACACGCAGTCGATGTCCTGTGATATACATCTCTCTCATTTCCCGTCGACGATGTTCTTGCAGACTCTTTTGATGTCCTTGCAGGTAAGATAGTTCGGAATTGGAGGGGAATGGTCTTCGTTGGACATGGTTTCGGGAGAAAAGATTCCTGGAAGGATTGTGACCAAGCAAGATCGACATGTCCGAGAAAGATCGACTTAAGGTCCAGTGAGCTTTTCTATCTGATAGAAATGGTTGCATACGAGATTTCTGTGTTGGTGAAAGTGTTCAGAAAGGTCTGGTGCGAAATGTAATTGTATCTGCCAAAGAACTCCGATTTGGTTGGCTGACCACAGGCTGGAATGCCTAGGATCGAGCATAATCGACCGCACAAACAAAGTAGTCGTCTTGATTCGTGACTGGCCCGGATTACGTGTAGCGGAGCTGCATCGACCATCTTCTGCCTGCTCAGCCGCTCGTTAATCCACATTTACCATACGCCACCTCTTCACCGTACCACTACCTCAGCTCCTTTACGAATCATTCTTCTTCTTCCACCCTCTCTTCATCCTCTCCTGCACTCTCCTCGTCTTCTCCATCTCCATCTCCCTCTCCCTCTACCTCCTCGTCATCGATTTTCAACACCTGTATGCCAAACCGCAACTTCTCATTCAGAGCTTCCGTTCTCACCTCTCTATCCTCTCTACGCACACCTCCGTCATTAGCTTGACTCAGATGCGAGTTATGGACCCTCGCACCAGTGCCAGTAGCACCTGCAGATGCCCCTGGTCGTGCCGAAGGCATGCCATAGTCCTCTGCGATGTTATGAGCGTGCCTCCTGCTAGCTGTAGTCGATGAGTTCCCACGGTGGAAGGGCTAGCGAAGCCTTCGTAGGATGCTGTATTTGGAGTACTGTACTGAGAGGCGAACGTTTTGACCCCTGAAGGCGTCGCGTACTTGGAGCTGCTTTTCGCAGACGAGGGCGTCCCAGACTCGGTGGAGTTTGTTGGAGGGTGGTGGCTATCACTTCGTTCAGAGTTGAAGGATGTGGAATCTCTGGTACTTACAGTGGCCGACGAGGGTGTAGCAGGAGGGTCTGAGCTCGATGCGCTGTTACTGTGAGACTGTAGCATACTTTGTTCAAGCGACAGCTGCAGAGACTAGACCGCTCCCCGTGTTGACTGAGCATCTGTGGCAGCAGCGTTGGGACTCTAAGTAGTCGCATTCCTGTCTTCGATCCGATGGCCAGACACCATTATCATCGTCGTCAACTTTATCATTTCGTCCACGTTCCTGGGCAGATTGCTCCGAACGGTGTCCAGAGTCTCCAGTATTTTGAGCCATGGAAAGGTACTCAAGGTACTATTGGCCCGTTTAGCGGAACCTGGAGGTGTGAAATGGAAGACATGGCGGATCATAGTGAGATATTTTGAGACCTTGAGACAACGTGGATGGTCAACGGCGTAGCAAACTTTTGATCCCATATGTCGTTGTCTTCTTCAAGCGCAGCCAGCAAACCTGCAGATGCAGTGCAGAATCGCACGATTCCGTGACCGCATCGTCGTGAGCGCAACATTGTGGTAAGGATGAGGCCATGTCGGCAGAAGGTGTCATCATGCTGTGGTCGTTGGAAATGGGAGCCGATCGAGGCCACCATATCCGGATGGTGGCTTCTTCTTCAAGTATCCACATTCGGCCAAATTACATAGCACACCTCTGCTACCAAGGCTACACAAGTCCCGCACAGTTAGCCTACCTCGCCTGATAAAAGCTCTCCGTACTCCTCCCCGCCTCCAACTCATCCCTCCAAATCTTCCTATCGACCTTCGTCTGCACACCGGGACCCATATAAGTACTTCCATACTTATTCCCCGTAGCCCACTGCGCTCCCTCGCCCTCCTTACTCTTCTTCGTCGCCTTGCGACTATACCAGCGTCCATATACCAGCAAGTAATACAGCCTAAAAGCCAAGAACGAGAACTTGTCCCTCTCAAGATCATCGGGGTAGTCAGCACCAAGATCCACAGCAGCGCTGATACCAGAGATACAAGCGACTTCGTGAGCGTTGACCAAAGTCCAGGAAGCGGCGTAGCGAGTGTGTCGCTTGCCTTGGAGAAGCCACATCCAGGGTACGACGAAGAGGTAGTGCGTCCAGGAGTGGCAGAGTTGATGCCACCAGTCTTTACGGATGATCTTCTTCTCGTCAATCTCGTCTATGGTCCAGATTTTGCTGTCGCGGTCTTTGTTTAGGAAGATTGTTTGAAAGACGTGGTTCTCGAAGGGGACATCTGGTGGAAACTGGGCCTGATAGTTGGTGCAGTCGAAGCACATCTCGAGCTTGGAGAAATCCTCAGGGTACATGCGGATGAGGTACATGGCCTTGAAGTTGTCTTTCGCCCAGTTGGTGCGCTCGGACATGTCGACACCGTTGATGGAGGAGACGGCGAGCTTGTCGGTGTAGAAGTTCTCGTAGTGTTTCTTCATGTATTCGTGATCTTGGTGAGTGACGGTGATGTCGTTGGCGAACTTGGCGGATCCGAGCACACGCGACTCGACGCCGGTGATGGTCTCCTTGAGCAGGCGCTTGGCGGTGTCCGTGAGGACGCAAAGCACGATCTCGTCGTACTCCTCAGTGGTTTCTTTAGCATCCGCGTCGGCCTTGGAGCCTTCAATATCGGGCTGCGCCCATGCCGAGTTCTTGTTGTGGTTGTCCTCGGCTGGAGTGCGACTAATGATCTTGACTGTAACTCCATTCTTGTCCCTCCGTGTAACGCGCGTGACCTCGGTAGACAATCGAATCTTCACACCGGCCTTCACCAGGTTCTTGCGCCAGGTCTCGTAGAAGTCGCTCAGGTTGGGAAACACGATCATTGGGGGTTGATTCGAAGCAATGCTGTTCTTGTCTGGAGGGTACCACATTCCATATGTAGGACTCGTACACAAGCGATCCAGCATGATCGTTGGCACCTCAGGCGCATAGTTTCCAGTGCCTAAGAAGAGAGCAACCATCGGCAAAGCAACGGTATTCGCAAACTCTGTAGAGAACCGGAACAGCTTAACCAGAATCTTGATAGGCAGCAGCGCGAAGAAGAGCTCAAAGGTGCGCACGATCTTCAGCATGTAGAAGAAGCGCTTGACCTCGCTCGCGTGCTTCTCCAGCAGCTTCGTGGGGTATACATTTGTCCAGAACGATTCATCTTTGCCAAAGGAAACCTGGAGCTTGACGGGATCCGCCCAGAAGCCGTTTCTCGCGAACATAGTCATGGTGTGGTGGAAGATGTATGAACCTCCTTGTACGCCCTGGTTTAGCCATGATGCCCCCGTCTTTTGCTTATCCAAAGGGATGGAGTATGCTTGGCCACCACAGTAGTTGACGGCCTCTACAACTGTGACATCGAATTTGTCGGGGTGATTCGCGAGGTGGTGGGCGCAGGACATGCCTGTGATCGAGTTTAGTATACCAGTGACACATGATCGTATACCGCCTACCAGCTGCACCAGCACCCACAACTAACACCTTTTTCCTCTTCTGGCCTTCCATATTCTTCGCCATGTCGTATCTGGTCTGGGAGCCGTTGCTTTCAAGAAGTGGTCTCCCCTCTGGCATCTCAATGCCCGTCGTCACTGCACGAAAGGGCCGCGTGTCGAAACAAAGACAGGAAGGAAACAAAGGACATCAACTCACGCCATGTTTCTTAACAAACAGCACGTACCAAGAGCTCTGACACGAACCTGACGCCCACATTGCAGGCGTGCAACTGGTTATGCTGCTCATCCACATCGTCATCAGGAGCTCAAAGTGAGATAAGGTTGCGTGCGGATCTGGGATCGATCTAGCCGCTTGCAGAAATCTTTCTGTAGATCGATCGCGAGGGTGTTATGCCAAGCATACCAGAGAACAAGATACGTACAGACTCTTGATTATGAATTCTACGTATCTATCAAGCCAGTCGCTGTTGTTGAATGACTGGATATGTTCAAAAGTAGCACATCTGCTGTCCCATATGCTATGATCTCAAATAGTGTTCGACCGCGCGCGCATCTTGCGTGCGGAACTGAGCGAGCAGCAATCCGTTCACCTACACCTCCCGACACTAGCAGCTGTTTCACTCGACAGCTGTGCTCATTCACTTTTCAACTTCGCACACCATTGAAGCAACTTGCGTCGCGACTCGCACGGCGGTAGTCCAAACGCATAGTCGAACGCCGAGTGCACATGTATCTCCCCATCAGCGAAAACGAGATCTACCGTCGTACCATTCTGCTCTGCTGACTGCAACTGCCGATAAAAATCGACGACCCAGTCGCGGAGGCACTCAGCGCTCCCGCACGTCGAAATGATGCGTTCCACAGGCAACTGCGACCAAAACTTCCCACCAGCCAGGTGCGGTACTGCCCAGATCTGGCTCTCGTCCGGCTGCCAGAGGCGCACAAACTCTTTCGCCCGGGGAATGGTCAGGAAATCGACTGCTTCATTCTCGCGAAAACTTTGTGTATCCGTTCGTGAGCCGAAGGTCCAAGGTGAGATGAGGAACGCGCCTTTGAATCTCGCTTCACCGGTTTCAAAGTGTGTAATCCTTCTGATGTCGGGATGAGGTTGTATGATATGTGCAATCAAAGTGATTACGAGATGTCCTCCGGCCGAGTCACCGCCCATCACAATTTGCGAGGGACTCAAGCGCTTTTGTCCGAGAAGAAACTGAAGCGCACTCACAGCTTGACGCAGCTGAGTTGGGTATTTCCCAGCGGGCGTGAGCGTGTACTCCAACACAAACATCGTCGAAGCGCCCAGAGCGGTAGTATAGTCGCGACAAGCTTGTAGATGACCGGTAGGCTGTATCATGTTGTGATAGCCTCCGCCGTGGAAATATAGCACTACTGGCGCATGCGCAGGTCCTTGGGCTACGCCAATCTCGTGCAGAGCAGCATCGGGGCCCTGATCAACAGACAAGCAATGCCGGATATGCGCCCATTTCTCGCTAACGCATGTCTTTGCGATGACGCCGCGTGTATCAGGTGTTGGGAGAACCACTCCACCAGTGTCCAGCAGATCTTTCCATTGCTTGAAGCATTGATAGAGGAAGATTCTCTTTGTGGACCACTGATGTCTTCTGTAGGGGACGGATTGAAAGAGGAATGCCCATGTACCTCGAATTACTGGTCGGGAAATCAGCTATGCAACACTTGCGATGGATTCTTCCAAGGTGCAGGCCTCTCACCAACAGCGATCAATGCGCAACAAAGGCGAAGATATCCGCTAGGGGCCTTCAACGTCGCCGCTGCTTGTTGTTGTTGTTGTTGTTGTTCGCCCGGCATCGTCGTCGCTGGCCTGTACAGCTTAATCCAAGAAGAGGGGCGTTTGGTGTTACCAGACAGTGTCAACTGCAGTCGATTGATTAATGATCTTTTGCTATCCTGGTCGTATTCGTCTTGGAACAATGAAGACTGTGAAGTTGAATCTGCGGGTTGAGGTCTCATAGATCAAGGCGCGAGAATATTCGAAAGGTCATATCCCGGCGCAGAAGTGCCAAACAGGTGAACATTGGCTTTGCACATGTACCCAACTTGCCGGCCACAGCAATTGCAACATCAAAACAGACAGAGGAGGTGCAGAGTCGGCTGGCGAAGGGCATCGCCGCTAACGCAAGCCACTGTAGCAGAACCGGTTCCTGGCATTCCGTCTATGCGACAAGCAACTCAAAGCGGCCAGTAAGAACAACGAGACGGACGACGGTATGGTCCGCTACGCACCCAATCCCAAGCAGCGAAAGAGGCCGAGGTGCACAGTTCTCTTGCAGGCGCTCGGCGGTTGCGTCTGTGAAGATTTACATCCAAATTAGTGCCAGGCGTTGATCTGCATACTAAGGCAAGAGCTCCAAGCAGTTCGGAGGCGCTTGACGCCTCGATGAGCAGATTACAACTGTAAGAAGTCCATGGGCGGGAAACCAGCAGAGACCCAACAAAGGCGATCCGACGTATGGTAGTGCCTTGGAAAAGCTTGAGCCCAGAGACGATTGTCTGCGGTCGAGGTGACGGGTAGAAGGGCTTGATTGCAGCTTGCGCTAGCGGAGCAGGGAGCTCAATGAGCCCCGAGCTCCGCTACTTATTAAGCTTAGACCTCCCTCCTGGTCTATGTAAGGCCGCAGCGACACGAGCCTCAAAATCAACAAGTTAATACCACAGTGTAGTCTTCTTCTTCGTCATAGTCAAAATCTCTCATGCTTGACTGCGAATCGGAGCATCGGCAGGAGTGACGCGCAATCTAGTGCAAGCTACAAATCGTAGACATTAACACGGCAGTCGTCTGGCGTCAATATCAAGTGGTTGTCTTCCTCTCCTTTGTCTATCTTCCTTTTCACAAATCTGTTGCATTTCTTGATCATCCATAACTCCAATCTCCTACTGGAAGGGGTGAAATTCATTGCGTCGTAAGGCTTCCATCTAAGCTGACGAACCGATCAGTGGCAGTGCGGTGGCACTGGCGTTCTCGGACGCCGTCTTGCAGCATCCTGGGTAGCCGCTGGCCTCCAAGTGTATGCTTTCGATCCATTGGAGCGGCCTCAGCAAGATGCTCTTGCCTATGTCAACGAAAAACTCGCCACGTATCTTGCTCTTAGCAGCAAATAGTAAGCTTCGGTCGAAGCTACTAGCGACTTGCCTACAGCCGTGGAGAACGCGTGGCTTGTCATCAAAGCAGTTCCAGGGAAGCTCGAGCTCAAGGAGCATACTTCCCGTAGCTGGAGAAGAATTCGCCTCTCGACTGCATTTTGGCCACCAACAGCTCATCTTACAAATCGGACGAATGGTTGAGAAAGGTCGAAGACGAAACTAAACAGAAGAACGCAGCATCAGGGCCGGTGGAGGCATACTGTATGTAGATCTTCGTCGATATCATATCGGGCATGACCGTTGTGAATGGCCAGTGCCGTACCTCGAGGCAAGGCAGAAAGGAGCTGCAACCCTGAAGCACAGCTTTCCCAGTCGATATGTGCCGCTGGAGCAGATTCGAGATGCGGATGCCATGCATGCACTTCTTGCTGATGGAATATGCTACAAGAGAATCAGAGTTGAGTATTATGGTATCGCTCGAAGCCTCCGCTCATAGCAGAGTCGAAGTTACTGGATAGATCACCCGAAACTACTATCAAACTCACAGCTAACTCTGGGTCGGAGTACAAGGACGACTTGATGCAGACCTCCAACGCCACATGCTCCAGCATTAGCTCGCGGTTCTTGGAGAGACGAAGTCTGAAAATGCTCTGCATGCTTGTGACTAACTCGTACGCCTGGCAGAAGTCTCCGTGGCAGTTCTCGTCGGTCAGTGATGATCCAGCGACTCTCAATCCAGATGTGCGGTACGCCCCAGCCACTACGTGATGTTGCTTGTATAACCTGGAGGAGGCCTTCATACCAGGAAAAGAGAGGCAGACTCTTCTCATCCTAACGGATTCAAGCCTTGGGTAGTGTTTGAGCTGGTATTGATGGCCCAAAGTTGTCGCACAGCCCTGATCAGAGTCTTTCCGATAGTCATAAGCGCGGGATCCACTGCTGGGGATTGCTCTTTCGGTGCCAGTCGACCGCGTCCAGTATGTTTCCCACGATCCACGGCATCGCTGCCTTCATCTTCGAAAGCATCTCTTTTCCCGTATCCCTAACATACCCCATCCCATCCACCTCTTCACCCCTTCACCGTCTCTCCCTTTTGATTCAGCGCCGGGTCCCTCTCACTCCCATCCAGCAAACTAATCTTCTCCTCACTCCCCTCAGGCTGCAAACTCCACTCCAACGTCTCAAACATCCCCATCCTCGTCTTCCTCTCACTCTTAAACCGCATCAGACCCTTCGCCTTCTTCCCCTTGACCCAGAAACTGATATCGATCCGTCCATGGAGTTGGTTCAGTTCTCCAGAAATCCACGGAATTTGCGACGCGAAGTAGATCTCGTCGCCGAGAATGCTGTGCAAGTATTAGTTTGATTTTTCAACCGGTATTTCTCAGGGCGCGACAGCAGTATCCTTACCTTCTTGCCTTTTCATTCGTCCGCAGCGCATAGAGGGTGCTGCTCACAACGCTACTGCTCTGTTTCTGGTAGTTGAAGATGGCGAGTGTGCTACCGACGACGATGAACAAGAATATCGGCATCGTTCTCAGCCATCGATTGTCGCCTGTTGAGATTGTGGGAAGAGCGCGGTCGGCGCGGCGCTCCATGAGAGGTCCTGATCCAGCTTTCGGAGCGGCGACGAGCGTACGCTTTGCGCCATTTCCTTGGGAGGGTTTTAAGGATCGAAGGAGACCCGTGGGCCGTAGGCGAGGTCGTGGGAGCATTGTGAGGTGTGTCGGAGATGAAGTTGATGGGGTGGGTTGAGCAGATGGAGAAGGTGGAGGTTGTGCCAAGGGTTTTGAGAGGGGATGCAAGATGTGCTATTCCACTGCAACGATCTGCGCAACGGTATTACGGTCGATCGACGAGTCAAAACGAACGTCGGTACCACGAAAGATAGATGGGACTGGAATTGGACATTGATTGAGGTGCAAAGATGTCTCGTTATACTTATCTACACCCAAATCTCTCGAAGCTCATCCCGAGCTGAGCCTCTCAACTCCACGCTTCCAACGCATAGACATAATTTACAACGATCGGGATATCTCATGCATATGCCTCGCAAAAACGCCCATTAATCGGTACTGTGACTTCCTGTATCTGGCATGCTGCGCCAGCTTCTAATACTATCTTCTCATCAGCCGGTGTTGTAACATCGGTCTGGTGGTCTTCCTCCGCTGTTGCTGATGTGGCGTGCCGATCATTTAGTAGTGTTTTGTGAAGGGCGGAGGTATGTGGTCGGATCAGGTGATGTATCATCTGCCGGAGGTGATCTTGATGAATGGAATGGTCGACGGGATCAAAGGCAGCGACAATGATGCCACGCAGTTGCATCGTCGCATGGCTCATCCAATCATGTCGACCACCTCCTCGCCATCGATGAAGATGTTGCCATCATGTGTAGTTGTCATGTCATCGAGCTTCGGTATTCGAAATGTATCGAGTACTTCCTGCAGGTACTGACGTGACGCCTTGCAGCGCAGATCCTGTCGGTGCTCCAACATAGCGTGGTTGTAAGCGGCGTCCTCGATTACCGGTATTGATCGCCAGTCGATGTCGTTGTCGCTGAAGATGAAATGCTTGATGCGACGTTGCGCAGAATCGTGACGCTTCATTCGATCATATTCCGACGGAGCAGGTGCGTCGCGCATCATCAGGTCGTGCCATTTGGGTTGTTGTTGCGACGCCGACGAGGTGGCATGTGAAGACGAATACGTTGACTCCGGTGTCGGGCGTCTGTCAATGGAGCTGTTGGTAGCCTTGCGTCTCTGTGGCGGTGATATTGTCAAAGTCGTGGCCATTCCCTTGACAGCAGCTGGCAATAGCGACAGTATGTTGTAGACAGCAGGTCTTGTTAGTGGTATAAGTCGAGCGAAGAGTGTCGCGACAGATGGCTTGTGAGTAATGTCTGGCCAGGACCCGGCGCTAAGATTAAAGGTTCGAAAGCGTGGGTGGCTGTGTGGGGTGGCCAGGCACTTGGCTTTGATCAGGTGAACAACGCCTTGTCGAAGTCGGTGGGACGCCTCTTAAGCGGTAGTGAACGGTGCGACAAGACTGACAACATTCGCACAAGACAACGCTCATCCGATCATGTCAATACCGATCGATTCGCGTTCGTCAGATCCGAAACTGTTCAACGACCGAAGCTTCCGCTCATAGTCAGCAGCTCGTTTCCGTGCGACGTCAACGGCGGATATGCTCATGTCGATTTCGTCATTGTAGAAGACAGGAAATGCTTTCCACTCGCGGCAGCCTTTCGACTTCTTCATTGAGTCGACGATGTTGCTGTACGTCTTTGGGTGGCTCATACGCAGACACCGGCTTGGCCTTTCTTCCGGAGGCGACGGCATCATCATAGCCTCGATCTTGGGATCCGAAGCTCGGTTGCAAGGTGGCAGCTTGGATATGCTGGAGTTTGTAGAGGTGGTGCTACATCGTGAGCTTGCTGATTCGCTGGTTCCTTGTCGTCGAAGACCGCTCTTCTTCCTTGGCGTGCGAGGTACCTCGTCTTGGTCCAGCGTGGCAGCGTTGCCCGGGACCGCGCGAAAGCAGCTGAAACGCATGATCACGACGCTGTGGGACGTGTCGTGTATCAAAAGTCGTCCTGGAAGCGTGAGGCGATCGAGGACTCTTTAGCTATGGTCCTGTCCGATTTGTTGACGTCGATAGTCCAACGGTCGATGAGAGGGTAGGCCTTGGCGGAATCGAGGCGCTCAGAGCAGAGATGATGATCCTGTCGCGGGTGAAGGCTGGAACGAGACGTGATCCGATTTAATTGTCGAGTAGCTTGTGACTGCTTGGTGCTCGTCCACACATGCTCTTCGTCTGTTCGTCCATATCAGCGGAGAGGTAGGGGGAAAGTAATCTGTTGAGTGTGTGGAGCAGATATGAAGGGCACGGCTGCAAGCTCCCAGCTGGGATGTGGAGCACCTCGACCACAGGCGATGCAACGACAAGCCCTTTAGCGTTGAGGCAAAGCAGTTCTAGCAGGCCGATCTTACCGACGTCCCTCGCTCGAGTGCTGCCCATGCGTCCGATGTCGTCCGCAGCCAGTCCAATTAGTCGCGGACGGTGACGGAGAGGCTTGATTGGGTCGGGTCAGTGATCATTTCTTTGTTCGAGGTCAAGCATTCCATCACGCAACAGAATTTTTGGCCTGCTGGACAAGGCGCCGGACAACGGAAACTGAGGATGCGCCTCTGTTCGAGAATTCTTCCTGCGGTCGAACGTACAGTACAGCCAGCCATGTGGCCATACCGTGGAGCTGCACTCAAGCGTTGTCCCTCACTGAGTCTCATCAGCGGCGCCAATGTAGGATTAATTGCTAGCCTGCCGTCGCTGTCGTGAGGCGTCGAGCGAGCTGGCAGCCACGGCGCACGCTCGCTCAATTGCTGAGCTGGGGAAGGCCTCGCCGTCGGCATTTGCTCTGGCGAACACGACGAGCTCCAATACCTGGCGCACAACATGGGGACCAGAGGGTACGTACCAGCGCACAACAGCAGCAGCCCACGCATGATT
Organism: Mycosphaerella arachidis; assembly: GCA_001297265.1. Taxonomy (NCBI): domain Eukaryota; kingdom Fungi; phylum Ascomycota; class Dothideomycetes; order Mycosphaerellales; family Mycosphaerellaceae; genus Mycosphaerella; species Mycosphaerella arachidis. The sequence continues at coordinate 325,296 of LIHB01000018.1, forward strand.
GTGATGTTGCAGGCTGGCTGTTTCGTTGAGCAGCTTAGCTGCAGCCAAATGAGGCGGAGGCACTGACGGAAGCTTTGTCGTGGTTCACGATGAAAGAGACAGACAGGCACGAGTGGGCGGGCGCAAGTGCCGGCAACCAGCCAACCACAGTTTCTCCGATGATGCGGTATATTCACATTTTGACACGTTCTGCTATCTTTGAATGCAACGCGTCGGAGTCCTAAATGAACATCGTAGCACTTCGCGATCAACGGCAGGCTGACCTGGAGTAGTGTATGAGTTTCGCGCTTCGAACACGAGTCCCCAGGGCCCTCGGCCACAACCGATGATGTAGCATCCGCAGCGCTGGGAAATGCGACGCGAATACAGCGCTTACTCCACCGAACCGTGCGCACCGTATTCGTGACCCTCGTCGCCTGGGCCCTGATGAAGGGTGTGGACACCAGGCACGATCCCTCGTTATTAGCCACGCACGTCTAATTCATGGTCCTCCATATTGCTGCTTCGCCTTGTTGCTGCGCAGTCATGGGTGCCGAGCCATGCTTGTTTCGACTTCCCCCCGGCTCCTGTCATTTGTTGGCCGTTAACGCTGAGTTGTCCGTTACCACTCAGTTGTCCGTTACCGCTGAGTCGTCCGTTACCGCTGTTTGCGCATGGGAATGCTTCGTTTCACCGATCAGCCTTCTTCCTGATTGTGCAGCTACAACACCATCAGCGCCGGGCAGCCAAAGATCTCGTCTACCTGGACTCACAGAAAGATGTTCTCCCGCGCATAGCTCTCATGATCAGGGTCATCAGTGATGTCCTCGACCAGGAACATCTTCTTCACCGCTTTAAGGAAATGCATGTCAGCCCTTCTTCTCCGCTTGAAGCAGAAGTAGCAGACGGTGTTGATGCCGATGAGGTCACGCAGCGTCTGCTGTAGCAACGGAAACGCTGGCTCGAAGTATACGCATTCAGCAGCGATCACGATGTCAGGCAAGGGCGGTATGTGTTCTGGACGCGATTCGCCCCAGTTGTACACTGAAGCAGCAACTTTGCTTTGAAGGTTGTTCAGCGCGATATTCCGCCGCATCAGCTCCAGCATAGATTGCATATCAGTCGTATGGACCGGATACCTGGGCTCGCACCCGATAGCAATTGCAAGCCTGCCATGCATTAACTCATCCAATGTCCTTGTCACGAAGTTGCGTCGGCACTTATTTACCCAGTCAGACCGCCACCAGCTCCCAATTCAACTCTGCAGACCAGTCAGTCAGTGAGCTGCCGATGGAGACATTCGACCCAACACTGAGGCATTTTGCAACTCCTTCCTCTTCATTCGTAGGAGATATCTCGTCAATACCATTCCCGCGATCCAAGCCTGGCCACCATTTCCATTCGTCACATCCTCATGCAGCTTCAAGGGCGGGAATAGCAGGCCATCGAAGTCAATGCTCTTCTCTCCAGCTGCCTTGTGCTCTTGGGACTGCACGAAATCCTCAGACACTTCGAAGTCATGCGTGCTCGCTTCAGGATCGCGGTCCGGAGAAGACATGCTGTATGTTTGACAAAAGCAGATGTCACACTCCTTCTGGCAGATCGGCAGAGTTTTGCTCCCCATCGTAGCTTAGTGCAGTAGCGCTACTCTTAGAGTGTGAGCAGCGTGGTTGGCACATGCTTGGCTCGTGCTTGTCAATCCACGGTGCAACTCAGAAGGAAAGCTTGTTGGCTGCATCGAAGTTGTGTCGAGCGCCAGAAAGTCGTGGTCCTCGAGCTATCGGCGAGGCGAGGCCCACACATTCTCCGACATCGCAGCATTGGATGTTGTCAAAGGAAATGAAGATAACCACTATACGGGCAGGCATTGCAAGAAGAAGCTTCGCGATACAAACGGTCTTCGCACCGACGTGTTGGTTTCATGGTTGCTACCACGAGGATGAATGAAACTTTATATAAATTGGATAGCGTTCGTCTTGACCTTGAGTTCCAGACGGATACCACGTTTTTTTCTCGCCGCAGTGCCAGCTTGATCCCCGATCGAGACAAGGCGCAGGGAACACTTGCGGCGAATTTCTCCACGAACGGCAGAAAATCGCGCACCAGATGAAGGTCTGCAGCAAGTACACCTCTGAGCGCGTGTGCGCAAAGCGAAAGGCCTCTGCTGTCCGCATCTCATCACAGTCGCAATTCTGGTGATGTGAACACGCCGTACAGCAAGTCCCGGACGAAGATCTGATGCAAATGCGACGAGAGACCGCCAAGAGGTACGTATCGCGGGATGCTGTCTGTATCGAAGTCGCAGGCAGGGTGTGCCGAAACGAGCTGCCCACCAGGCTCTCGGCGTCACTGCCGCCTGTAGCACTTTTCTCGCTCTACCTCACCTCGGTTCATCAGATATGGCACAGCCCAGCGACTCAGGTCCACGTTCGCGAAATCTAAATGGCTGCCGAGTAGGTTGGATCGTGTGTCGCAACTTCCCGCTCATGACGTTCTCACATGGCAGCTACTCGCTATCTGGCGAGCATGTGTTGAGCTCTGATGCCTCGGAGTCAGAACACGGATAGATCGATCCTCGTTGACGGGAGCTTGAGAAGGCCAGCGCACGGTTCGACATGAGCTTGAACGGTCGCTTGCCTTGGGCAGTGGTCGTCGCGAGCTCCAATACGTCGACATGCGTGCCTTTGAAGGTCTGTCAACGATGATCTGGAGATTCAGAGGGAATCATCTCCCGGACTCGCGCACCATACGATTGCTTCAGCAGGCCTAGTCGATCATGCAGTAGATACTTTCGGAGGGACATAGGACTCTCTTGAGTCAGCATTTATCGATCGTAGAATGCAAGAACAAAGACCGGATTACTCGCAACTTTGTCCGATACACTTTGTAACTTCATACTGTACTTGTGAACATGTTGCAGCGCGGGCAAGGTCGATGTGGTTACCACAAATGGCTGCCACAGAGCAGTGAGCGTTGTCAGCTCTGCCACGAAGGGCGCCGTGGAGTGCTGGGTGGAAGGCATAATGGTTTTGACCTCCTTCATAGTGAGAGATTCTGTCTTTAGTGCATGGGCTGAGGTTTTCATCCTACCATACAGAATCTTAGTCCAGATTCCACCGAGCCAATGGCTTGGATAGCCGTTATGGTACAGGTGTGTCAGTAGCCTGAGAGAAATCGTGAAGTTGACGGGACAGTAGTTCAACACCCAACTCTCGATCTCGCGCTTGTCTTTCGGAATCGCAGACTTCAGGAATAGACGCTTCAGCCAGCTCTCTAGTCTATCGCGTGAAATCAGACTGTGCCAGCCTTTCGAGCTGGTTCGTTGATGCTGCAAGAAATTATAATATCGACAAGTCTGCATTTGTTCGACTGGGTCTGGCAGCGGCTCCATCTTCACTTCCAATACTTTCGCGAGGTCCGAAGGAGCACTTAGAGTGATGGAGTTGTTGTCGAAAGAGGCTGTGATCTTGAAATGAGGAGGATTGTGGAGATTGGTGGACGTAACGTACGAAGACTTGACCAGATGATTGATGGGTAAGGCATACAGGAAGGACGAAAGTGTGTCGCCAATCTAGTCCGGAATGTTGGACACATGGATTCTGTCGTAGATCCGCGGATACTCGTTGGTATGTTTCAAGCCTGCTGATACCACCCAAATCATTGAGATCTTCTTACGACCTGTCTTCAGGAGCTCAGACGTATAGAGTGGTTCAAGGTGTCGTGGCCAACGGAGTAGTACCCAATCGTGGCAATTCTGAGATAATCTTGATATGCAGTCCTCTCACGTCCTTGATCTCTGCTTCGCTGTCATGCTTCGTCCTCAGCCAATGCAAGAGATCAGTCTTCCCCGAGCCACTCACCAGCGTGTTCACAGCCATTTCGGCATCTTTCGTCCTCTTCACAGCGAGGCCGTCTCGAGTTTGCCTGGCATAAATCTTCTGCTTCGCAGCAGCATCTTGAGGCTCGCTCTTCAGCAACTCCAGAGCGGACAAACAGGCCTCACCACAGCCATCGTAGTCTACCAGCTCAAATAAAGCGATGGACAGGTTTGATAGCGGCGCGGACTGCTTAGGATCGAGCTCAGCTGCTTTCCGATAAGATGGCACTGCAGCAGCACATTGCCAGCTTGGTGAGATTACTGCTAGTTTCCTTGCTGTCGAACGCTCCCGGATATCTCTGGGGATCGTGCTGCCATCGTCGCGGTGGTTCCTTTTCATCAAGACTGCTGTGAGGAGGGAATTGTCTTCCGCGTCTCATGCAACGGTCATCAAAGATTGTCTCCTGAAGCTGCAGGCAGGCAAACGTGACTGGCGCAAATTCGTGCCTTTCAGGGCATCAATATTTGATCGACGACCATCAATACTAAATTTACATTGAGCCCCTCCGAAGCAGACTGGACTTTTGACTTCCTTCGTCTTCTCTTCTTCCTCGATCCTTTGCAATGACCTTCAACATCTCGGCTACGAAACATTCATTCGTTTTTCTCGCAGATCGACAGACATCCTTGCCGCGAACAAGCGCAGAGGATAATGATGAGGTTGCGAGGCACAATGCCATTGGACATCATCCGTTGGGCTTTCCCGAGGACACACATACTGAAGATACTTTGGACCCATTCAGAGCAAGAGCTGGAGCTTTCAGCAGGTCTTAATCACGCTCAAGCCGCTTCCCGTCTGATCGCAGAATGCAAGAGGCCACATAGCCTCCTCAAGTAGTCTGTTATGATGAGGGCCAATATGCGCTGTTCTGTTTCACAGGTCGGCAAGTTTGCTGCAAGCCGATGCTGATGACAATGGCGGACAACCTGTAATATGTATCTTCCTGCCAGGAGTTCAAAAGGACAGTTAGAACTACTCGCCTGTATCCCTTGCATCACCTTCTGAGACATTCCACCATCATTCTCGTAAAGCCACCAGCAAGGTAGCGGAATCCACCAACGCGTTGGACGCGCGCAATCGCGTAGCAGAGTAAAACTCCCCTCCTGCGTCTCGATCATGCAGTTGTTTACCCGTGAGACGTACTGGCCAGCAGGAGCAAGAGAAGGGACAAGTGGTGCACGCAGGTAAGGATACCAGAAGACGTTTCAGCTCCCACTGCAGCTGATCGATCCACTTCTAGACAATAATGGCCGGACCAGCTGCACGAGCGCTCAACTGGAGTTCATGCATATTCGCTGCATTGATCGTGGTTGTACGCGCAGCTCCAAAATCAGCTTTTCCGTTCAATTCCCAAGTCCCGACTGTTGCCAGAGTCAACGAACCGTACAGCTTCCAGTTTTCCGATTCGACCTTTGCGCCAGCGTCAGCAAGCTACGTATACAGCCTTTCGAATCAGCCAGCATGGCTTTTAGTAGACAGCGCGACACGGACTTTGAGCGGCACGCCAGGGCAAGCGGATGCCGGTCCCATCAACTTCAGCTTGACGGCAGCGGACTATATGGGAGCATCTCACATGGACTGCACTCTTGTCGTATCCAGTGATCCGGCACCGAAGCCTCCGAGTGACATTGGCAGACAATTGGCAGCTACAACGAATCTGTCCAGCAGCGATCCTCCAGTTGCAACACTGCTGCCATCGACAGCTTTTAACTTCAACTTCCAGCAAGAATCTTTCATCGACATCGTGCAGCGAAAGCTATGGTACTATGCCACGCTAGCTGATCATACTCCCTTACCATCCTGGCTCAAATTCGATTCCACGACTCTCGCGTTCACCGGTGTTGCGCCTGACTTGAGCGCATTTCCACAATCTTGGACCATCCAACTCATAGCATCCGATGTGGAAGGCTTCGCGGGCACTTCAGCCTCGTTTACTGTCGCAATAGGAACGCAGCAATTAGCGTTTGTGCCAGGAGAGCAGGAGTTGAGCATGACAGCAGGAGACCGGCTGTCATCCGCTGAATTGCAGGATACCTTATTTCGCAATAATGCGCTGCTGAACGCCAAAGACCTGAGAAGCGCAGTTGCCACGGATCTGCCTTCGTGGTTGATTTTCGACGCTGCGACGCTTAAGCTGGAAGGCACCGTGCCGCAAGATGCCACAACAGAGGAGTTCTCGATTGCCGTGACAGATCAGCTGGGAAATACTGCACAAGTCCTGTTGAATCTGGTTCCAACCGGTGAGACGGATCTCTTTAGCCGGCAGATCGGTACGCTCATAGCAGAGCCCGGGAAAGAGTTCAGCTACCACTTCGGGGACTCGATCTTCAGCACCAGAGACATCAGCTTGAGCGTGGCGCTTCCACCAAGCGCGACCTGGCTCAAATACGATCCCGGCAGCAGGACGCTATCGGGCAATGTACCTTCCAGTGTGGAGTCTGGTGCGATTGAAGTCATCTTGCAAGCCTCAAGCACTGATGATGTCCAATCTCAGTCATTCACGATCAGGATAGTTGGTGGCGTGAATAAGACGACGTCGTCAGCAGGTGCGACTTCACCTTCGACCACCTCTACTTCGAAACCTGCCGTGGGAATGGCATCTGCGCGGTCAGGTCACCATCTACGAGGAGGAGAGGTCGCCGCAATCGTGATCTTGACCGTCGTCGGTGCTGCGTTGCTTCTTGCTGCGCTCATATGGGCTCTGCGCCGAAGACGCCGTGGACCAAAAGAGAACAGACCCAGCACGCCCACCAAGAACACAATCTCGCGCCCACTAGCGCCTCCTGGAAGTGGCGGTACCCTTCCTCAGGAAGAGCACAGAGATGTTGAGAAAGATGCAGATAGCGCATTCGATATACCAGCTCCTTCTAAGAGACTTGAACCTCCGCCACAGATCACGTTAAATCTGCCTGCGAAGATCGACGAGTCCCCGACCAGGAGATCGAAATGGTCAAAGCGAATGTCGCGAGTGAGTCTAGTGTCATCGATAGGGCCAGGTGAAGAAGCAATCCGAGCCGACTCAAACATACCAAAATGGGGCGAGAATGCCGCAAATCTGCACGCACCACACGATAGCTTCTCAATTCCAGCTGAGCTGGCACGAATTTCACGCCGAGAGTCTACCACATCGCCAACGAAGAAAGCGCCAAAGCGACTGCGAGACAGACACAGGTCGAGAGATAGCGTCGGTCTTGGAATGCATGTTGGCGCCTCGAATGGTATTGCGCGGCACTCTTCAAGGAATTCTTCACGAAACAAGCATCGCGGAGCCAGGAGCAGTTTCGGTGGCCTGTCTACCACAAGAGAGGCCAGTGATATGGCCTCCATTCGCACAACAGGCACGAGTGTACTTTCCACGAAAGCGTCTGACTTCCCGATGCCGCCATCGACGCCCGGACATTCAATGTCCCTGTCGGTACCGACGCTGTCGACAGCAATGTCCGTATTTGGCGCCGATCCGAAACGAAAGAGCATCAGGATGGTAGAGAGGAGGGACAGCACTGTTGATACCCGTCCTCTTGAGGAGAAACGACAGTCTTACATCAGACATCGTGCGAGCGCTGTCCGAAATCGCGTCAGCACGAACGTCGAAAGCCCACTGTTCGCTCATGGCTCCCGAGCAGGTTCGTCAAACCACAGCAGACAGAATGGGAGTCGATCAGCAAATGTCTCATCATCTGGGAGCGTGCAGCACTCTCGGACGAGAACGAGATCGAAGAACAGCAAGAGTATGCTCACAACATACTCAGAATCGTCTTCGCTCGAGCCACAAGCAAATGATCAACGGCGGTCCGCGACCAAAGACCAGAAGAGGCTAAGCAACCGCCTGCGATCCTCCTTCGCACCCACTTTCCCACGCGTCATGAGTCGCTACTCCGTCACAGCAGACGATGCCGCAGCCGATCAAGACGATGACTGGACCACATCAGAATCGACCTCCAGCAATGGTAACTGGAAGTCAAATCCTCAGCCTTCCGACTCCAGACTGGACAGAATCTCCATGAATAGCGACGACTGGCGAGCAGAACTCGCAAAGCCCCGGAATGAAAGGTCCTTTGTCTTGCCAGGAGAAGCCTCACCAACGCCGCCTCCCGCTCCACCCGCATCACGGCAACAATCAGCTTCCAGAGACAGTACCCCAGGCTCTGCCAGACCTCAATGGCAACGTCGCATTAGCGAGAAGTCCTCTTCGCCACTTTCCTCTCACGTCCTATTCGCTTCTCCAGACGGTCCTACACATTCATCCACCAAGCGCAAAAGCTGCCTCTCCGACCCCGCCGCTCTCGTCAGCACGGACAGCATGAGTAAAGCCAAAGTTCCTCGGCCAGGTCAAGTCGCTACAAGGAGGCCAGTCAGTGTCGAGGAAGTGCAGCGGTTCAGTAGCATGAAGGCTGAGACTGATGCTGCTACGATGGCGGGAAGTGAGAGGGATTGGGAGGATGCTAATAGTGTCATGGACGAGGAGGAAGCGGTGGAAGCTGGGTTGATGGCTAGGATGGAGAGGATGGCGAGGCTGGGGACGCCGAAGAGCGGGATGGTGAGGGTTATGCCTTTTGGGAATGGTACTGCGGCTAGCGGGAGGAGTGATGTTAGTGGGCCCGCTTTTTTGTAGGCGGGTTAGATAGGGACGATGAAGATAGAGGTATACTTAAGCTACTCCTGTCGTTGCCCAGAGAGTATCGTTCATCCTTGGTCACTGGATGATATTACTTGACCCCGCACGTTGCTCGTTGAGTGCTTGGACTAACAGATCCCATGCGTGCTGTGGTGCTTCATGAAGCTCCGTACGCCAAGATCGGTATTGGCTGTGCGCTCTGAATACATACTACTCGCACGACGTCCCCAGAAGCTATGCCAGGATAGCGATCCTGACGTCTCGCATGTGCTGTGTGGCGACCAAAGCATGCAAAACTGATCGAGAATTGGTGCTCCTCGCTCGCGTATCGCGGCTATGTGGTTAGAACTACATGTCCGGGGAGTGGTATTTTCATGGTCGCTGTGATGGAGATGACTGGACTTGGCTGTCGCCTCATATCAGGACGTCCGACATGGTGACCCGGGCGCCACTTTGATGTTAGAGGTCGACGACGGCCGCAAGACCGACAAGAAGGACATGTATGTATTTGAGATGTCCCGAGGCGAGGGGCATGCCGAAGTTCGGCTTCCCACTTTGTCTCACGCCTGGACCGCCAACCCGCCAACCGCAGCGGGACGTGAAGTCCTTGACAGTTTCCTCCCGATCGCACGTGGCTCATATCGAGCCTCTATTGGCGAGCGGACATGTGGTAAACCATGTTGTGCGAGAGCGCATCAATACCCCACTTTCTTCACGTCGCAGCACTTCACTTTTCACGCTCAGAGCTGCTCACTTGCATGTGACAACACCTGGCGACTCTCACGAACTCTGCCACGGTCTCTCCTCCGTCGCTCTCTACCTCCTGTGACGCGTTGGAAACGTGCTACAGACATGAAGCTCGCTTAACCTGCTCAGCGACCACAATGTCGGCGTCAACCTCGAGTCTACGCCACCACAATATTCCGCCACCGGCCACGAGCATCATCTAGCGATATCCATTCCCGAACAGCAGAGGTAAGAGACCGGGACAAGTCTCCTTGTCTCTGCGTCGCCAACCATGTACGTCAACCCGTAGGTGGCGAGTTGCGTGGCCTCGTGCTGATGGCAGTAAAGGAAGTTCGGCAAGCACATCCAGAAGCGCCAGCTTGACATACCCGAGTATGCAGCCAGCTTCGTTGATTACAAGGCTCTCAAGAAGGTACGTCAACAACAGAAATCCAAGTGGTTCTACGGCCATGATTAACAGTCCCCCAGCTCATCAAAAAGCTGAGCGCAACACCCATACTTGCAGCTGTGACCACCAGGGGCGATGGCGAACCACTACAAGACTCGCAGGCGTCCTTGCAGGCGAACAAGGCGACTTTCTTTTTCAAGCTTGAACGAGAGCTAGAGAAGGTCAACATCTTCTATCTCCAGAAGGAAGCTGAGGTACGCAAAACACATTTGACCGCAATCCAACCGTATCCCTCACCAACGACAGCTCAAACTTCGACTACAAACTCTTCTGGACAAGAAAAGAGGCCTACAGTCACGAGCTACGCCAGCTTCCAAGCTGTCCTCCAGCTATGTCACGCTCGACGAAGGTTTCCGATTGTTCAGCAACGACCTTGACAAGCTGCAGCAGTTCGTCGAGGTCAACCAGACAGCTTTCTCCAAGATCCTGAAGAAGGTCCTGAGTTTTCCTCTTCTCGCAAAGTTGGTTGTAAGCTAACGTCTGGCAGTGGGACAAAACATCAAAGGTGCTATCACCTTCAAGCATGCTGACATTGTGAAATGCTAACAACCTTTCTAGTCACGAACGAAAGAGCTTTACCTTTCGCGCGCCGTCGATGTGCAACCATGCTTCAACCGCGACGTCATCAGCGACCTCTCCGACCAAGCCACGACCGGACTGCTTGAGCTTCAAGCATGGGCAGAAGGCGAGAAGATCGCGTATACTCCCGCTCTCGAGCTTGAGCACAAGACTCAGCCAATGGGTCAAGACGAAGAGCTTGAGAACCAGGTCCTGCAAGCGATGAATGCTGGCAACGCGGGCCTGGTCAAAGAGTGGTCTGCCAGGATTGCAGGCAGTCAAGAGGCGAAAGAGCGAGTCAGTAGGGTCTTCTTGAACACGGTCAAGACTGCAGCGCAGAGCACACAGGAAGTCCTTTATCAAACGAACCTGTTGGACTTCAACTATGCAGACCCGATCAACGAGCGCAACGCGATACACGAGGCAGCGGTCAGCGGAAGGGTTGATGTACTGCAGGTCGCGTTGACGAAAGGCGCCAACATCAGGGCTCCAGACGTCTATGGGCGACTCCCGCTGCACTATGCGTGTATGCATGGAAGACCCGAGATGGTCAGGATCTTGGTGGAGACTGCGCCAGATACCGTGGATGCGAAGGACTTGGACAACTTTACACCTCTCATACACGGCATCGTACACTCGAGACCAGAATGCGTGCAGGAAATGTTGCAGTACGGAGCCGTGGTCAATGCTGCAGGAACTGCGGATCACAGACCTCTCAACTTAGCCTGTCAGTATGGCGCGGCACCGATCGTACAGCAGATCCTACGGTTCAGGCCTCAGATCTTGCCCGATGCAGAGGGTCTCTTTCCACAGCATTTGGTCGCTCGTTTCGGCCGAGACAACGCGATCTTGACGATGCTCAGAGATGCCGGCGTGGATATGGACCAGCCGGACAAGCTTTACCAATGGACGCCCATCTTCCACGCAGCATCCGAAGGTCATCTGCACTGCTTGAGACAACTTCTCGAATTCGGTGTTAATCCGACTGCCATTGACGAGAAGGGCCTTTCTGCCATGTACTATGCGGCATGGGAAGGCAAGCTTGACTGCATGCAGCTGCTCGCTCAAGCAGGTGCTACAGTGGTCGGTAGCACCACGATACGGGACACGATTGATGTTCAGATGGTTGCAGGGGAGCCTCCGCCAGCTCCGATGACTGGAGGCACACCGGCACTGACCATCTCAGACGCGGAAGCCATTCCAGATCTCAGCCTACCACCTCCGATCATTCCCTTGAGACGCTATGGCCACAACTTCTTGGACACGACAAAGACATTTATACTCTTGTCATTCGACGAGCTCGCAGGTGAAGCCATTGAGTTCTACGGAGACAGCAAGTATCCGGCTGCGCGTCTCACCATCTCTTCGGAATCGTCGGATTTGATTCCACGGAATCTGCCACTGCCAATTCAGGACGACCTCAAGAACATCTCGTTCCAGATTGAGAATCTCGACACCTTCAGCATCAACTTTGACATCTTCCCCACTTTCGGCAGCAAGGTCATTGCTCGCGCGGCCGCTTCGAGTCGTGTCTTCACCAGCAAAGCTAGCAGCTCTGGTGTATGGCATCTGGAGCTCTTCGACCCGCGGCTGAGGGCAATTGGTAGGCTCAGCTTCCGCTATCAGGTTGTCACGCCCTTCCATGGCATTCCGCTCGAGATCACGCACTTCGCGACGTACTGGAAGGCCACCAGCCATTTCTCGGAGAACCACCCAAGCAATCTCATCACTGGGAGCAGCTTGTCAGGCGACTTCATGAGGCTGTTTGTGCAAGTGACGCTGGATGGAGTACCCGTCTTGTATAACGATTGGGCGTTGCCAAGTAGCAGGAACGATCTCATCAGCAGAATGACCTATGCTGAGTTCCAGCATGCCGCACTTGAAGCAGGCCGAGGCCGTGGGATCATCCAAGGTCTGGTTGGCTCTGGCACTGATCGCGGGGATCTTTCAGCAGTACAACGGCAAGTCGCTCGTTCCTACGCTTCTCTGGCCGACGTGTTGGCTCTTTTGCCGTCTGATCTTCACATCGAAATACATGTGTGCTTTCCCAATCGAGCAGAGGAGGCTGCACACCAACTGGGACCGACACAAAACATCAACGTGACTGTTGATAGCGTACTCAAGGTGGTCTTCGACCATGCACGACAGCTGCGGGAGGCGAAGGACAGTCCATTGAGGAACTTCGCATTCTCAAGCTACAATGCCGAAGTGTGTATGGCGCTCAACTGGAAGCAGCCGAATTGTGGGTACTCATTGACACATCTGCAAGAACATTACTGACCACTATCTAGACCCGATCTTGCTCTGCAACGAGCTTGGCGTAGCACCGTCCAACGACATTTCGCGTCGCCCCAGCTCAACTCTCAACATGGTCACGAACTGCGGCCGCACCGATATGTCCATCAAGGATTCTGTCCGCATTGCACAGAGCAACAACTTCATGGGTCTCATCTGCACATCACGACTTCTCGACCTCGTTCCAGCGTTGGTCTCATCAGTCAAGGAAGCTGGACTTGTCCTTATCTCTGACAATTCACATCATACTCGACCTGCGAGCTTGCTGGGTCTACCGAAAGGCGTCGATGGTCTCTTGCAGGACAATGCAGTCCTTCGCTTTAGGGAGGCGATCGATCAATAGAGCTGCCATGGTTCAGTGAATTTGCGCACGTGGCATCGAAGCGGGGCGTTTGGCGCAGCATCAGTCAGTAGAGGATACCAAAAATGAGGGAGGCATACGTGAGTTGAGGCTGCAAGTACCTACCTAATACAAGATAGATTGTGTACGCACTTTCGAAAGACTGTTTTCTCCTAGATCATCTGCCTCGTCATATATGTATGCATCCCTTATACCCCAAGTGAGGTGATCCCTCGTCCCATTTCTGTTACGCCCACACAGCCTCGATAATGGACCCCACCTTCTCTGCCTCACTGCTACGGTCATAGCGTATAACTCTGTAGCAGAAAAGAAATCATCCCTCAACGCGTACATGACCTTCCTATGCCGGCGCGGTCTGTCTAACACAGTAGGACTACTTACGCTTCATGGGAGAGACACGTCTTCGTCCCTCCGTGTCTCCAGCCACGAGAAGCGAGTAGCGAGTGACGAGTATCTAATCCATCATGCGATTCAAACTTATCGTACTTGGATCACTACCTATAGTGAGTGACACACATTAACAAACCACAAAGAGCATTCGCTTCGAGGTGCCATGACTCCTTCCTTCTTTCATTCCATCCTTCCTTCCTTCCAAACGAAAGCTCCAGCTGAGCTAGCTCGCTAATGATGCCTCTCTTTGAATTCTGAGGCAGATTGTAGGTACGGTTGGTAGTAATAGTAGTAGATAAGGCAGATCAGTACTATAGCTTGGACCAGGTTCTTAAGGAACTCAGTCTTTTACACCTACACCTACCTCCTGCCCAAAGCTACCTCTGTATGTAGCTCATAGCCAGACTACTCAACCGCTCCAAGGATGCAGCGATACATGGCATGGGCAGAATTCATGAAGAACATGATGAGCTTGAGGGAACGCGATTTTCTGGTCATAGAAGGTTTTCCGCCTGCGAAGGAGCGAATGTGCACAGACTAGATCGCTCGATAACGCAGTCGAACAGAACAGACTGGTACAAAAGGTCGGGACTGGACATGAGCTTGGATTTTTATGATCATTTCATGCTCTAACGCAAGAGAAACTCTGTTGCGGTGTAGTTGGATACATCTGCTTCCTTTGTTCACCAACCCAAACGCCACGCTCTCCAGGAACTTTCGCCCATGATACGTCTAGCTCGTACCACTGACAGCAAGTTTCATCAAATGGTCCATGAAAGTCTGCAAGCTAACATCATCCGTGAAGATAGTTTGCGCAGTCTGGCTGACACCACCGTAGCTTGACGACGTATGTGTTGTCGAAGGGTTAAGCTTGGCGAGGAGAAAACGGGCTTGCGAACCGCCGGCGTCGCAGACGATGAAGCGAGGTAGTGGGAAGCGGTCTTGGATGAGTTCCTAGTAGAAATGTTAGTAATGGATCCGATGGATCAATTCCGAATTGAGGCTCACCTTTGCATCCTGCTTCGGCGCATCAAGAAGTTCTCTGAAGTTCTCGTAACCTTCCATATCCTGATATCCAGCCTTCCGCCACTCGGCCATGGTCTCACCGTGGAAAATGAGGATGTGGAAGAATGTATCAAGGAGAAGAATCGTGGTGGGCTGGATAGAAGTCGAGTCGAGAAGCACTGGCATTGCGCCTTCCTGATCGAACGTATACGAGTCGAGCGTGGGCTGAATCATGATAAGCGAATTCGAAACGTCCTCGTGGTTCAGCACATGCCTGTAGAAAGCCGTTTCGTCGGGAGAGTTGTTGAAGACTTGTAAGAACTGTGATCGTCGCAGATGGAACATGAATTGCGGGTACAGTGTAAAGTTCTTCTCGAGACGGAAGCTTGACGGGTCGTCTTTCCGGTATTCTGCGAAACGCGAGCAGAGGCGGATCAGCATGCGGTCAACCCATCGAAGAACGTCTGGGCCGTCGTCGACCTCTGCCTTGAAGACTGCGATCCGGCTCATCAGGACCGCGGATGCTTCTTGGTCAAAGGACTGTGCGATGGCTGGGTCACCACTTGGTCCGCTCATGTTTCGTCCGACTGTTGTCACGCGCAAATGATACTGGCCTCCGCTGTGCTGATAGTATGTGAGGAATTGGATCAGACCCTTTTGAGGGCCCTGTTGCATCGGCGCTTGTGGGCCGCCCTGGCCAGCGATCTCGAAGTAGACACCATAGGATGCTGATGGGTCGATGCCGCACATCTTCCAGCTGCAGGTGTTGCCAATTCCGCACTCTGTCTCGCCAACGGAGCTCGATTTCTTGTTCAGAGAGATGGCATGACCGATCAGGCCAGTAACTTTGAGCTCTTTCGTTGTCAAGACTTCGAGTGAAGCATTGAAGCCCATTGTGAGGTTGCCGTCCGCATCCGAGTCGAAGATCTTGGAGAATGACTGCTTGTACATGGAGGATGTGAATGAGTCTGTCAGAATCATATGCCCACCAGTGTTGTTGGGGAGCGCTTTCATCTCGAGCAGACCGACTTGGTCAAGACATCCGGCGAAGATATCGATGACGTGTCCGTTGTGTGCCGTCCGCTTCGCGAGTTGATCGTAGAACTTGAGTGCCTTCTTGAAGTACTTGATGTTGTCGCGATCAATGTCGTGGTGCGAACGGATCTGCTCCTTGAGCTCTGGGCCAACGACCATACCTGGACCTTCGGTAGCTGGACCACCAGTGAAGAGCATGACACGAGCACCAGCGTTCTGGAAGCTGGTCTCGAGAAGACCGACAGCTACTGACAGGGCCACACCAGTGCAGCGGATGGCACGCCTGTCATTGGCGACTGGCCATGGGTCCTTCTGCAAGCTCTCGAGGACGTTGGTGAGCTGGAACTCACACTGCTGGACAGGTAGCAGGAATCGCGCTTGTGCTCCGCCCAGTGCTGCCGGCGGTGGTGCTGGGCGGCCTGGCTGAGGCTGGACCGGTTGCAAACCGGGTCGAGCTCCACCCAAGCCAAGCATCTCCTGAACCTGCTTCGCACCATAGTCCTTGTTGCCGCGGAAGACGTACGACTTTGCGCACTCGGTATAGCCTAGCTCGTGTACTTGTGCCATTGTGCCATATGTGATCAAGCCCACCAAGGCATGTGGTGGGAGATACGAGAGCGCACCGATGATGCTGTCCCGCAGCGCCTTCAGAGAGTCCTCCTCTTGGCACGTGTCTACAACGAAGAGGAAGATGGGTGGAGTAGGTGCAGGTCTCGCCAGTCGGTACTCGATCGTGGTACTGCCAGGGTGAAGTTCTGGCGGGATCTGGTTCTCGCTGATGTCCTTATAGTGGGGTGGTAGGTTATTGCGCTGCAGACAGAAGGGGCAGATCCAGATGCGCGCTCGCATATCCACCTGGCAGAACGGGTTGAGGACCGCTCGACATGGTGCTTTACATGTGACGGGCTCATACGAGACCAAGGGTGTCATCTCGGTCCTCTCCTTCAGCGGTGTGTACAGAGCTCCAATGGGCACGACCAGCCGGCTGGCCTCCATGCGCGACGAGGGGAATGTGTTCCATGACAGGCGGATGCCATCGCGGTCCTCGATGTCCGACCACTGGTCCTTGAGCTGTTCGTAGTCCATGTTTCGATGTGAGGGCAGCTCAGGCGGGTGGCAGCGACTAGGCGGTGCGGAGGGGCTGTGGTGCTTGTTGTGTTCGCATGCGAGGAGTGAGGTTGGTGTGTTTGGCTATGGATGCTCGTGATGTGCGTGAGGTCGTGCTTGCCCTTTGCTAGAAGATGTGGCAGTGGTGATTATGGTGGTGTGTCGTCCCTTCCAACTGCCAGCATCGCACTTTCCCAGAGCTTCATGCAACGTTTCGTATGCATCCCTCGGACCAAACTTCCCGCCAAGCCCCGACCTCACAAAACTTCGCCGCTCTGTCTACCACTTCTTCCTCTCCTTCCTCTTCTCATCACATTGCCAGCATACAACACATTACTTATCGACAGACTTGCTCACCTTCTCGTATGGCTCGACTGTTTTCGCGCTGTACATAGACCGATCTGACCCGTTGCTGGGCGCCGGTCCTTGATATACTTCCGTTTTGGGAGGTAGGAAAGGATCGGAATCAGTTGTGGCCACATTTCCTCGCCCCAAGAGCACATCACCGTGCCATGTTCCACATGTCGAAGCTGTGCAGTTGACGATCCTGCCACTCTTCACGTCTCCGAACGCACCGCCGCTCCCAGACCTGCCGAGGATGAAAGCATGGTGGTCACGTGGCCTGAATGCGCATTGGCATGAACCAATGTTCTTCATGCATAGCATGTAGGCATTGCTCCTTCGCCTATCGTTTTTCATATGGCGTCTTATCAGCACTCGCAAGCTCTCACGCTCGTCCTTGGCACACGCAGATTCTCACCTGCCTGGATGGGTTAGATGCACCAAAACACATGCGGCCAAGATGCGTGGCACTCGTGGCAACCACTTCTCCACTTCATCCTTCTGTGCTCGACTGCGACACCGACAACACCAATGCCAGTCGCCTTCGGGTGTACAGAACAACTTGCTGAGCCTTGGCTGCTGGCTTGGCTTGCACTTGACCACGCGGCACTTCTTGCACTACACTCGGCTTAGGCATTGACCCGACACAAAGATGGAGCGCCGTACAGGAAGGTAGGGCACTACGGGCGAGTACATGTATGAAATGGAATCACTTCACTTTATTTGCTGTTTTTGCAGTGACCGCGACATTCAGGAGCTGGTTTTCGGTCATGGTTCTTATCAAGGCCGATGTGCTGGCCCTTCTGGCAGCATGGTCAGCTACCGGCATGGCTGCTGTCTTCAGCGAAGCCGAATATGCTTCCGGAGCAGTGCACGAACGGATCATGGGCATCAAGATGGTGAGCAGTGGTTCAAGGTCCGATCGATGCAATGGTATCTCATAGAGACGCAGGCCCATTGGGAGAGTGAACTCGCTGCAGGTGTAATGAACGGGTCCCGATATCCAGAGCTCGGATACACTGCCTGCGAGAATGGCTTTGCAGCAGCCATTCCCGGAGACACCAACAACACCTTCAGGTGCAACAACATCGACCTGTACGTTGAGCGAAAGAGCCGAAGGAATCCTCTGTCTGATATCTGCGCGTGGCATCTCCAGCGCAACAATAGCCGCTCGGGTATTGACATGCAGGGTTCCAGTATAACTAACGCCCTTTTGTTCAGGTATCATTTCCTGCCACACTCAGCACTAGGCAGTAACTCATCACGAGGCTCCTCGATGTGGGGCTGGACGTCCTCCGATGGCCGCGAATTTGTTGCTATCGGCCAATATGATGGTACTGCATTCGCAGAAATCAGCCCGGAAGGCAAGATCGTCTACCTCGGCCGCCTCCCCCAGTATGACACTATCGGCTCCAACTGGCGCGAGATCAGAATATTGCGTGACTACGCTGTGATCGGCTCCGAAGCTATCCACCATGGTGTTCAAGTCTTCGACATGAAGAAGTTGCTTGATCTAGACCCAGCCAACCCTAAGAAATTCACGCAAGAAGACCTCACCGGACACTGGGATGAGCTCCCCGTTGGCCGCACCCACAACATCGTCGTCAACCAAGAACGCAACTACGCCATAGCCTGCGGCTCCGTCGGCGGCAACGAAACCATCCGCGTCCGCGGCGACGTCCCCTGCCGTGGCGGCCTGATCTTCCTCGACATGTCCGACCCCACCAACATCACGAGCCCCGGTTGCGCCGCCGCCGGTGGATACGTTCACGATGCCGAATGTCTTGTCTACCGCGGCCCAGACGCCCGCTACTATGGCCGCGATATCTGCTATGGCTACAACGAGGATACCTTGGTCATCTACGACGTGACGAACAAAGCCGGCAATACCACCACTATTATTTCTCGAACCACATACCCTGGGGCCGAATACGTGCATCAAGGCACTGTAAACAACGCTACATGGCAGGAGTACATCTTCCTCGACGATGAGTTTGACGAACGGGATGCTGAGACGGGACCTATGACGCAGGGTCTTCCTACCACTCATATCTTCGATATCCGCGATTTGGAGAATCCTTTCTATACTGGGAACTTTGTAGGCCGCACGAGATCGATTGATCATAATCAGTACATCTACGATGGATACTTGTATCAATCCAACTATGGTAACGGGCTGAATGTCTGGGACACACGCTCCATAACTTCCGATCCCTCTGGCTCCAGTATCTGCGAAGCCGGGTACTTCGATATACACCCTGAAGACGACGAGCTCGAGGGCGGAGGCTCTGTCGTCTTCACGGGCTCATGGCACAGCTTCGCGGGCTTCAAGAGCGGATACATCTTCGTCCACACGATCGAGCGCGGCTCCTTTGTGGTCAAGATGACGAGTAAAGAATGTCCCAAGCCGGCGGTCTGCGAGTCGGATTCTTGCTTGTCATCACTCCGAGCATCGAGCATCGAGGGAAGGATCGAGCAGAGCCAGGAATTTTGCCACAGCTTCCTGAGTAGACAGAGGGAGGACGTGGCGTTGGTGCCGGACTACGCGAGGAACGGATGTGCGAGTGATGATACGGTGGCGAGGGTCAGTAGTGCTTGTGCCTGTGTGCCGACGAAGACGGTGCCAGAGCTTCCGCGGACGACGAGTCGAGCGCCAGTACCGACTGTGTTGCCTCCGTGATTGAGGCCAGGAGCTGTGGCGATGGGTATGGAAAATGCGTCATGACGATAGCAGGGAGCGTTGGAGACGGGGGTCTCAACCTCTGACAGCTCTCTTGGGCTTCCAAGAGCGGCGCGTTGTCATGAGAGTCCGCTCCATGCTGTGATTCGTGGAAAGCTGCAGTACGCACATACTGGGATATAGCAAGACATGCACGCTGTAGTTATCGCTAGCTTGTACTGTACCCTACCATGGGCCACGGGGCGGATTCTCAGGGAGCACGATGCCCGAGATCTTGAGAATTGAGTTTCTCCTCCGCCTCCTCCTGGATGGTGGGGCGGCGTATCTTGTCACTGGGGGGTTGGTAGTAGGAATTCATGAGTCCTTTGGGACGATCTCGCTAGTTGAATGACTGCGCCATATCTCCTGCTGAAGGTAAGGATACCACTTGAGGTCAGGGTGTCGTGTCTGTAGTGCTGATGTTAGAGGTGAGATATAGGAGTGGTCTGGTGGTCTGAAGACGGAAATTTGCGCGGGACTTCGATGGCGAGCAACAGGTAGGGCATACTGCGTTACTATGCCTCGTGCACTCTTTCGTAGGATTTTGGTGAGTCATAATGGCTCCTGTACGAAAGCTCTTCGTACTTGTGGCGCTGTGCCTCTTTCACTGGTGCTGCGATCTGTGTGACGTTTGCGCTGTGTTTGAAACGTGCTGGGAGGATCGCTCATACGGTGTCCTGAAAAGGTCGTTGCAGTCAGGTTGAACGAGCGCTGGCGAGATACAGCATGGCAGTGTCATGCACTTGGAAGTAATGCCAGACATCAGTGGCGAAGTTGGTCGTAAGCCTGTCACTTATACTTTGAGAGGCAGGTGATGCCGACTCGACCGAGTGGAGGAAGTCGTCTAAGACATGGAGGGCATGTGGTTGTTCCGGGATGCTTGCCGCACATAATGAGGTTTCTACTTTCGTATCGGCAGGCATTTTTGCAATGGTGTTTCGCGCAGAGTTCGCAGTCATTGAACAGGCATTTCTCGATTATGCGGAGGCGATGGAACGGGTCTCGCTGCTGGAAGATGTTTTTGTCTTTAGCTGTGTGGTTGCTCTGATATCGAAGCAAAAAAGACTAGTTCTAGTTGCTATTCTTGGGATGCCTGCAGAACGGTCAATGGTCTTGACTGGCAGGGGCAAGCTGGATGAGGACCAGCTGCAACGTTTTCGCAGCATGGCGTATGTACAATCAAGGGGACTGACATCTGTAAGGCCAGCATAAGCTTCATGTGGTGGTCGTAATTTCGTAATGGTCGCGTGTCAGCTGAAGGACATACCATTTCAGGCACAGCGTGGTACTTCAGTATAGCGTATGTGGCATTGTTATGGCATGCTGCGACAGGGGCCTGAAGCGCGACCGATGTGCCTGAGTCGGCTGCCATTACCGAACAGGATGATGGCGAATCATGAGATCGTGCGAGGTTGGTCGTTGATAATGCTCACATCCTTGCTCTAGCTGTGCGAGACCTGGCCGAGCGCTATCGACTTATGGCATGACTTTCGTTGTCTGTCATGCTTGTGGGAAGCAAATGATCGAGATTCATTTTGACGGCCGTTGGCAGACCCACGCAATGCAGACGGAGGCTGATGAGGGCGTTGTTGCCCATTCGTGGTTCGACCGTGACAATATCTACTTTTAAGACACTGATTGTTATATGAGATGCAGCGTCTTGTCTTCACGCCGTATTGCGTGAAACATCGGACACCGGAGTGAGATTTAGGCTATGCTTGCCAACGCGAGTTGAGCCGCGTGCTCGCATGTTCGCAGACCTCGATGATCGGCAGTACGCAAGCGAGCGATGCCAATGCAGGCCACGAGTCGCGCATACCGCCGGCAGAGTGAAGTGCGAGAAGATGAGCCGAGGCAGAAAAAGGGAGGCATTGAACTCGTCTCCAGATTCCAGCTTGCCGTCCCAGCACCAACTTCTGCGCCTGTGGCTTACCGTTAATTATCCATTGCTCTGGAAACGTGACCGGCTTTTGCATGTGATCTTATGCGCAGTTGTCAACACCGCGTGGTCGCTGCTAGACCGAAAACAGAAATGCTATCGTTGATCGTGCCTCCGGTTTGGCTAATTTGCCGAATTGACAGAAATCTGGTTGCTCTGAAGCTCGGCAAGGGGAGTCTTGGCGGCTGTCCCGAGACGACCAATTCGTCGCTGACGAGTAGACGTCTGCGTTGTGGATGCAGCAGATAGTGAGACCTGAATAGAGCCACACGAGCGACGTGTTCACCTAATGTGATTGTCCTGCACGTCTGTCACAGCTTGGGGGTGTATGTATGCGGGCAGAATGCAGGGAAGTCGGATATATCTTCACTGCCGAACTCTGACTCCGCGGCAAGTGGAGCCTCCTGGGACGCGTGCAGTGCAGAGCTATTGGAACTGCTCATGTGAGTCACGTCCACTTCAACGCGGCGCCGATTCTCCTGATCCTAGAGATGCGTGGCCACATGAGGATTCCGTACAGCCTCCATGGCCACCGTGTAGCCACCTTATGGCAGCATCTGTGGCCACAACTTGGCCATGTCAAAACACCCTAATGATGGCCTTCGCAGTCCGGTTAGAGCCTAGTCTAAGGTCGTTGTTAGGCACCCGGGCAGCAACTTTCTGTCGTCGTGTGGGTGAGTGGTTGCCACGAACGGGCATCTCATCTGATTTGGGAGGATAGTTGACTAGGACGGGAAAAGAGCGGCAGTACGTTTCCCATCAGAGACCTCGCCAATGGGCGCAATATGTGCGTCGTCTCGAAGTGACAGCAGGCTTCGTGCTGCAATGGACGGCACAGCAGATTTGGTAGTCGAAGAACGAACGCTCCAGGAGAACAGCTCGACCAGTAGGTGCATCCACTAATTACTTAGCTCTGCCTTACCGTAGCGTTGGTGCTCACTAACGAGGCTATTTCAGCAGGCCGTGCTGCAGGCCGCCGATCAGTGGTGCCGGAGCCGTCAACCTAAACTCAGATCCTACGCCATATGTACTGTACTGCCGAAGGTGAGTGACGGCGCTCCTCTCGACTTGCAACGAGCGCGTCCATTCCAAGTCACTCTTTCGCGCTGCAGCAGGTACAGGAAGTTGCAAACAGGTTAGGCGCAGACGGCCAATCACGAAAATCACATAATCGACCTTACTTTTACTCTGGTCATTCCTTCGACTTGTCGCCATATATCCGGGTAAGCAGGGACATCACACCCTTGCTTGACGGTTCGATTCGAACATCCAGGCTGTCTCTTCAAGGACCCCATCGCGAACACGATTCTTTGAAACGTCAGCTGTAGGACATTGATTGCAGCGACAAATTACAAAGGCCGAACACTGCCCTGCGACTGCCTGCCCTTGAAACCCGGAGCCGTTCGGAGCATCCTGCATCAACAAGCGAATCGTGTTTGGCGGGAACTGGCGAAACCATTGTGATACCAGCATCAGCATTGAACCGTCCGACTCCCTGATGTGGGAGTGGGTTGGAGAGAACTGGTCAGGTGAGGCCACCCCTGCAATATACCATTGAGTTTCGCCCTCCGCAATGTCCTTGTGAAAGTGCAGTGGCGGGTCTACTACCGACATATGTCAGTTGTCGCGTGCCATGCATTCCTCACCCGCAACACAACATGTTGCCACAGAATACTGACTGCATAGGCCTCAATAGCGATCCACTAGGCGCGCGTCGCTGTTGAGCACACACTCGCCGCCCACGGACCAGGTTCACTTCGATGCATGCGCCATATGAGCGCTAGCCAGCAACGAGCAACACACATCTGACGGCGCAATGGACGTGAGTGAAGCACTGGATAGCAGCGCCGTGGACAGGCGATTTCGGCCTATCGGTGAGAACTGGCACACTTCGAATGATTGTACTTGGAGCGAAGCTGGCGCTGCACGACGACCCTCGGCGCCTGCGACAATCACGATGCACTCTTCTGCTGCAGGTGTGGCCACGGGCCGGCAAAAGCCTTCTCAGAGTATCGAGACGGCGACGACAACGACGACAACGACCGCTGGATTCGTGTCGCACATCACCCCACCCCATACACCAGTGAGTCCTGGGCCCGACTTTCAGCTAGATCTGCAACCAGCGACGCAGTCACTCTTCCACAATTATCTTCGCGCCATGCACTCCTTTGCGCCTTCGGCCGAATCGATGCCAGACGACGATGCCTCACAGTCGGCTGTCGCTCTTAGGCCTGGCGATCTTATCCTTGTACACTGTGTTCACGCCAACGGTTGGGCTGATGGGACTGTGCTGAACACCAGTGAACGAGGCTGGCTACCGACGAACTATTGTGAGGCGTACGACCATCCATACCTCCGCAACTTGCTCAACGCCATGACACAGTTCTGGGATCTGCTCGGAGCGAGTGAAGATGCGAGTCTGTCCACCTTTGTCAGGCAGGATTATATCAGAGGTTTGATCGCAGGGGTGAGATACCTTTTGGAGCGCGCAGATTGTCTGCACCGTGATGCGCCGACTCTCAAATACCATGCTGGTGTCCGACGCATGCGGAAAGGTCTCTTAGCAGATCTGTCTTCACTTGTGCAGATCGCCAAGAAACTCCAGGAAACCATTGGCGAAGCTTTCGCGCCAGAAGTCATCCATGTCTTGCTTGATGATCTCATTTCAAAGGCGTTCAGAGTGGTCACGAGGGCGGCGAGCTTGACTGACGTCTGGATAACAGAGACCAGGAAAGGTGACAGCAAGGATACGCCGCGTCGTCCACTGACGCCGCCGATTGAAAGTATCGGGTTGGCCATCGACACTAAGGGTCCCGTCAATACGAAGAGAGATGCAGTGGATGCCATCGATTCCGCTAAACATTTCCCGGAACCGCCTCACACAAAACGCACTGTCGATGCGGAAGCTGGCGCCACCGATGAGCAGAAATGTTCTTCAGAGCGTGCGCCTCGCTCGTCAATGGTGTTTTCGCCTCCGGATGGTCTGGCCGCGCATCGTGTGTCACTTGTACCAAGCGAAAGCCATCATCCCAAGTCCGGTCTTTTGGCCCTTGAACAGCTTGCCAAGGTCCATGACATTTGCATAAGTCATATCGGTGCTTTCATAGGACATCACCTACAATCAAGGCCTTCAGCGGAGCTTGTTGCGACGACTGAAAGATTGGTGCAAGCTTGCCGGAACCTCCTCGCAATTATCGACGAAGTCTATACGCATGATCCACAGAAATCTGCGCTCGTCCAACAGTCCAAGGACGACTTCGAGGTGAAATTGGAGGAGCTGGCCAGATCAACACAGGACGTGTTTCGGTTTTCCGATTCAGAGGACGACGATGTGATCATGCTTCCTGACAAGACTAACCATCTGATCAGCGTGGGAACCAGTCTGATAAGGAATACCGGAGAATGTGTCGTTCGGACACGCCAGCTCATCGAACAAATCGGAGATTTTGAACTTCAGACCGCCCTGCCGAACGGCTCAAATCACGAGATGCCACGACGGATTGACAGTATGCCCCAGGATGATGCCACGGAACGTCGATCTTCGAAACGCATCTCGCTTAAGCGAATGTCAAGAGTCATCATGCCTCCACCTCCTCCAATGCCCAAGGACGATGTACCTCTGGAACAGGAACAAGATGTAGCTGATCCATCAGCCACGGAAAGGGTAGTCGTAGTCGAGTCTAAGCCATCAACCACAACGCTGGCCGAAGCAGAAGAGAAGCCTTTGCCCCCGCCGCCTCCAGGGAAGCGGAGGTCTGCTATGCACGGATCGCAGTCTTCAAGCTTGCACGTGGACACATTGAAGAGTTCAAGACCAATGCGATCCGAATCAATAAGTCCTGCCCGGAAGGATAGCATTGGTTTCTCGATCTCTGGCTCCACGGACACATTCTGCAGCAGCGCGCGTAATTCTAGGACAACATTTGTGTCAGTGTCGACCCGAGCAACAACGCCCGAAAAAGAGGCAGCCCCGGAGCATGCCATGATGAACAGCTTTGCAAGTGTATCGAGTATGCGATCTCTGAACACTGATGATAGCATCGATGGCGAGAGCCTACTGCAGCAGACGTACGCGCATGAATTGACCTTCAACAAGGATGGCCAGGTTACTGGAGGCAGCCTGTTTGCGCTTGTCGAGCAGCTCACCACACACGACTCCGCTCCAGATCCGCAATTTGTGACTGCATTCTTTCTCACCTTCCGCAAATTCAGCGAACCGCGAGAGTTTGCTCAGGCGCTGATTCACCGTTTCGACTACATTGGCGACAGCAGGACAGTGGGCACTCCAGCTCGGCTAAGAATATACAATGTCTTCAAAGGCTGGCTGGAGACGTACTGGTGCGCCGATGCCGATAAGGACGCGCTTGGCGAGATCCGATTCTTTGCCTTGCACAAGCTGAAACAAGTGTTGCCTGCGGCGGGCGAAAGGCTTGCAGAGCTTACGAAGATAATCACGGAAGGTTACGCTAATGGCAAGATCATCGGTCCTCTTGTGTCTGGTGTCGGCAAGACCAGCATGTCTATCAGCTCGCATCTGATCGACAACCCGACCAACGTGCCTGAGCCCCTCATCGGTCTGAAGCAGCTGAATGCATTACGTGTGGCAAGCGGTGGTGGTGTGGCATGCAGTATCATCGACTTCGATCCCAAAGAGATGGCACGACAGATCACGTTGCTGGTCATGAAGGCATACTGCGACATTCGTCCGGAAGAGCTCCTCAGCATGGACTGGAGCAATCCCAACACCAAGAAGGCCAAGAATGTTCGGAACATGTGCCAACTCAACACTGACCTATCTCACCTGGTCAACGACTCTATACTTGCTCCAGACGACCCTAGAAAGCGCGCAAAGACAATCAAGCAATGGGCCAGGATCGGCACAGCTTGTCTTGAGCTGAGCAACTACGACTCGGTGATGGCCATCATGTGCTCCATCCACTCTTCGGTCATACAGCGTCTGAAGAAGACATGGGATTTGGTGAAGAAACCGATCAAGGCTGAACTGGACGCCTTGGACAAAGTGGTCGACGTATCGAAGAACTACTCCATGCTGCGCAAAAGGCTGGAGACTCCGACAGCGCCCTGCCTGCCTTTCCTCGGAGTTTACCTCACGGACCTGACCTTCGTTCTTGCTGGCAACCCCAAAAGACGAGAGCTACCAGGAAGCACTTCACCCAAAGGTGGACCAGTCTTGGTCATCAACTTCGACATGTACGTGCGAATTGCCAAGATCATCAGCCATTTGCAGAAGTTCCAGGTACAATACGCGCTGAAGCCAGTCCCTGAAGTGCAGACATGGTTCGAGCAATACTTGAAGCGCATGCGAGAAGGTCATGACGACATGGTCGGCATCTTCCACCGACGCAGTCTCGCTGTCGAACCAAAGCAGGAAGAGAGGAAGCACAACCAGCCTCTCAAGAGTGAGAGCGACGGGAACCGCCCTTCGACTGCCAGTGGACATCACACAGTTCCCACCCCCACGACCACGGACCGCTTCGACTTCTTCCACAGAAGCACATCTTTCATGAACATGCGCAGCCAGACGACGCTATCGATTCACGCCGATTTGACGGCGGACCAGAAGCGCGCCAGCGCTCAATGAGCACAACACACCCAAAGCACATCACAACAGACGAACGACGAATACGGTGCGAGAATATGGGACGACGAAGGAGGAGTGGACGGGCTTGCTTTGGCGCTATGTGATTACGAGATACCCATCTTTGCATTTCCTGGTTTGTGATTTGCTCTAGCACGGCGCGAGTCTGCGAGACATGGTGGCGCCATCCAGTTTCGCGGTGACGGAGACCTTGAGATACACATACGATCATCTTATACGGCCTGCAAGACGGCCAGTGGATGTGTTAGCTTTGCATATAAGATATGTAACGATCTGAGACAGGCCCACAAGGTGATTTGAAGGTGATGAATGCGTTGCGCCGGATGTTGAATGCAACAACCACGGGTTGGCCAAACATGGTACGGGGATGCCGCACGTGGGTTCTATTTGTGTCCAAGCCATCAATCTTGAGTTTCGTACGGACTTCATCAACGGTGTTGCTGATGGTGCTGACAGTATCCGGCTGTGGCGGGTCTCGGACTGTTCAGTGCAGATTGCACTTCGGCCTCACGGGCCTCAGTGGCTCCGTGTGGCTCCCTTTTGATCGAGATTCGTACAGTAGTTGTGAAATGCATAAGAGTGAGCTCCACGTGACTTCTGCTTTTATGCATCCCTCGTTCTCGAGTTTAAGAAACCGGTCGCGGCCTGGTTGACATGGTTTCTCTCGAATCCGGGGGTTTGCATTTTTGCCTAGGTGCCTATATGCCTATATGCCTATATGCCTATATACCTATATGCCTATATGCCTATATACCTATATACCTATATACCTATATACCTATATACCTATATACCTATATACCTATATACCTATATACCTATATACCTATATACCTATATACCTATATACCTATATACCTACATACCTATATACTATGTACTTACTCGTAGTAGCTAATCTATAGGCCCTATAAGTAAGTACATAGTATATATAGTATAGAGAAGGTAGGAAAATAGATTTCGTAAATTAGTTTAAGTATACTCTTTTGTAGGGTATATTTAGTAGTACTTAATCGTAGGAGTAAGTTTATAGACCCTATAAGTAAGTACTTATTTATAGGGTTACTATTTAAAGAGGTCTATAGGCGTTCGTTCTTTAAGAATACTTACTTATAGGATAATATAGTATTTATAAGATAAGATGTAATATAATAGAAAATAGGCGTAGCCTTATTATTAAGAGAATATCGTAATATATAGTACGCTTATAACCTACTAGTCGTAGATAAACTAATTCTTACCTTCTTATTATAGACGCTATACGCGTCGTATAATATACGTATACGTATTACGTACGGCTTACTAAGCTAGGCGTAACCGTATATTATATATAAGGGTTAGCCTAGAGGCTACCCCCTTATAATTACCTCCCCTCCTACGCGAGCTATCCTTAGCTCGCTCGTTACTACGTATAGGTTTCTACGTAATTCTAGAATTATTATAGTTACTAGGCGGCCTATATACGGGTTACGTACGTATTATTATATAGGCGTAGATAGGTAAAGTTTAGTTACTATACTAACGTAGCTAGAGGTATAAAACTCTAACTTGCCCTAGCTCCTTTTCCTATAGTACGTTTACTAGCGTACTATACTTATACTACTACTATACCGTAAGCTCTACGTATACTTACCGTAAGCGCCTCGCTAGTATTATTATTATTAATATTACTACTACTATTAATACTATATCTAATACCGGTAGCTACTATAATAGCCCCTAAGGTATTAGCCCTAAGTAGTAGCTAGAGGATAAGTAGCGCTAAGCGGCCTTAGTACGGGGCGTATCTATAACTTTAGCGAACTATAAGCGGCTAGTACTAGAGCCGTAGGCTCTTACCCTCTCTTCCGCTAAGAAGTTATTATAGAGATTAGTATATATATATACTACTTCCCTTACTTTATTAGAGGTAAGTTATTACGCGCGCCGCCTATAATATATATACTAACCGCCCGCTAGATAAGGTCGACGATTATAATAGTATTATAACTAGGGAACTTCCTAAGAAGTATAGCTACTATAGGTATAGTAAGTATAAGTACGAGGCTAATACTAACTACGCTATTACTACGCTAGTAGGCCGCCTATATACCGCGCGCGCTTAGCGTAACTTCCTTATAGCTATATTAGGCTAAGAGTCCGTAGACTAAGAGTAGGACGAGCTAGATAAGTAGGTCCGCCTATACTCCTAGCTAGAGGGAGAGACTACGGAGGTAAGCTACTAATCCCCCTATACGAGTCGCCTACTAAATATATACGTAGCTTATAATTGTATCTTATATCCTAGCTAACCTTTCTTAGGCTATTAGGTAGTTTAATACCTATAAGTATAAGCGGGTAGGTAAGACCTATATACGGGCCCCCGCCGCCGCCGCTATACCTACCGCCGACCCCGCCGCCGCTATCGCGCTCTAGTAGGAGTAGAACCGGGCCCTTAATAGGCTCTTCGAGCTCGGCCGTACTATAAGTTATATACCTCCCGCGTATATTTCCCTTACTAACCGTAGGTATAGTTCCTCTAGATATAAAACATTAATACTACTACGGCCGACTAGGTCTTCCTAACTACGTCGCTACGGGAGGACGATAATAATAAGTAAATATAAGGTATACGCCTTATATACTTCCCGCTAGCTCCTCCTATACTACTACTCTACGCTATTAGGAACCGCTGTACGTTATCCTAACTAGGCTTAGATCTTTATAGAGATGTCTTAAACTCGTTAAGAAGGTAGTAGTTCTAAATAGTATATAG